>JAWWEW010000088.1:54050171-54074156 GCA_035583185.1 Anabacerthia variegaticeps | reverse complement strand
ACAATAAAGGTATTTTCTATCTTATCTCCATTAACCTTGTGCAGAGTGTCTGTTTTGCAGGATTTCAGGCATCAATCCCTCTCCTCCCCTCCACTCCCCTCCCCTTCTCTCTTTTCCTTCTTCCTTTCCTTCTTCTTTTCTTTCTTTCTGTGAACACTGGCTGAACCCTTCAACATATGATAAAATGGGAAAGGTAGAAAAAACCCACCATTTTCTCACAAAGTGCAGACTTAGCTAAGAAACTGATTGTTTTTGTTTGAGGTGATTCCCTGTAAAGATAAAATAATCTGTTTCCCAGATGTAGTGATGCAGTGTAGCTTTAACAGTAGAATGAAATTATTACCTCTTAGGAATCATCAATCATCATAATATTTTTAGAAGGCTTTTTCTCATAGTTGGCATGTTTTGAGTCTCATAACCTCATTCTCTTGCACAGATGCAGGAAATCCCTGTGTTGGAGGACTGACTAGTAAGGCTGAACTCTTCTGTCAATGCTATTTCCTAATGCACATTTATATTTCTGCTTGAGGAATTCAAATATTTATAAACAGTGTAATTATAAATATATAATGCATGTATATGTTATTATACATGCTTTGTAATTAAATTGTACCTTACTTTCTAGAGAGTTCATTACTTTCTAGAGAGTTCATTACTGTGAGATGATGAAGTCAGGACACAAGGAAGACCCTGATTTTTTAAAACCTCAATTTCTGTTTTAATGATTCTGAGAATATGAGAAAATATGGCAAATTCAGACACAAGAAAGAGATAAGGAGAATCATAGGCTATGAAGACCCAGGTTGTACTGGCATAATTTTGCCAGCATCATATGAAAAAAAAAAGTCAATTGAATCAGTTTTTTTAACATCATGATATGGCTTCTTTGCAGGTTGCTGTGCGAAAAGCAAAGAGGATTTACTTTAGCTCACCTCTGCTGAAATGCTTCATTCTTTCTCCTTCAGTATTTTATAGACTGCTAGAAAATCAGAGTAGAAGGAGCCCAAGGGTCCATTGTCTGCCTCTCACTGCATCCATTATATCCTTGAAGGGCATCTTTCTAACTCAGTCTTAAAGATGCTGCTTGATTTCTGTAATCACTATAGGCCCTTTGTTTTGCATCCATGCTCAGGTGCTTGTCACTTCTGCTGCCAAGTGTCTTATTTGAAATATTCTGTTAGCTTTAGGCTCAGTCTTTTTCATCTACTAATGAGCAGGTTGTAGATGGAAATAACAACAGTCCTTGCAGTATTAGACAGATGCAGTGGTAATCTTCAAGAAAAAAGGCTCTGAAACACTTCTTACAGAATCACTTCTGGATCACAAAGACAATTTTTTTTTTTTTTTTTTTAATATTTCAGTCATTCTATCTGTCAAGGTAAAAATTGTTATGTCTTTGGAAGAGTGCATAATTAGATACTGCTTTCCTGGCACATTCAGCAATATTTTCCTTACTGTCTTAAATTTTATGTCTGCAGAAGCTATTTGCATTACTTTGTTTTTACCTTGTTTTGCTAAACAACCTGATTTTTCTTCTATACTTTTTGTTTACCATTGATGTTTTGTTAGAATTCTTTTAGAATTATCATCTTGAATGCTAGTGATGTGTTTTCTCTTTCCTTTGAATAACTGCACATGTCTGTGAAACAAAAATTTTTCTGCTGTCTTCCTATGATGGACAGTGGACCACAAACACTGTCTTTGAGCATTTCTTTTCGTTTCTGAGAGGAATGGCAGATTCAGTACTCAATTCTGCAGTCTGAATTCAAGGACGTTGAGGGCAGATGAATTCATCTATTTGCAATGCAAATAAAACAAGACAATATTAAGATCTTTGTTAAGATTGTGGCTTCTTGGTTTTTTTAAAGATCAGTGTTAGCGTACATACAAGAGCAATAGATTAACCTGAAGTAGAAAACATAACGTCTGCTTTAAGAGTGGTCATGTATACTTATTTTCCAATTCATGCTTTAAGAAAATCATGCTCTCAGCCTCCTCAAGTGTAACACCCTTGGTTGAATTGACTTTTTATAATGAGAGAGGATGCATGTAACAGGTCTGTATAGGCAGGAGACTTCAATAGTAGTATGACCTAGTTGAATCATCAGTCTCATATATTTCTTTATTTTCCCCTTTCTTCAGAGTTGTTTCTTTCCAACTTTATTCAGCTGTGTTGTTTTAAAGAATTCTCACTGGTGAAAACAGTGCCTCATCAGGTGAAGAAAGAAGGGCAGCTAAGATCTTAAAAAGTCAGCTTAGATCCAAGTAATTTGACATTTCATGTTATGAGCTCTAAGGCTGTTAGCAGCATCACTGAATGTGACCCAGGTGTCTCAAAGCTTTTTAGCTATTGGGATCCTTGATATAAAATTTTGAGGAAGACATTTTGTAAACATATATCTACAAAAGAGGTTTAAAGTAAGAACTGTAGTACAAAGCAGGATCATTACTGATTATCATTATAATTATTTATTATCTATATTAATTAATCATCACCAAGAAAATGATAACAACATAAGAATGCCCAGTTGTGGTATTGTGTAGTATTTTTAAAAATGGGAAAAATTACTACTCCATTGTAAAATACCTTTACAAGCGTATCTCTGTGAGCTTAGAGATAGTTACAGACATCTCTGCTGTGGGTTTCTGCTTGAGCACACAAATACACAAGTACACTGTAACACGTTTTAAAATCAGTTTTAAACAGGATCTGTGGGAACATGTTTCCTTTTGGAGTTTTCACTGATCATCCACAAGCTTTCAGTGGTGGGTGTATAGTGACATAGCTGAGAGTGAGAATAACAAAGACTGGAAAAAGTCGCAAAGTCCTTTACCAGCGTATGGCTTTTTTTTCCCCTAAGATGTAACCAGTAGCCTTATTAGCAAAATAATTGATATTATTTTGCTAATGAATTACCTATTAAAAAACCCCTTTGTTTTGGTTTCTTAAGCTTCTGCTATGCTGGCAATTCACGTCAAGCAGGGCAAACAAAAAAAAACTCTTGAAGAAGTCGTAAAATTCTGGTGGAGACAGACTCCCACCCTACCTAAGGTAAGAGCTTCTTACTTGACCTCAAGTCTGTTACTGTCTCCTAAAAGTCCCATTCCTAAGTCTGAACTCAGATGTACTTTGATGAAATCAATAGACACTTTTCAGTTAAAAGTTACTATAAATGTTCCTGTTTAAGATCTGATATGTTTCATATTCCACTCATTTCACATTTTCCCTTTGAGGAAAAATGAATCCCTCTCCATTTCTTCCTGTTAATGAATTTATTTGAATATTAAGAATATGAAAGGTAATGAAGCTCTTCTGTTTCCCACAGAATAATTAAAAATTCATTGGGGAGAGGGAAACATTGTGGAACCCATTCACTAGGAGATCCACATAGAAAATTAAAACACAGGGTTGAAAACCCTAGTCCAATTAATATTTATGTATTTTATGGCAAAAGGAACAATTTCCACTAGAGAAAGCTCTATTTTAGACTATTCATTAGTTTTGCAGAACTGTTAAGTCCCTGTAGGTATCTAAGTCCTTTGGACCTGAAGTCTCCTCCCCCTGGATGAGTGAATTCACTTCAAATTAAATGGTTTATGTAAGTGGACTTCAGGAGATGTGTCCTTTTGATCTTTTTTACCAGGCCAAGTCCCAAATGGCTTTGTAACATGGATACTGCACAGTTGTACTGGCTGTGGTGGTGCTTTGAGCCCCCTCCCACAGGACATGTGTAGGCATGCTCTGCTCCTCTCACCCCCTGGTTTTCCTGGCTGCTCAACAATGCTGATAAACATGCCGGGAAAAGCTCCTGAACCTCTCCTTGGTGTGCTTTAATGCTGCAAGTAAAAATGGCAAAGTGTGGAGTGGCTTTGGTGAACTGGCTCTCAGACAAAGGCCTCTTCCCCTCAGTTTTAGGACTGGTCTCTCTTCCTAACCTGTCCCTACAGATACCCTTTAGCCAAACACCACTCACAGCTCTCCGAGTCAGAGACTTGCAGAAGTACACACGGAAGGAAAGGGTTAATTTCAATGTTATTTAAATAAACATTTTCTTTCCTTTTTGCTTTCACTCATCTGTACTGAACTGTAAGGAGAACCTTTAAACTGACTTACAAAAACCTCTTCAATGTCCCTTCATTCATCTGGGTGCCAGGATACTACCAATCCCTTCAGATATGAGCTACAAGCTTTGAAATCTGTAAGAGCTGTTTTTAAATGCATGTTTATAAGGCTAAATGAACATGAAAGATTACATTGCAGATTATTTTATTAACAGTAAATTTGCCTAACTTGAGTACCTGCTAGTGCTGAAAATCAAGGATCTGAAATCCAAATGGATGTTTTTCCTATCTCAGTAATAAAGGTCAATACTTTGCAGTCAGTACTCAGACAATTATCTCTCCTTTTTGGAACATAATACTTGAAACAGAAAGTGATGTTTTTTAGCTTTTCTTGAGAAAATACTTCTTATATTCATAAGGGAGAGAGAGGAAATACAGGTAAAAAGTGTGTTAGCAGAGATACAGTGTTGTTATTTTTACTTAAAGACTTTCATTGAATAAGATTTTTAGATTCCTGAGAGCGCATGTATGTATGTACAGGTCTGGAATAGAAATAAAAACATCTAAACCAGGCATTTAATATGAGAAATAAACAACACTGTTTTATTACAAGCAAACCAGCTGGGCAGGGAGGGATCTTTTATTAACTTACAGGTGCATCGCAAAGTTGTAAGGTGCCTGGTCCTGTCTGGACCTGGTGCCAGGGAATTTTTGCAGTGGGGAATAAGGAAATTAAGAAAGACAAAGATGTAGCTAAAACAAAGACCTTCCCCACCATGTGGTAGCCTTTGTGTGCAGGGGGTCTGTCATCATCTACAGGAGGGTACGTCACAACCAATCAAGTAAGAGGGTTACACCCACTCCCTTATTACCTAAGGCAGAGAAACAACCTTAAGGCAAAAATAGCATTTAATGAATATTCATTAAGTGATGTAAAAAAGGGGTGACTTTGTAACCAAAGAAAACTACAAAAGGCACAATTTTCAAAATTGCTGTGTGCTTCCAGACCCCCATAGTCTGAGGCATCCAGCACGCACTTCAAATAAACTTTCTGTCACACTTCCTTTGTTTCATAGGTACTTGCCATCTTTCTAAATTTAATAAACTGATTTTCCTGGCATTTATGTATTGTAAATTTTCCTCTGTCTAAGACATTAAGGACTTAGGAAACGCAGGAATACAGTTTGACTCATGGTTTCAGCTCATGCTCTCACATCGATGTAGAACTTTATAGCTCTGAGACAACTCAGAGGTTCCTATTGTCCACACACTGAATAGATGCATGTGGAACTAATGTGTGTTACACCACGTGGAATGGCTATATCTAATGTTGCTACTCCAGTTCAAAATTTAGCCCTTGGCATTTAAAAAAAAAAAAAAAAAGGCACAAAAATGTCTTTATAGCGTGAGTCAGAATCTGCAGCTTGATAATGACAAAATATCTCATAATTTAGCCACCATGAAATGTTTACCATCTTTATTGTATGCTTTCTCGTGGATTAAAGAGCCTCTGTGATTCATATCTAAGCCTTACTGCCTATTATTTGAGAACTGTGTGTGAAATTGTCAAAATCTACAGTCTGATTTATAGATTAAAAGTAATCTTGGACTTTTGCTGCTGCAAATGAACTTTTCATTATGTTGGCGATGCCACTCCAATGTATGGTGGGTGCTGGTAACAAGTCAACACTCTCCGGCTGGCCTTTGCCATGCAACAGGATCCTAGATAACACAGATATTTCCTGTTCTCCAGGGGATGCCATTGTGTGAGAACTGCCCATGAGGGCTGGCTTGTGATGCCAGTCATTCCAACCGCTTTTCAGTCGGGTATTTGAGATGTCACTCATAGGCTGGGTCCTGCTCAAGGCTCCCTCATTCTATTTCTGGCTTTTCCATTGACTCAGGGACAAGGAATTTGGTTCAATTTTTTCTGTCCTACATTATCATAGAACCCTAGAATGGCTTGGGTTGATTATCACTAACTTTTAAGTTGATTTAGTAGTTAAAACCAGCAGTAACATTTCACTAAAATTATCACTTGTCTGGAAAGACTAATCTTGCATACAAAAATAATTCAGAGCTGTGAATCTTTTTGTTTGTTTGTTTGCCACAGCTTTTACTAGAAAAATTAGCCACTTCTGCCACAATTTTTTCTTTTCAGATAAAAAAACATTTATTTTCCCAAACAGAATTTTAATCAAGGAACTAATTCTTGTAGGTGGCATACCCCACTGGGCTTCAATATCCAATCACTTACATGAACTGTAAATGCTCCAGAAAAAGAAAAGAGAGAGTATGAGCTTCCAGGAAAGTTTAATACCATTCTGTGCAAGTTCACTGGTCATGTGTTTGTGTCTCTTTGTGTCTATATGAGTGTAATACAATTTGAAAGCTCTCAGCAGCATCAAAACGGAAAGGCAGAAATATCAAAAATGTGACCTTTCAGAAGGTAAAAGAAACATTTGCTTTCACATGTTTAAAAGATTTTTTTAAGAGGTAATTTGTGAATGATTTTCTGATGAGATGTATTCAAAGGGCCAGGGCTTTTTACATGCACTATTACAGTACTACAACTACAGTAAACTACATGTTTTGGTGTTAAAACAATTGTGATTTCTGAAATTATAACAGCATCTTTTGCCACCTTCAGCCAGAAGCAAAAACTGTTCTCCCATGCATAGAATTGAGAAATAGGACCAAGCTGGTCCTATTGGGAAGCCAATTGCCTTGTCATGCCAATGATAATGATTTCTGGTTTTCAAAAATCTACTTTTTTCTTATGCCATTAATGTCCTTTATAATACTCTGCTGAATTTCTCAGTCATTGAAGTAATCTATTGGAAATAAAAATCTCTCTTAAGGACTCATATGCACCAGCTGACCTGCAAAAAGCACAAAAAGACAAAATTAATTTAAAAGTCATTAAGAACTTGTGTGATGCTAAGTCAGCCAGTGGCTTTTTATGGTGAACAAGTTTGGTGCTTCTGGAGGTGCCTGAAATTTTCCTGAAGCAAAAATAGGATCTCATAATGAACTGGAGATGAATCTTTTTATTATTCTCAAAGAAGAATGACAGATGCCATAAGAGGGACAGAGATCATCTGGATGGGCTGCCAGGGTCTGAGGCACATGTGAGAGATCCCCAGCCCTCCCAGACAATGGAATCCGGCTGGTTGGGCATTCATTGGGCATTAATACTCCTCCCAGTCCCATTGTCACTGCAGGGTGGGGTGCTGGCACAGGAACATTTTCCATCTGGGCATGAACAGATACAGCACATGCTGAAAATAGAACTGAGCAGCAATTTTTATCACAGTGTTTAACAGAGACAAAATGCCTTTCTTCTGAGATTGAAGATTTCTCCAGAGAAATGCTACTCAATTTTCAGTATTCCCGAGAAAGAATTTCTGCTATTGACTTTAAAATCCTGTTTGCATTGTTTTTTATCATCATGCATAGTTTAATGGTCTCACATTCACTTTTCCACAGTTCATTCTTGTCTGAACTATATAGTAATACACCGAATGAAGAAAACTAAAGGAAAACTGGAGCTAGCAGTACAAGCTAGTGATGTACAATGATGTTGAACTAACTTGAACAGTTCAGTAAACTGAAAATCAAGAATGACAAATTACATAATCGATTTAAAAATTGTGTGATGTTCCCATACTTTGAAAATCAAATTTTGCAGGATTTCTGTTTTGTCATTTATTTTCAGGTTTTAAAAACCTTTCCCACAGCACAAGGCCTAATGCTAAAATGCTCATATGGATTCATTGTTTTAAGAAAGATTTGGTTAGCAGTCTAGAAGTCCCACCATAATTAATAAACTTGCTTTGTACTACATTGATGTAAGAGATATTCCTCTGGGTACTTTACAGCCAAACATTCTAGTGTCTTCAATTACAGTTAATAGCCCTAGGCTCTCTGGCTCCTCCTGACAGCTCTGGAGCTTGAGTGCAGAGATGAGGTAGTGGGTGAAATCAGTCTAATTTGGAAGCAATGTAATTCTGAACAGCACTACCAACAGAACTCTTTTTGTGGTGTTTCGGCACAATTCACCTTTCAGGAGGAATGCTCAGTGTTGTTGCTGAAACTGGCCTAGAATGGCATACCTGGGTGAAGAGACAGCCTCTATTTTAGTGTACTTCCCATGCCTGGGATGTAGCAGCATGCCCATCCTGTGCTGCTTTGGGAGTGTTGCTGTCCAGCTGCCCTCTGCCTAATAGCAGTGTGACAGCTCTTGACAGTGCTCGTTTCTCCCAGTTTTGTGCTCATGCTGAGGACTTTCCTTCTTGGTGTTCAGTGTCCTCTGTGTTTTCTGTCACACTGCATGAAGCATGGTTGCTGGCAGCCCACGGTTAGAGCATTGCACCACGACTATTTAAACAAACTCTTATTTACACACCGTGAGCACAGCACCATATTAAATGCTATGGAGGAGGAACAGAACTTTTCTGTATCATTTGAGATAATTGTGGCAATTCAGCAGTTCAAAATGGCTCAACAAATATTCTTTCTGTTCTGTGAAAATCTTAAAAGTCCATTTTCTCATCCACACGTCTGAGTAGGAAGAGAATGATTTACTTCTGATTCAGTATAATTTACCCGTCACTATGCCTATCCTGCTCTTAGAAAATAAAACCAGGGTTGAGGATGGAATGCAAGTAGGGGGTTGTTGCAAATGAAGGCATTCAGTCTTCAACAAAAAGTGGAATACGAGATTATTTTTAATAACACCCCATATAGCCAGTTAGAGAGAGAATAAATAGTTCTCTGTGTATGCCTTTATCAGTGGTGGGTTTTTATATACAATTGCTTTTTTTTGCCCCCTTACAAATAAAATCCATCAAAGAAGAAAACAAGATTAAGTAAAAGAGAATTAATTTCCATCTAACAAATATTTTATCAGTTACAGACTGTTCAGATAGTTATGAGAACATACAATACAATAACAAAAGGAAAATTAGCTTGCTTTTCTATAAAGAAAACAATTTTTACTGGAAACAATGGACTTGTGTTTCAGCCAACACTCTGAAGCTGACAATAACACTCAAAAGCAAGGAGAGAAGATGACAACTAATTTCAGATGTAGGAGGAAAACAACCTGACAGAAGGAGCTCTGTCTCTGCTCTCTGGGTGTGAGAGATTCCTCTTGGGTTAGACCATCACAGCATACAGGGTAACGTTTCCCAGGAGGCATCTGTGTAGTGTCACAGAATTGTAGCAAAGATATTTTGGAAGTGTTTGACACTGGTCAAATTTATCGTTCCCCTGTGCATCATGGCTCATAGGCAGGGGTTTTGCACATTGACTACTGCCTGCTCTGACTCAGACCATGAAGCTTGCAAAGCTTCAATTTCTAGCATTATTAATATTTGATGTAATTTTTTTTTTTTCAGCTCATAGTACCTGAAGTAATGAGAGACCTGTGTCACAGTCCACCAAAACAGGACTCAGTGGCCCATTGGCACCCAGAAACAGTACTGAAAGTGGTGTGCAGAAAGGCACTCCTAGCACTAACTTATTTGCAGAATCCCTCCGGAGAAACTATTCCCAGCAGTACGTTTTGGATTCACCCTGGAGCACACTAGTGTGAAAGGCTGGCTATGAGAAACAGAAAGTAAGAAGTTATTCTGTCTTTCTTACTGAAAGTCTCCTCTGTTGGTTCACACATAAAAAACTTAGTTTGTGTTCCAACATTGACCTTTCATTTTTTCACCTTGTATGGCATTTGAGCAAAGTCTTTTGTTTCCTGTGGTGATTCTCTGTAAAAAACACCAGATCTCAATTCTAATTTAAAAGACTGTGGTCAGCTCTGTGAGTATCTCCCACCTCACTACTGGTTAGACTTCAAGACCTGGTGCCTCAGCCTATTGAGAAGAATGGTATCTATATGGGATCAGCATAGCTGATACCGCAATAGTGTAAGTGGTACCGAGCAGGTAACTGCAACAGTGGTATGTCTCGGGAAACTAACACTGTCATCAGGAGTTGCCCACATCACAGCTTGTGAACAATCCCTTGAAACTCACTCTATTTTGGAGAGCACGAGGAAATACACTTAACTTGAAACAGGCTTTCGTAATGTGGTGGTTTAACAAACTTTCAGGAGCAGAAGCAGGCAGTGCATATCACAGGATCTCAACAGAGAACCACAGAAAAGTCAGGAGATTACTAAAGACTTTCCTGCTTAAACCAAATGAGAACCTCTTGACTGTGAGGTGGTATAGGATAGTGCATAGACAGCAAGGAGATTTGAACTTTAGTTAGAAAATGAGTAACTCTGTATCCCTCCTAAAGCAAGAGGCACAGGATCTGTACAGGCAGTTAAGCTGTGTAATGGCAATGCATTAAAAAAAAAGGATAATTTGGTGATGGCTTGAGACAGAGTTTTTAATATCATCCCCAACTTTTATTACTGGAATGAAAACAAGACATGTAGATTTACTTGCTTTTTCTTAAAATGCCTGAAAGAATGGTGAATATTTACCAAAAAAACAATGCCAGTATCTTCTTTGATGTATTCTTGCAACAAGAGGGGAGATTTGGTTCTCTAAATGGGAGCTACCAACTTCAGCTTCAGGTACCACATCAGAAAAGAAACCTCTAGATAATTCATTTGTGTGAACCAAGCAATAGGTCTGCTAATGATATTTAACCAAGCTCACTGGAGAAATAAGCCAGTATGTTACTTCTACTCCCTCTTGCAGTGCTGCTGTTATACCTGTATTTGCTTCACCCACTACTTCAGCTGGATTATTTGCAAGAAATGGGCTCTTATTTTTCTCAGTACACTGGAGCTGAACATCTCCATAGCAGTTCCCACTGTTTTATATTAGTATTGTGCAATAACATCTTTATTCATTTATACATGTGTATAACACAATGGCTTTCAGCGAGACTATAAGAGGGAGTCTAGCAAACACATAATTTACATTTGCTTCTCCCTTCAAAAATATAATGGCAGAAGAAATAGAAAAGGTCACCTGAATCCTGACAGTTCAATATCACAAAATTGTTTGCATTTTTCGAGAAATGTATTATTTTCCAACACTTTATATAGACCACATGAACTCTACATGACCCTTCAGCACCCTGCAAATGCAGTACACTGTGGAAAAATACTAACTTCAGCTCCTTAGCGCTGGTAGCTAGATGTACAATCAGTGTTCAGTGTCACATTTTGCTAAAGATGCCAGAACTGTTTTATATTTTAAATTGTATATTTTTTCTAGTACATTTTAAAAGGTATCCTTTATTTGCTTACAAGGTACAGCAACTGAAACTGGGAATAATGGTTAACAGTTCTGGAAAATAGCTTGTCCAAAAGTCTTTGATATAATTCTTAGGAGTCTTAAACTTGTGATTACAAAAATATGTTCAAGAACATAGAGCTCATGCGTATAAATTTGATGTACAACTGGTTTTCTTTCAGATGTTCATTGATTATTTATTCAGATCTTCAGTACAGACTTGAAAAAGGTGTCTGTCCCTCAGTTTTCTAGCCCTAGGGTTAGACTGGCTCTTGAGACATACACAGTAGAAACCACAAGCACAAGACAAGGACACATTAATGCCTTAAAGAAAACACAGTTGTCAGCAAACTTTTATTAATTTCAGCTGTTAGACCAGTTACTTAGTCAGACAATATTCTCTTCAGAAATATTGACTACTAGAAATATACTTCTTATTTGCTAACTGAAAATCTGGAAACCTGGATGTGATAGTGTGAGAAAACTATAAAATCCCTACAAAAATGTATGACCTTCTAGCTTGCTGCATAGTTTTACTATTAGTACAATGGCAGCTTCTACTATTTCAGAAATGCAAGTCCACTCATGAGAGCCTTTGTTAGCATCTCCTATCAATTACTTACCAAATCTGCAGTCTTATGAAACATCAGTTCCCTAAAATGATGGTGATTGCTGAGCTGATGTTTTTACCCTGAAAAAACATACTGAGAGCTCAGACACTGACACTGGCCCTAAGTTTTACATTGACTTTGAGGGAAAAGAAACTCCACACATAGATAATTAGCTCTTTGCAGAGAGTTCAAATAAGTAGTTTTTGCACAGTAACAAAGCCATGTGGATAAAGGAGAAATATTATGCATTGTGACCTTTGTATTTAAATGGAGATGTGGATATGTCTGATAATACACAAAATGCTCAAATACCCCTCTGTTTATGGTGGGGTGATTATGACATCTTTTAAAAAAGTTTCTGTAAATTAAAACTAAAAAATCAACCATTTGTAACAGAGACCTGGTAAGAACATTTCCAGAGAAATGCAGTACTGTTGAAAGCTCTAATCAGTGCAAGCTGAAATGCTTTTCTGAAGTGAGACCATTCTGTTGTGGTTTTGGGTGGAGAAGAAAGATCTGTGCTTTATTGTCCCCATGCCCCTCACAGAACTGCAACAATGAACTCTGATAGAGCCTCTGGCTTGTCCTCATACAGATGCATGATCAGAGTCAGACAAAGGTCTTGTGTTTTCATACACCAGTTTAAAATACATCATTTCATGAAAATGCTGACAGATAATGAATCTGAAATCAATGGATCTCAGCTGCTGTTCAGGAACCGGCTTCTTCAGCTGACCCCTAACATTAAGCAAACCCAAAAGATCTCTTGCTGATCACAGAGCCCAAATCATCAGTTAGACTCACAACCTGATATTTGGAGACACAAAATTTCAACATTAAAGAGCCAGTAAGTGTAGGAGTGTAGAAATGTTTGTTCATGACAGAAGTGATCTCCCTGTGCTGAATGTTGGGTATTTTTAATATTGAGCTATTCTGGTTTATTTTGATGACTTTGGTGACTTTTAAACCAGGTCCCACACAAGAATTGTCAAAAGCTTGCTCATTTGCATTTCATCAAACCAATTATTTATTAAAAAAAATATAGTGGATCATTACCTATCACGGTCATTAGGATGAGATGCTATAGTTAAAATATGTAAACCCCAATGCTACAAAGTCTCCTACCCCATTTCTCCAGTGTTTTAGTGTAACTTTCTTTTAAAATCACTCTGAATTTATTGCATAACCATACATTGTGGTAATGAAGTTCTGATTCACCCTGTCTGTCTCATTTTAAATTTTCATTGTGTTAATTTCTAAAATGTTAAGGAAGTGTTTAAATAAAGGTGGGGCCCAGATGAAGCATTGAGATCTACAGCTGAAATCTTAACATAATAACATTAAGAGCATCATGGCATCTTGGCACTTGGTGAGGAAATTAAAAAAACCCAACCTCTCACTTGTTAGATATGAAATGAAAATGTTACATCTCCTCTTATGCATCCAACTACACCAACAAGTGAAAAGGTGTTAATAAGGAAGAGTATTGAGCAGAGTGACTTTTCTAGCTGAGAAAAACAGGATGTAGTTATGCATCATTTCCAAATGGAGTTCTAGAGAGAGAGTAGGTAGCAAAAGGACCATATGTTAAAAAAAAAAAATAAAAAAAAAATAAAAAAAAAATCCATGAACTGTGAGATCTTACATGGCATAAAGACAAGTGTGGGAAGGCATATCTATTAGAAAAAAACTGAAAAACTGAGTAAATATTCACAGAGAAAAGTGGATTGGAACTGTTCTAAAGGTTATAACTACACTCCCTAGGCTATTTCTTTTGGTTTCTCTCTGTAGCCGTTTCCCCTTGAAACACAAGATGTCATTTGTCTGATTGAAATTTCAAACTGTGTTGGACTCAAGTTCACATGAGACTACCTACTAGGTCACTCACAACATACATAAATCTGATGGAAAAGATATGTTTTTGGTTGACAATACTTTGGAATAAGTAATTTGAGTGATTCACTCCTAAGTGTTATCATTTTTATTTTGCTGCTGGTGGGGAGGGTTGGCACGACAGCATGCTCTGAATGAGTGATGAGTGCAACTTCAGACTGTGTCACAGTGTACATTCCCATCAGAGAGGCAATAAAAACAACTTTTCTGCATGAATTGTGGAAGCAAAGCCTCACATTTTTTACTGACACAAATGGCTACAAGCTTAAATACTGAACAGCTCTATTAACCTGTGTGAAATGGCTTTGTTAACCTATTCCCAGCCTTTTTGAAGACTTGATCCTTTTTTGACAATCTTGCCAAGAACTGAAAGCATAAATGATAGCAGATAATGAGCAATGCAGAAGATTGGTCTGAGCAACTGTAAAGTATTGCTAGGCTAATTTGTACAAGTTTGCATTGTAGTTACTTTTGTTCTCATGTCTTTGACTGTTAATTTGTATGTACGTCTTCTGTTTCTTTTCTATTCCCTATAAATCACTCACATAATTTGAGAAGGAAAAATTTTGATGCCTAGCTTAGAACAGTAAAACAATTACAAAGCGAACTGTGTGGTCCCCATGATTTCAGTGCCTATTTGCTGACAAAACAGCAGGACATAAACCTAGCTAGTTAGGCAGCCAATTCAATTCAGAAGAGGATGCAAATCTATTTATGCAGAACTACATTAATGAAAACAACCTAGAGAAGCTGATGGAAGCACATGTCTTCAGTGCAGCAGAGTCCCAGTCTTTAACTAACCCTCCTGAATCCAAACCAAACAAAATATTACATCTTCTTTCCAAACCAGATTTTCCAAAATAGAAAGCCTGTTTGTTTACCTGAGGTGCAGGCGAAAAGTCTTTTAATGTACGTTAATGAGAAAGTAGAAATAATTCTCTATGGGATCCTGACCTAATTAAAATAATATGAAAAAATTCCCTTGGGTGCCTAGATTGTATGTAGGTTAGACTTTAATTCTCAGTCCTTCATGTCTCTCTCCACGGGGAAGAATAAGAAATTATACATGGACTTGCATTTTGAAACTGATCTCTTAGACGAGACAACTCCTTTGACCCTTTACAAGTGAGGAGCCCTCACTGAGTTACTGACAAGTTATGATACATCAAGCACTATGAAACACATCTGGGTCTTTCATGGGAATACTGTTTCTGCCAGCTGTTAACCTGGCTTTTGAGTAGTCAGTTGAACAGAAAAGATCAAAAATGCAGCAAGAGATGAAGTTGGCATCTGTGAGACTACAGAATAATAATTTCTCTTCTAATTATACTTAATGGCTTAGTTGAAGTTCGGCCTTTCCTTGAAAGTCTTCCTTCAAAAGACTTATTTCTGAAAATGTTCCCAATACTGTTTCCTTCCTGGTTTTGTTACGTTATTTCAGGAAATGTTTCTTGTGAAATATAAAAATCTTTGTGAAGATATGCTTCATGTTCAACCTTACCTGTCTGAGCCAAGGAAGGATGCACAGGTGGCACCATTTGCCTTATTAAACATCTTTCAACAAACTGGAATGTCTTCAAAATAATTAGATTTTTACTTTAGTTACTTCTAAATATTCATTGATTAGGGATGTGAGTTGGAGCCTATGAAAAGTAGAAAAGCTTTCTACCATGTCTACTGAGTTTTGATTCTGGTGTCTAGTTTCCCACAGGGAAAACACTGATCTTTAAGGCCAGATCAATAATGGGAACATACTTGCAGTTGGTCAGGTAACACTGGATAGTATCACCAATCTGTTCTTCCAGCTTAGAAAAACATGTTTGTAGGAGTGTTTAGTAAAAATAGATGCTGTTGGTCAAAAAAAAATCATTGCAACACACATTGTGTAGTTTGACATTTTTGACTTGCTGTTGTTCTTGATATGTTATATTTTACGGTTAGTTTTCAATTTGAATTGTGGACTGACTAATGCATGGGGGGCTTTAATATTTCAGCAGTGTTACCAGCTCTTTAATGGAAGTTCTGTGAGGATATGTTTTATTGACAGGCTGGGGATCAAAAGGCAGTTGTGTTTAGTCTACTCCTTGTACTAAATATTCTTGTAGTACCAGTACATTATGTAACATGGGACATCTCTTCAAGCATCAGTACTTACCAAAATACCAGAGCAAAAAAGAATTCAACAAAAAGAGCCAATAGAAACCTTCTGATGAACAGGTGACAAATATATGATGACAGAATTTGATTTTAAGCCAACTTCATGTAACATTACAATGCTTAACTGGACCCTCTAAAATATGGGCAGGCTCTTCTAAAGTGCTAACAGAAGATAATCTTGTAGGTGAGTTGCTTAATATGATGCATTTTTAAGAATCACAATTGTTTTTAATGGAGAACTAAGGCCATTCATGTATAATTTGTAATTAAGTATCTTTCTTTTGAAAAATGTGGAAAAAGAAAAAGAGTTCTCACGTTGAAATATTGTAGTTTTTCTTACAAAAAAAACCTGGCTAAAATCACACTGACAAGATTTGAACAGCTACCACTAATGAGCAGTCACATTAGCTATCTGTAACAACAGGGGGAATGATTCTCTGGGCAACTGCTCAACATCTGCCCCTGAGATTTAAAGCCAGTGCTGGGGGAATCAAACAAAAAACGGATCTCAAAGGTGAAAGTAAAAAGAAAGAGAAGAAAAATGGGAAAAACAATAGAGGAGACAGTTTGAACAAATGTTAAGATTGAATGTTGAATTTCCTTTGTAAGACCCTTAAGAGGTTATGAGGCTCAGCTGAGATGGGAATGGAAGGTAAAAGAGAGTAGATTAATTGAAATTTCATTACTATAACATTATACAATTTATGAAAATTTTCTGTTATTTATTATTACATGTAGTATGCCTCTTATAGGAGGCATCATGCTCCCAGATTCTTGTCCTACTGGGGGACTTCAACCACCCTAATGCTTTCTGGGTAAGTAGTGTGGTGAGCTGTAGGCAATCCAGGAGACTTCTGGAATGTGTAGAAGATAACTTCTTGAGAAAGGTAATAGCACATCCCAGAGGGGACGTGTTACTGGATCTGTTGGTCCCCAATGCAAGTGAGCTAATTGGGGATATCAAGATCGGAGACAGCCTGAGCTGCAATGATCACGCACTGATGGAATCTGCAGTCCTGAGGGATATGGGTCAGATAAGGAGTAATGTTAGGCCCCTAAACTGAGGAAAGCAGACTCCAGCTCTTCAGAGATGTAGTCAGAAAGATCCCCTGGGAGACTGCCCTTGGGGACAAAGGAGTGGAACAGAGCTGGCAGATCTTTAAGGCATTCTTCCACAAAGAGCAAAGGATAGCAATTCCCAGCAATAGAAATTGGGCAAGGAAGACAAGGGTCCAACATGGCTGAGGATGGACCTACTGGAGAAACTAAGGGGAAAGAAGAAAATGCACAGTCAGTGGAAACTAGAACAGGTAATCTGGGAAAAGTATAGAGATGAGGTTCAGTTGTGTAGGAATAGGGTCAAGAAGACCAAGGTGCAGCTGGAGCTTAACTTGTCAAGGAATGCAAAGAGCAACAAGAAGAGTTTCTACATGTATGTTAACCAGAAAAGGAAGGTCAAAGTAGTCACCACATAAGTGCTGCCAAACTAGTAACAGGGGATGAGAAGGCTTAGGTACTCAACAACTTCTTTTCCTCAGACTTCAATGGCAAACTCTCTCCTCACACTTCTTGAGGAGGATGGGCAGTGAGGGAGCAAAGTTCCTCCCACTGTAAGCAAAGATCAGGACCACCTGAGGAACCTGAATGTACATAAGTCTATGGAACCTGAAGAGATGCATCCCAGAGTCTGGAAGAAATTCGCTAACAGAGTTACCAAGCCACTCTCCGTGATATTTGAAAAGTCATGGCAACCAGGAGAACTCCCAGATGACTGGAAAGGGGAAACGTACTCAGCTTTAGAAAGAGTAGAAAGGAGGACCCTGGGCACTACCATTCTTCCCTCTGTGCCTGGTAAGATCATGGAACAGATCCTCCTAGGAGCTCTGCTAAGGCACATGGAGGACAGGGAGATGACTCAAGACAGCCAGCATGGCTTTAGCAAGGGCAAATCCTGTCTGACCAACCCTGTGGCCTTCTGTGATGCAGTGACTACACCAGTGGACTAGGGAAGGGCTACAGATGTCATTTATCTGGACTTCTGTAAGGCCTTTGACACTGTCCCCCACAATATATTTCTGTCTGAATTGTGGAGAGATGGATTTGTGGAGAGATGTTCAATAGATAAGAAAGTGGTTGGGCAGTTGCATCTAAAGGGTAGTGGTCAGTGGATCAGAGCCCTGACAGACACCAGTGACAAGTGGTGCCCCTCAGGGGTCCATGTTGGGACCAGTGTTATTTAATATCTCAGTACCATACATAAAGGAATTGAGTGCACCCTCAGGAAATTTGCAGATGACCCCAAGCTGAGTGGTGCAGTTGACACACCTGAAGGATGGGATGCCATCCAGAGGGAGCTGGACAAGCTCAAAAAATGGGCCCGTGGGAACCTCCCGATGTTTAACAAGACAAAGTTCAAGGTGCTGCACCTGGGTTGGGACAATCTCCAGTATCAATACCAGCTGGGAGATGAACAGATCAAGGGCAGTCATGCCAAGAAAGTCTCAGCGCTTCTGGTAGATAAAAAGCTGGACATAACCTGGCAACATGCCCTGGCAGCCCAGAAAACCAGTTGTATCTTGGGCTGCATCAAAAGCAGTGTGGTCAGCAGGCTGAGAGATTCTACCCCTCTTCTCTGCTCTGGTGAGATCTCACTTGGAGTGCTTCATTCAACTCTGTGGTCCTCAGCACTGGAAGCATGTGGAACTGGTGGAGTGAGTCCAGAGGAGGCTACAAAGATGATTAGAGGGATGGAGCACCTCTTCTGTGAGAAAAGACTGAGAAAAGAGGAGGCTTCAGGATGACCTAATTGCAGCCTTCCAGTACGTGAAGGGAGCCTACAAAAAAGATGAAGAGGGACTTTTTACAAGAGTATGTAGTGACAGAACAACATGGAATAGCTTTAAACTGAAAGAGAGTAGGTCACCAGGGAAGGCTTCTCTTTGCTGCTGTTTTCCTCCATGCTTCTACAGCTCCTGAAGACTTGAAACCATGCAATACAATAAACAAGGGTGTGATATTCATGAAAGAAATGCAGAGGTCTCCAGAGTTTGGTACTTACCATCAGTAATTGCTGTACTTAATCTACTCACTATATCTAGGAAAATACTTTTTATTAATTGACTCTAAATTTGGCCTATAAGCAATTTAATCTAATGACTGTTGTGGACTTTAGAATATGAATCTGCTGTGTGCATGTATAAATAAAGAGTTATTCAGCTAATGGAAGCAGGGCTGGTGTAAGACCAGCAAGATGAGGCCCATGATCCCAAACAAAGTTACTGATCTTGGTGTCAGTTAAAATGGAGTGTTGGCAAAAGTCTTAGTAACAGACAGGTATAAATCCTGTGAGTTGTACCACTATAATAACAGTATTCTGGAGTTCCCTGTAGCTTTGCAGATGAATGTGATGATTTTGTGGTCGACATTTAAAAAAAAGAAAAAGTTAATGGCAACAGACCGAGTCATACAACAATCCAAAATAAATGAACAATCCTTCAAATACTAAGTAATTTTAAGTAACGGTGTAATCAAAGGATAGATTTAATATATAAAATTTTATAGATGCAATGACAAAACAATAATTGCCACACTAGCAAATGATAAGCAAACTTAATGTATCATTGCAGCAAATGGTCATTACAACAACTAATAGTAATATTTTTACTTAATATTCTGAAAGGGTGGAAATTATTTTTAAGTATGGATGAATGTAGACAGATTTTGGATGAGGTGTTTTTAAAAAATAGAACAACACATTTCAGCCTATTTTTAAAAAACAGACCAAAAAGAGGTTCTTTCATTTTACAGGTTTCATATTCTTCTGGATTTATTTTCCTGTCTTTACAACAACTCTCCCAATATCTTTGTTTTGATGTAGTTTTTTCCTCCATGATTTCCTGCTCTCTTTAAGCTTCTCAATCAATCTGAACAACAGCATTTTAAAAAGTGCTATTTTCATAGATTTAGTCAGTACTTGATATTTGGAAATTGTGTGCAGTAATCAGGAATGTAGCTGACTTGGAAACCTGTATGTACATAGTCACAGTCAGGATTCTGGCCTGAATCTCTATTGTAACAACCTCTCCTATCCATATTCAACTGAATTTCAAAACAGACATTAAAGCAGCTGGAGAACTATAATAGGTCAACTTTCTGCCCTTGCTAACACTAACTCTTTTGTTGTTCTTGTTGTTTTGAGTTTTTTTGTTCCGTGTTTTTGGTAGGAAGTGAAATTAATTTGATAATCATCAAATCAACTCAACTGACCATTTCAGGATGGAAGGCAGATCCACCTGGTAGGTCACCTCAGCTCTACTCTGTGTGACTGATGTAAATTCAGTCCAGTTGTGTTTGCTTCCTTGCTTCTTCTTGCATAATTCCATCTGAAGAACAAAGCAGAGTATTTCCTGTTAAGTTGCCTTTTTTTTTCTTTTTTTTTTTTTTTTTCTTTTTTTTTTTTTTTCTTTTTAGGGGAAGTATATTAGATGAAAATGATATATATGTTATTGTCATATATATTCATCATACAGCTTTTGTAATGTAAATTTATCTTCAGGGAAAACTAAAAAGAGCAGCATGGAGGATTCACAGGGTATAACAATGTACAAGTAAGATAAAGGATTCCCTAGGGCAGCAGGGTTAACTGGCTCCTGCAAGGAGTATTTTTCCAAGTCTCATCCTTTTGGCATCTATTTCTCACAGTTCTTACTGAAAATTGAATTAACATTATTCATGAAAGTTACCACATTTATTGGCTTTTTTGCTTGCTGTAGTGCCTACAAACACATGCATATCAATGATTACATCTTCTACATTTAATTACCTTTGCACAAAGTCAAAAGAGGCTTTAGAGGCAGCATTTGATTTCTAGCAAGAAAGAAAAAAATCACAAAACAGCTTTAGCTTCACAACTTATCCTTTTCTGTGTTTCTTATCACTATTTCATCCCAGACTGAACCTAATTGTCAGGTTTTTCATCAGTGTTGAGCAACAGGGAAACACTTTTTTGACTATGTCATAGTGTTTTATTTTACCAAGAATCAATTTATTCTCTTTGTGGAGTTTGTTTTAATTGATCACGATTTTGTTAAATTTTACCTAAGAACCATCCCTTTGCTTTGTCTCTTAGTATACTGCCATGCAAAGAGCTGCAGTCTTCACAAGAAATGGATTCTAAGCAGACTAGAAATAGGTGAGTAATGGAAAAGTGAAAGCAGGATGTAACTACAGGCCATGAACTTGCATGATTGAATGCATGGATAGAGGGATGTGGTTTTTCTAATTTGTGATGAGTTTCCTGCTACTCCTCCTTTAGGCCACTTATTTTTCTCAGGGATTTGGAGATGCTCCAGAATTGGTCTTCACAGATCCACATAACCCAACTGCCTATAGTCAAGCCAGTCAGAGCAGAGAGGATAATCAAGTAAGTGAGGAAAAGAAAGGAGTGACGAAGATATAGATCAACACAACTCAAGGCAGATGCTTGAACACTTTCCTCTTCACTCATGTCTCTGTACAAAAGACAATCACTACCAAAAAACATGATTCTTCAGACATTGTACAAAAGATATAAGATTTCAAGAATACTAGAATTTTTTCCTTCAATTGTATTGAATGTTTTAAATCACAAAAAAAAGTATGTGTACAGTTATAATTTCATCTGACAGTTCAAATCAGATTTCAGTTTTATTTATTGCAGCAAGAAGGAGAAAGGAAGTTGCAATGGGGTCTAAAGCAGGTAAATCTTCAAAGTATAATTACTGGTAAGCAAATGAGAAAGAGAAGGAACATGGATTAGCTTACCTGCAGGTGAGTTCAACAAGTAAAACATATTCCCTTCAAAGGTCAGAAACAAACACAGAAAAATGAAATAGCTCAAAGTAAGCTTGCAGCATTTGAACAGGTGCTCAAAAAATAAAGATGAGTTCAAATAAAAACTATGAATTAGAAGTTCACTGTGAAGTGTAAATATTGGCATCCAGAATTTCACCTACACGGAAGAAAACATGTCAAATGACATAAAACTTCAAACACAGCACAACCTTGCATGACAGCAGTTAAAACTAATGCTAACATTTGGAAGGAAAAATAAAACAATATACCTGTTATTAATGAACTGGGTGAATATGAGTAATTGAATTTGTTTGATTTGTTTGGGAGTATCAGTGTGATCTTTAACTACATAAATTATGTAACAACTATACAAAATGTTCTTGATTTCATAGTCCAATCATCACTGACCACTTTTAGCACTTTTACAGTGAGTTAATGATTTTTCATCAGCCTGTCCTTTATGATGCAGAGGACAGCTGCCTTACTAGATTAATTTTCAGCTTTTATAAAATTAAATGTCTGATTTAGAATTCGTTTATACAACATCGCTCTAATATTGTGACAGTCCAGGGACAAAGACAAACTACAGACTCTGCTTTTGATAAATAACAAATCATATTTCACCTTCAGTGTTTATAACTGGCATAAAAATAAGTTTATTAAAGAAGAACATAGGTGGAATCTGATTTTATGGTACTGAGTGACCCACTTCTCAACTTGACTCAGCTGTGACTGAATAATTTTGCATATATGTGTATCAGATACCACCACTCTTTGGAGAGGTTTTGTGCATGATAGGCAGAGAAGGGGATTAAAAACTGACCTGTTTAGCTGCATTTCCATGACTCTGAGGGTAGTACAGATATTTAAAATGTTGCCTGTCCCGGTATGGAAACACCATCACCAGTGCTTCTGGCATTTGGGCACTGCAGGGTGGGTAGGAGCTCTGCAGGGGAACAGCTCCTGTTTCATGGTGCAAGCCCCTGGAATCCTTTTCTGGCATGCAGAAGCAGGCTCACAATGTTTCAGTGCCACAGCCCAAACTCATCTCAGGGCTTGAGGAAAGGTCATAGAAAGGAAGTATGAAAAAGCAGAATTAGTGCTTTGTTATGCTCCTGATTAACCTCTATTTTGGCACATTTCTATTTTCTTTTCCAGACCATGTCTTCTGTTCCCACACAACAACACCATCTGCCCCTTGATCCTCTCAATGACAAATCAAGATAAAGTGACATACTGCCAGTCACTGAATATATCAGCTGTCTTAAAGGATTTTGTAACTATTCCAAGAGTTAAAATGGTTTATTGAATAACTTAGTAACTATTCATAAACAGTTTTCAGCAAATAATTAATTCTGAAAACATGAACCTTGCTTGGAAACCAGTATTTTGTTTTTTTGTTCACTGGATGGATCAGGACAGAATATACGCTGAAAAAACAATTCTAAGTGGTTCTAAAATCAACATTGTCTTGAAAATAGTCTCCAGTATTCACTTAAACTACTAGCTTTTGCTAATGTTTCTGCCACTAAACTGACTCAGTAGTGTATTTATAGAAAGCAGATATCACTGAATTTTTTTTATTTTTTTATTTTTTTTTAATTTGGGGTGAAAATCTACAAGCATTCTGAATCAAGCACCTATTAACAATTGCACTTCAACTTTCCTTGCAGAAAAAATTAAAACAACGTACAAAAGCGAGTATGACCGAATGTGAAAGTTACGTGGTGAATTTCTCACATTGCAGCAATTCAAGCAAGCAAGCAAGGTTGAGAGCTTTTCTAATGAATTTACATGCTGTCACTTCGCTTGAAATAATTCCCAATGACTGGCCCAATTACTGTGCAAGAGCATGCTTTGCCTTTGCTTGATATGGTACTTAGCACAGTTTGAGCACATAGAGTGGTACATATTTTTCATTACTTATGAATCTGAGAAGGGCCTAAAAATAATGAAGAAGGAATATATTTATTCCTATGTTTTCAAGTGTTTGACAGCTTTCCAAGGCCTTATGTTCAGAAAGCAATCTTGCAAAGTTTTATTTATATGTCTTATTAACACTCTGTTGAGAGATTCCTTTATAATAAAGCTCAGATTTTATAGCTGGGAGACACCATTTTATGGTCTGATTTCCTGCCCAGGATTTTCTTGAGGAAATTATTGCTCCTTGCTCA
>JAWWEW010000088.1:54007548-54024362 GCA_035583185.1 Anabacerthia variegaticeps | reverse complement strand
TGCATGTTCTGCTCCTACAATGTTGTAAGTAATTTGACGGGAAAAATCATACATAATTGGTGCAGGGGCTGGTTACATTAATATTGGTGTCTTTAGCAGCAGCATTTTATTCTGTATAAAAACTGTATAGTAGATGACAAAAAATTCCAGAACATTTATAAGTGAGTTCCTATAAACAAAGTTGAGTTTAACTTACCAGAAAGTGACAGTTCCAGAGATTCTGAATTTCTGTAACTATAGTTTCTCACTCTCTCTTGTTTTTTTTTTTTTCTATTTAATCAATTGTGCTGATGAATGACACAGATATATTCTATATTTATTATGGTACTTATTTACTATTTCTTTCTAATGTTCAATAGAAGAGCTGTTTGTCTTCCAATTATTTTCTTACATGGAATGGGATTTAAATCGGAGTTTTAGCATCTGGCTGGAACTGCCACTTTCAGCATCCTGGAGTCAGTGGACATTTAGGTAATACAAACTCTAAGTATTTCTCCCAAGCTAGCAACTTATTGACATAAACTGGAATTTCATGTAATTGAGTAATTGTATCAGGCTACCTGCAGAATTGAGATTTTCTTTGTAAAATCTGAATGTTTGCAGCTAAGAAGAAAAATCTGAAAAGGTAAAGCCTTTTCTAGTTTGATTTTTCCAGTTGAAGCAGCAGCAGTTTGGTATAGATTCATACAACTTGCACCAGTGCAGTTCACTCTGCCTTTTCTGCAGAGCAGTTCTGCACTGAAAGCTGTTCTCTGCAGCCTGCCAGCTATGAAATAAATTCATGCTCTATTTATAGGTAAACTTCCTGTGACCCATGAAAAGACATTCTATCACTTCCCCTTATGTTTTAGCTTGTCTAAAATCCCAAGGAAGCTATCTCATTTTTTCAGCCCTTAATGTCTTTTTTTTTCAACCCATATAGATATGTGTTGGCTGTATTTTTTTTTAAAGTGATCATTGATAAACTTGATTAAGATTCTACCAGTCAGTTCAGAGCATCGTGCCATCCTGAAAATACTCCATATATTTTTCAGTAACGTAGTAGCTTTTCTTTTTTTTTTTTTTGTAGATGATTCTCTTCAACTCATAAAACAGCATAGGATGTTTAACTTGTGACAAGATATTGAAAACTGAAAAGGAATAAAAGCAAGAAGAGAGTAATATTTCTAAGGAAACTCTGTTCTGGGTTTTCAGATAATTTTTTTTTAAATTAGTCATGACATTCTGTTTTCCCAGGTAATACAACCAACTTGCCTGGTTTGAATTTAGTTTCCATCTATCATTATCCTACTAATTCTACTTTTTTTTGTTTTCCCTCAATGAAAAGCAACAGAAATTCAGTTTCAGATGTCTCAAGCATACATTTTTCTCCTTGTAGAAACTGGTACTATCAAGTTGCTGGATGAAAGTTCTGAGCATCCTAGCGATGATCACAACATTCAACTCAAGCTTTATGACAGAAAAAAACTATCCAAGAACAAAGGACTATGTTTCTATCTTTACCTAGTCTGGGTTAGTTGCATTCATTTGCACACAGCCATCTGAATCTTAGTTGCCTTGGCTGTGAACAGCAAGAGGTGGATAATCCACAAAATCAGAAAAGTCAATAATTCTCATTTCATCAAAAAGTAAACTAAAATAAACCAGTCCAGAAATAATACTTAAAACATCTTGCTCATAGCTTGGTGAGTGTTAGAAATTTGCATATTTGTATGAATTTTCAATGCTAAGCCTTCCTAATTGCTATCAACAGTAGGTTAAATTATGAATCTGCTCAGAGACTCACTCTGGCTGAGGCAATGAAAGAAAAGCCTTTGATATACTTGTTTTGGTAAATTTCCCTAGAACCACCAAGTTCTTGAATTTCCAGCTCACCTTTGGAATCCCTAGAAACTAGTAGTATTGTATGCCTTATGTTCATGAGAAATATAAAGCCAGGATTCAATATCTTGAACTGTTTTGTTAATGGTTTAATTTTTTAATTTTTGTGTCAAGACAAGTCTTTCATGGTCCAAACTCATCTGGAGTTTGGGACTTTAGAGAGACAATGTGTTAGGAGAGATATAAACCCTAGGACCTTAAAACAGTGGCAGCATACCCAGTAAATCTGGGAATCACCTGGAATTATGACCAAAAAAAAGAAAGGAAAAAAAAGAGCTTCTTTTGCTGACATTACCTGTACTTCCTGGCAGATGTAGACAATTATAACCAGTCTTCTGGAGTAAAAGAAAAGATTCATCATCCTTTTTACCCAAATATCATGTGAAATCTAAAAGAGCAGTGTCCACACAAGTCAGCAGCAGCAATCAGTACCTTCAAGTGTCACTGAGGAGATGTAAGAACTGAAAATTGCCATCAATTATTTTAATATCCAGATAGTTCTATTAAAAATCACTATCACATTTCCAAATTCAGAAAAACATTCTCTGCTTCTACTGATTTCCCAGTCACAAAACCCATTAAAATTGTAGGAAAGTGTCTATGAGGTAATTATGTGTTTTGTTTTGTTTGTTGTTGGTTTTGGTTGATTTTTTTTCATTGTTTTGGTGGGTTTTCTTCACTATGCTGTTTGCTTCAAAAGACATTAAAATGTCTGTGAAACATTTTCCTCTTTTTCTCATACAATTGTTTACTTGATAGATAATACCAATAAATATTTATCAGAAACTTATTGTGCTCAAAATAACTTTGCATACTGTGAAGGTCAACAAATCTAAAAAAAGGAGGTTTTGCATAAGCCATGTAGCACATAGTTCATTTCACTAATGTAGGCAGACATCTTCCCTCCCTCCCATTCCTCCAATATCCAGACTCTTCAGATCTTCAGGTACTAACATGGGCCCATATTAGTGCTGTCATTAGTGCTGTGACCTACTTTTAAGGTATTGTTACTGAGCTCTGCCTCCATGCAAAATGCCACCTATGCCAAACCATGATTTACAGAGATTTGGACTCCAACGGCAGTTTCAAATTCTCCCATTGCATTCCATTCTCTTCATTCCCACTGCCTTTGCTCCTCACAGAACACCCCATACAATGAATATTTCAGCTACTTTCAGTTTCAATGTTAAGTTTTTATACCATTCCAGTGAGCATGGCCCTGCCCTTGTCTCCATGCATCTCATGAGAAAGGATAGTTAAACTGTGTTTTACTGAATTTACTAGCCCTCATTTAATGCCCAAAGTTAAAATTCATGATTTTTCTATTTTTAATAGGTTTTATTGCCATATTTACCTGATTATTTCTCTCCTGCATCATCTAAAATCCATTTAGGGCTCCAAAAACTGAAGAAGTGATCAGGGAGTCCTTGGATGTTGAAATAAGAATATTTTCATTTCTTTTTTTAAACTCGTGAGTTTTGTGCACTACTTCATTCTGAGGAATTGTTAATACCAGAACTTGACAGATGTTTTATTTCCTTGGAAATAAAGCTGAAACACTGATACATTCTCCTTATAGGAGAGAAGGAATACCAGTAAGTTTGTTTGGAGTACATTGAAATAATACTCTAATACTACTTTAAACAGTATGCTTCTTTGGTTCTATCTCAATTCAATGTTTCCTAGAGTGAAGAGCTTTACAGAATTATTGTATAGCTTCTATCAGAAGACTTTCAGTTTTGTAAATGATTTAGGGAAAAGATACTCTCATTAACATAGTGTTAAGTACTTTAGATGTCTTTTCCCACGGTTGGATTTTGTTGGTGTGTTTCCTGCACTTTGCCTTGGTTTTGTATGCTCTGTCTGTGTGAGATTGCATGGGGCTTTCTTAACTTGAAAAATCTTATCTTTTGTTGACGGGAGTGACCACACTATTTTTAGAGCATAATGTAAGACCCATCTTGAGCCTTTCCTCAGTAACAAACAATGACATCATGTCCCAGGGACACTTTTAAAAAAATAATCTGACCCTTAGTAACTAGATATGAAAGATTGAGACTTTTTAGAAGATATCTCTGCTGCTCTTACAACCATAGTAACTTTGACTTGCCTAGCCAAAGAACTGATAACAATATAGCTACAGCAGTTTAGGTTTCATCAATCAAGCATACATCAGATTCCCAGACAGGATTACACAGTCACTGAGACTTCTCTAGACTTCACACACCAAGAACATGCCTAGATCACTGCAACTGTACCCATTGATTACAGTGCAGCCAAAAGACCATTCTCGTCCACGGGGTCTTGTGAAAGCCAGCACCTGTAGTGGTGAGGATCTCACAAACAGCACTGCTGCATCTCTCATCCATTCACAAAGAGGCTCAATACACACTGCACTTCTGTTCAGAGGCTTTTAAGAACACAAAGCTCCAATCCTAACTTTCAAGACCAAAAGTTTTCACCAGAGCATAAAACAGAAGCATTGAACATCTTCATGGAAGCCATAGAACCTCCTCAGACATTTCAGCTACTGCTTCACTTGTGCTTATTTTTACCTCTAATCCTTGCCGACATCATCATGAAGGTATCATTCTCTTACAATACCAATTAAAAGAAACCATGTATGAATCATGAAATACTGAGTGACTTTGGGTTTGTAACACTAAAACACGTAGAAGGCACTTAGATACTGCAGTCAGTGTCAGGAGTACAAACGCCTGAAGTCAGATAAATACAATAGTTAGTCATGCAATCTTGTGTGTGGGAGAACAAACATCTGATTGATGCAAATTAACATTTAAGAGTATTCAGATAGAAATATGTTGGTAGGAGGATTTATTAGCAGAGAAGGAGAGATTGCAATTGTTTTGCTACACAAAGTGGAGAGGGTTAAAAAGCAAAGGGAGGAAGTAGACACTCCTTCATCACAGTTACTCTCTGGGAAACTTGACTGAACTCAGTTATGATAAGAACTAAATATGGGGTAGACAGAGAAATCCAGAGGGGGAAATATTCTACTGCCTTGGGACAATAGGCATTTCTGAAGCATCCTATAAACTTACTATGACAACAATGCCTCATTGACACCCTTTCCTTGTTAAGAGAACAGCCATTTTCAGCACACATCTGTTTCCCACGTGAAGCAAGTGACTTACCTTGTTAACTTCAAAAAAACACATAGCAAAAGCCTTTTCTCAGTAAGCAAATGTGCTTACAAACTGTGAGTTCTGAACAATGGTTAATATGCAATGGATTCTCCCACTCATGAGCTACAAATACACTGCATATCATCAAGATCTTTTAATAATTTTGTCATCTAGATATTTCAGAAATGTTTTTATATTTCTACAATGTGTTCAGCTGTGAAAGTGGCATGGATCCAATATTAACAATGGGCACTAAACTACGAAACACCAGAGGAAGAAAAGAACACTTCCACAAACCAAACCAAAACAAAAAACAACAACAACAAAAAAATCACAAGAATAACATTTAGTCATATTTGTAAGAATATATCAGACCAAGAAAATGCAACCCCATCTCTCAGGGTTCTCAGAATAAATATCTCAATGCAAAACTCGTGAATTCAATGAAAATTTTGCCAATTTTTACTCTGTTTTAAAATTCAAAATACCTTGAGCATGCAGCATTTTTGCAAACAAATGAAAATGTATTTATGAAATCCTACTGCAGCATTTGATGTAAAGTTTTATTTGCAGTGCTGAGAGTCTTTTGATTTTGCATGGTGAGGGAGGCAGGGAAAAAGTGGCTATGGTCTAGCAGACTGTATGTGATATTAAGGACTCTGGGTCAGCTCCAATGTGAGCTTTGAAAGTCTGCAAGTTTTGTCACTCTGCTTGAATAGATCTCAGAGCCCTTATAAAAATCTTTCATAAACAAGGTGCTCGTTATTAGGCTGCCTGGGGATAGCCAGCAGGAAAATCTGAATACACAAATAAAACTTACATCAACTCACTTCTGGGGGTCTGTAAGGTAGTACCTCTGTCAGGTCATGATCTGCAGCTTAGAACCTTCGTCTTTCTCCCCAAAGTACTGAGCGAGGTCTATTCTTCTCATTGTTATTGGATATTATGCTTCAGAAATCACTCTGCTTAATCCCATTTAGGCTGTTCTGCTGCACAGAAAAAAGATTCATTGGGCAAGACAGAGAAAACAAGTGGCAGCTTGGTTCAACAGCCAGGCAAGCATTCTACTTTCCAGAGGTGAAGAGTTCCTACTTATAAGAATGTTTTACACATTTTACCTCCTGACCTTTGAACAAGCTGCAGGAACCTGTAGAGTAGCCCTTACCCTGGTACCCAGGGTAGCATGACAGATGTGGGTTTGAACTCCCTCCAGCAGAGAATCAAACTGAACATGAAAGCACCACAGTGGACCCAAAATTTCACCCAGTTTCCCACTTCCTTCAAATTCCACAGCCAGAGAACCACATTATTATTATCACTACATAAGCAAACTTTTACAGCTAGTTAGGTCTCTCAAGTTTATTTCCGCAAGAGCTCTTTAATAATAGCAAAACCCCACAATTTTTAAGACATTATCACAGTCAGTTATGGAAAGAGAAAGCAGGAGCTGAGCAAAAAGCACCAACATGTCACAACAAATACTACCCAGAATTATAACTCCCTTTAAATTAATTTTCTTATATTCAAATAAACATAGTCTAACTGCAGTTTTAATAATTGTGTTGAGAGCTATGCTTTCCCTATAGAACATGTACCTCTTCACACTCTAATTTTAGTACCTTTTCCTCCATTTCTCATGGAACAGCTGTTGCTGGAGATGATGGTCTTGAGAATGCAGTGGGAGTGAAAGTACTGACATCACTGATAGCCTAACTGAAGATCTAAACCTGTGTTCAAAACTGTATAAGGACAATATTGCTCTTTGAAACTTCAGAGTCAATATTTGCTAGAATGAAAGGCTTAAGTCTGCAATTTATCATTTCAGAATCCAGAGAAGTCAAATCTACTGGCCTCATTTGTCCATCTACAGGCTTTATCAAGTATTTAAGCAAGTTTTTAAATTAGTAAAATTTACTTTAGAGAAAAAGTATTACCACTAAATTTCCTTACTATTTTCCAGCTCTAGCTCATGAACTGGAGCTTGAAAAGTAAGTAGCAAACATTCAAATTGTTCTGTTTAAAAATAGGATTATTGGATTAAACCAACCTAAATAGACCTAACAAATACAAAGAGGATGAATTAACTGAGGAAAATTTAAGTGGGAGGAAGTGCTTTAAATTTATGCAAAAATCCAGAAAAAAACCCAGTTTATTTTACCCTGAAGCAAAACAAGTTTGGTAGCAAATGATTTGTCACAGGTTTTCAACTCTACTTCCCATCTTCCCTTCCCTTACAGGCACACAATCCTGGCAAGTTTATTGTAAAATAAATAGGCAATGTTTTCTGTTTCTTTGCCAAGACATCAGTATTTCGCCAGGAACCTTCCTGGACAAATTTACTGTGAAGCGGCAGCACCTTTTTACATTGAAACAGACTGACAAAACCAATTACACCACAGATGAGAAATCCTCCTGCTGTTAGTATGCATAGCTGAAAGTGTTTGCTTTTAATAACCAAAGAGCAAGATGGTTACAAGACAAACTGTCTAATCAGCTTCCTGACTTCTAACTGTTGAATGCTTCATCCCATACATAATGTGTTCCAAATTTTCTCAATTGAGTGATAAAATAGCACCAGCCCTTACTTATTTAAAAGTTGATAATATATTTCAAGCACAACTGTTAAGTCCTTCCACCCATTAGATTGTATTTAGGTTTATCTGCTTACATACAGAAAGTCCTGTTGTTCTAAGTCACACTAGATTTATGTCTATCAATTCCTCTTCGTACAAATGAGCCTTTCCTGGGAGCAGCAAGACATTTATGTCAACAAGAGACTGAAGTGTGAGCTCCTCTACACCTAGAAATTCTGCAGTGAATATCAGTAAGAGCCAGTGTGAGCCATCAAATTCCATTGCGTGGACTACTTGAGAAGTTGTTTTTCAAATCAGCTTCATTATAAAATTGGGGTTTTTTTCCACTTGATTTTTTTGAAGGTCAAACTTTATACTGGGACTACTGTTCCGGAGCATTAACAGAGCCTGCCTGCTGTGCAAATACTGAAGAGCCCAGTCCCACCAAAATTGGATGGCAGCCCAAATTCCTCAGAAGCCCTGACAGGCAGCCAGTCCAATGAGAGAAGACAAAACTGCCTGCTTCACTGCCTGGCATGTTGAAACTCTAGTGGTTGTCATCCAGGAGATTCAGCAGATCCATTCAACGGAGCTGCAAATATAAGTGCTAGAACTGCTGACTACAGAGTCAGTAATAGGCTGGAGATGCTCCAGATCCATTGCCTCCTGGCAGTCCAGATCCCACATAACCTCCTTGATGCCCCAGCAGAAATACACAAAGGATTCCTACAGACTCCAGAGAAGCATCCCCTCTGATGACATTTCCAATTTTACAGACTCAGCAGTTGTGAATAAGATCAAATCTTTTGAATCACATATACTGTTTAGCACTATTGATCTTGTTGCAGGAAGCACAATTCACAGTATCCAAAGAAATAAATTGGGCTAGCTCAGAACATACAATTTTATTTTGTTGAACCACAATCCATAGTCCAGATTAGATGCAGGTCAAAATTACTTTGAAGGCCAGTAGGTCAGGGTACTGGGTTTGCACATGGCCAGGTTTTGGTAGCAGGGTGGCTGTAAGGTTTCTCCATATCTGACAGAGCTAATTTCAGCTGATTTCAAGGTGGACCTACTGGTGTCCAAGGCCAAGCCCATCAGTGATGGTGGTACTACTTCAAGGGCAAGGTATTTAGAAATAGAAAAAACTGTTGCACAACCACAGCTGAGAAAGAACAAAAGAAACAACTCTGTAGAAACCAAGGCCAATGAAGAAGGAGGGGGAGGAGGTGCTCCAGGCACTGGAGCAGAGATTCTCCTGCAGTCCGTGGAGGTCCGTGGTGGAGCTGAAACCCACCTACGTTCCATGGAGGGGCTCATACCAGAACAGGAGAATGCCTGAAGGAGGCTGTGATACTCTGGGAAGCCCTTTCTGGTGCAGACTTCTGGCAGGACCTCTGTGCCCATGGAGAGAGAAACAGATTTGCTGGCAGGTCTTGTGATCCCTTGGGAGCATCAGGCTGGAGCAGCCTGTTTCTGAAGGACTGAACTCTGTATAAGGGATCTACAGTGGAGTAGTTAATGAAAAATGGAGCCCATGAGAGACTCACTTTGGAGAAGCTTGTAGAGAACTGTCCTCTGTGGGAGGAACCCCACAGTTGTGCAGCAGAATAGCATGATGAATCTTTCCAGTGAGGAGAAAACAGTGACAGTGTCAATGTAGGATGATACCACTCTGTGATAAACTGACTGCAGACTCCCTAGCCTGTTCCCTGCACCACTGAGAGAGAAACTGGGAGTGAAGTTGAGCCCTGGAAGAAGAGAGGGGTGGGGAAAAAGGTGTTTTAAGATTTGCTTTTATTTCTCTTTACTCTATTCTATTCTAATTTGATTGATAAATAACTTTAATTTCCCCAAATTGAATCTGTTTTGCCTGTGATAGTAATTGGTGAGTGTTATCTCGCTTTACTTATATATCATCTACAAGATTTTAGTTGTATTTTCTCTGCTGTCTAGTTAAGAAAGGGGAGCAACAGAGTGGCTTGATGGGCATCTGGCACCAAGTGTAAGTCAACCCACCATTCTCAGTTCCTTCCTATGCTTTTTTTTTGAGTACTTGTAAGAGGTTTCATACTCACTTCTCTAGTCACTGTAGTCATCTGCTTTTGCATAGGAAAAAATGAAGGATATTTTACAAAAGTGACTGTTTTCCCTTGTGGCATCAGTGAGTTTAGAGGGGTGTATCTTCTTGACTTTGCATATGCCATGGTTTAACCCCAGCAGGCAACTTAGTCCCACACTCACTCACTCTCCCACACTTAGTCTCACTCACTCTCCCTTCTGTGGGATGGAATTGGAAGGGTAAAAGTGAGAAAACTTGTCAGTTGATGTAAGGGGAATTTAAAAATTTAAATATAACATAATAACAACAATAACAAATTACAAGAAGAGGAAAATAAAAAAAGCTATTTGCAAGTGATACAAATGCAAACAGCCGCTCAACACCAACTGGCAGACACCCAGCCAATTTCCGAGCAGCTGACCCACAGCCAGTTTCCCCCCTACTTTATATGCTGAGCATGACATCATATAGTATGGAATATGCCTTTGGCCAGTTGGGGTCAGCTCTCCCTGCTTTCTCCCCTCCCAGCTTCTTGTGCTCTCCAGCCTCCTCGCTGATGGGACATCACGAGAAGCTGAAAAGTCCTTGACTTATGGTAAGCATTGCTTGGCAACCATTAAAACATCAGTGTGTTACCAACATCCTAAATTTAAAACACAACACTGTACTACCTGCTAGGAAGAAAATTGACTGTATCCCAGTTGAAACTAGAACATCAGGAAAGCAACTCAGGTGGAGTATACTGTTCCACAACAGCCCTCTCACTTTCAAGGTTATTTTTAATTCCGCAGTAAAAATAAGTGCTGCCCCCTTTGGTACTGTGAAAATGGAGATGTACAATTTTTGATCAGTTTTTCAGTACACATATGAGAGGCAAGACTAAGTGGGAAAAGTGGTATTTTTCACAGGAGCCAAGTGTTGCAAGTAAGGGGATAAGAGCCATAGGGATCTTTCACCTAGAGTCACTATGTCAGCACCGTGCAGCAGTTAAATCCACACAAGGAGCCTAGAGAAATGGCATTTAGTTGGTGTGAGGCCTCTTGGGCTCAGAACAGATGTCTTGATCTAGCATACCAAGGAGAGGAATCCTTACTTTCAAGGCTGATTGTGCTCTCAAAGGATGAAGACTGTATTATTGAAGAAAAAGAAAACCTCCCACCTAACTAGTAGGTCTCCTTAGTAAATTTTATCTTCAACAAAACAGCCTATTTTCATGAAGACGTTCCATCAAAGTATTCTCTCTAGTTTAAGTTGCCATACCTGCTGCCACAACAAGAGTAAAATGACAGTCAGTACCTGTACTGTAAGGCTAGTTCTTTCAGTATTAAAACCTTCCCACGGGAGGCAGAACTGCAAACAGAATTAGCTTATTTCATACAACATACAGTGACATAGAAAAGAGATGTCTTAAAAACACAACCTTACAACTCCATTTTAATGAATTTTACTTTAAGTGGGTATGCAACATGCATAGTACTATGCAGTATGAAGTAATTTGCAAGAAGCACTATAGCATTTATAACAGCATTTCCCCTTTTGAAAAAAGATGAAACCTAGCCTTTTTATTTTTTGCTTATAAAACCCCCCAAATAACATGAGCAGTATCCACTTCCCCAAAGAAGAAAGAGAGAGTACAACATAACTGTTGAGAAAAACAAGAAAGAAAAAAAAAACATACAGTAAGTAACAAAAACCTCATCCACAATTTTTGGTTTCAACACCTCTGTTACACTTGAAGATGAGGTACAAACCTCTCACCTGCAGGTATTCCCCACTGAAGTTACTCAGATGCATTGCTGTGAGTGGGATTGGAGACAAGTCCCAGCTGAGACATACAAGTCCCCCTGTCCACCCCTCCCAATTGCACAATTCCTTTAGCTGGAACTAGCAGCTCGCTCTGTGCCTGAACTGGCAAACAACAGAGAAGACCAGTTAGTCACCTGTCAGATTAATTTACTATCTCTCTGTTTAACTATGACAGTCTCTGGAGCCTTTCATCTGCATTCATTAAGTAACTAGCACCAGGGGAAGGGTCCAGGAGATGTGTGTGTGACCCAGCTGTGATATAAATGGGCTGCTCCGGACTGTCTGCTGGTTAGAGAGGGAAAAGTTAAATAAGAAAAACAGGGTCCTCCCTCAGAGGTGTTACTAAATGAGGGCTAAATGAAGGTATTATGAGTGCTTCTGCTGTTGAAAATGATGTGGCCCTTGGGATAAGACACAAGGAGAATATGCTGATGACTAAGTGGTATTTTAAAAAGCCCAAGAGACTTTGTGAGAGGAACATATTCAGCCAGCATCCTAGTCAAACTCTATTTTAGGAATATTCATCATGTGTACAGAAACGTGCACAGTCTCATCTGGAAGAAGCTGCTATTTTACCCTTCTTTCCTTTTCCAACAGAGGTAACAGCCATGTGGTTGATTTGGTACACCTTACACTTGCTACTGTTAGTAACAAGTAAGACAGCGATGACTAAAGACTTTCAAGCACCCACTTTCTTCACCACCTTCCTCTGCTTAGAATTTTTCCCTCCTTTACTTGTTGTTTTTACCCAACCTCATTCTCTCTTTATCAACATGTTATTTACCTCTTCTCCTGTCAGCTGGTTCTTGTCATTGCCAATTTGATCATATGTTATCTATCCAGTTATCCACCCAAGGCCTGTCATATTTCATATTTAATTTCTTTTTGCCTTTAGTGGCATATGCACATTATAGGCAGATATTTCTTCCCCTGCTTATTTTCTGCCCAGAAAAGTAAAAAATAGGAAAACACTCAACCCACTTTGCAAGTTCATATGAACATGTCAGAAAACCAGAATTTCTAAACTTAGACTCCCAGTAAAATTTATTAACTTGGGCTCAGGGCTGTACTAAGGCAAACATGTGGTTTCTCTGCTCTCCATTGTGGGTAAAGCAGAGTGAGCTTGCATCAATACTGTTGCATTTGTATTTTCCTGTGAGGTAGTTTGTACATATGAAACCAGGACTACTAACAAAAATCTCCCCTGAAGCAGAGACTCCATGTTTGCTTGCCCTCTACACACCACAGAATGAACTCAAACTTTTTTACTACCCCTTCCTGTAGCATAAAATTAACTTGTCCTGCATTTGCAATCACCACAGTTACAGATCTTTTTGTGTGGTGTCTCTGCCTACCTAGGCCTTTTCTTTTGCAGTCATTTACTGGCTGCTTCTTTGTACTGATAATATTTTATTATCTTGGAAAATTGTATTGTATTGTATTGGAAAATTTCATACTGTAAGATTTAGGAACTACTTTCCATTTCCTTTAATATAATTTTGAATCCTGATCTTATTCTCCAGAGTGTTTACAAATCTCACCTTTGTTTTTGCTATTACAGATTTTATGGTTGTATTTTGCCTTCTTGTACTCATTCACTCATGGAGTTCAATGGCCTTTGCTCACTCTGAGCTGCTACTCAAAACAAAGGGAATAAAATATTTCTCACAAGATTCAGTTGCAGTTTTTATTAGTTGAATTAGTTATTAGTAAATTGTGTATTATTGCAGTGATATATTTTTACTTGCATTTTTTTGAATTCTTGTACTCTCAAACTAATATTAGGAAGGAAAAATGTGTTTATATTTTATATATGTTTTGAGGTTAATTATCTGAGTAAGTCTGTCAGGAAAAGCTGTTCTGCATTTTCTGACAACAGCTGCTAATTATATTGTGGATATTTCATATCTCAGGCATTGTGCTTTTTTATATGCCTGATTCTTTAATTTCTTTACCTTGAATTCCCCTGATTTAGTAATCCAGATAGCCCAGTGTCATCACATTTAATGTCTTCTCTGAAAATCACCTGCTCAACATCTTGCAAGATTAATTCCCTAATGCACATTAAAAACCAACAAAACCTTCTCAGTCCTTAGACCATGATAGCATGGTATATAGGACCAATAAGCACTATTACCTGGGGAAACCTGAGTTACATGACGCAGAGAGACATGAACCTCACTATTGCAGGAGAAAGTCAGCTAATCTCCTCAGGGCTGCTTGAAATTTCTTTTGCACAGTATTTCCATGTTTATTCAGACTGCCTGCACTGCAGACAAGTAAAGATTGCTGTGATTTATTCTGATGTGGCAGAAATAACCTCATCACATAGCAGAACTTTAATCTTTAAGAAGCAAGGGCATTGGCTGAGACCCATGCAGTCTAAAATTAGAGATTATATGGGTGAAAATCCTGTCTAACTGAAACCCATTCTGAGCTTGGAAGCTATCTTTAACTTATTTTTGGGCCTGTAAGTAGCACAGACTGATACAATCCTCAGACATATATTTCTTCTAGGTACTTCACATTAAATAGGCTGAACCTGAGACTGCATCTTCAAAATTTCTCTGATTGTCAAGTAATGTAACAGTGCAACTGTCTTGCTCCCACGATTAACAATTTATGACTGCATTTATTATTAACTAAGAGGATATAAGTCCTAACTTTTATAGGAATGTTCAGAAAGAAGGCAGTAAAACTCTACATGATTTCTCATTACTCAGAAATATTCTAGAAGAGTTTATATGGCTTGTTTAATCACTACTGCAACTACTTTCATGAAACAGAATGCTGTAAATTATGATGGCAACAGACTAATTTTGAATCCTTCAGTCATCCCCTGAAAATCCTCAACTGACTTTCACAAAATACAAAATAATCTAAGCACTTTGACAGAATTCTATCAGCCTCTGTGCATTTGAAGCCCTGACAACTGATAAAATATCAGCAAGATACCTAGCATCAAGACACTGATTATGTGGAAAGACCAGGTTTTAGTCTTTTCCTCAGAAGATGCAACACCTATGACAGAAAGGAAAGAAAGTCAGAAAAATAAATAGGGATAGAAAGAGACAGCAGGTCAGTATCTTACATGTGAAAAGAAGGTACCTTCATTATTTTAAGGACTTTCCTTCTTAATTCTCAGGCTTACTTCAACAGAAAATCCAACTGTTTCTGTGACTGCAGCTATGATTTATATATATACATACAGCTTCACTGTATTTCTATCCTCTCCCTAACTAGAATGTACTGGGTTTTACTGTGTTCTCTGTTGCTAAAAAAGTGCAGGTAAACTCCTGAGTGTATTGACCCTTGAGTCAAACAGTTAAATTCAAATTCAATTACAGTTTCTTAAAAATTCACATTAGTATTTGCCAAGAGCTGAGAATAGGACTGCATTCATGCTTAAATGCACGCACACATGCTGGGGGGGGTGGGTGGTGGTCCCTACTTGAGGTTGGACAGGATGTTATCTTTCTTCAAAGAAGAGGGAAAAAAGAATAGTTGTTGAAAACTGGAAAACCTAGAAAAATGTTTGACAATAGAACTTCTTAGCAAAGATGAAGGCTTTACACAATGGATCTTCTTAGTAAATGGGAAGGTTTTAGAGATTTCTGGCCACGTTAAATTCCTCCCCCACTTCCTTGGGCAGAAATCCAAAAACAACAGGGAGGTACTTTGGTTGTAAATTAATATCAAAGTAGACTGAAATATGTGACCTTTCTGAATTCTGTAAGCACTTCTTTGGCTTGTAAATTGAGTTTGGAGCTACAAGCATCATCATAGCATACTTAGCCCTTGATCAGTTTGCAGGTAATCTGTACCAAATCCCTGTTCATGCTGACTCCAGTGAATGCTGTATGGTATCTTAAATGTCTATCTTTACACTGTTTACTGAAGGCTCTGCAAGCTTAATGCTTGAGAGTTTTTTGGTTATTGTATTTTGTACTCTTTCTCACATATGCTGACTGTGTATTCACAGAGGATGATTTGAGGCGATGTTTTTTTTCTGTCTTTTGTTTGGCTTAGAAGGGCTTAGTTCCAACATTATTGTGACTATGGAAATATTTTGTTTAAAGAGTAGAAAAAGATGAAAATAAAACAAAATAAATTTCATAAGATTATTCATCAGAATAGTTAGATTTCATTATAATTCCTGTGCACCCAATGCTGGCTGTGGATGTTGGACTTTAGGCCATGCTTTCATATGAAATCTCTTTAACCTAGCATCTGTTTGTACGATGGCATCTCAGCAGATGCACTACTGAAGCACTACAGCCAGCTGTAATCTCATGAAATACATCGAACCCTTACAATACTTCTATACACTACTAACTGTAAAGAAACAGATCTTCTTGAAAAGCGGGCTATTTTTGTACCTGTTTACTCTTAACTGCAACCTGAAATTAGTAAAATGTCAAGCACTTGTCAAATACAGTGCTTGCGGAAAGTCTCTATCCAGAATATTTTATTTTAGAGAAGTTCCCAATGTTTGAACATCACCCTGAACTCACCAAATAAACAAAGAAACCTGACAGGTTCTAGTCAGTTAAAATAATGCATTTTGACAAATTCATCTTTTTAAAGGTTTTATTTTTTATCTAGTAAAAGCATTGTTTTAAAACACAATCAAAATGGAAAATTTTCTAATTTGAAATGATACTGTACTCATAAAAGAAAGATATCACACCTTAAAAAATGTTTATATTAAATAAGTAGGGTTTTTTTTTAATCAGAAAGCTGTTGAAAAGACATTTCTCAGTTATAATTTAGCATAATAGAAAAGGTGTGGCAACTAAGATAACAAGTTACAGCGTTTCTCTGACTCCACTGTCATGGCAGATTTGATGGGATGAGGACAAGTAAAAAAGGCCTCCTTTTTGGGGGGGCAATATGCAGGCTAAGCTGTGTACTAAGCATATAACGTACATATGAAATAATGAGTGTTTACAACAGAAATGATGTGCAGAATCTAATACACAGGAAAAAAGAAACCCTCTTCTCTTTATGAATATACTATGACCAATTTTTCTATATATATGTTTGTCAAAAGTATTTATTATAAAGTTTTGCTCTGCACCAGACCACTCCACACATACCAAAACCAGAAAAATCCTATTGCCAAGTTTTAGTTTTCTTTCTCATTCTCTTTTTAAAAGTGTGCATGGGGATGTGTAATTCTCTGAGGCTCCATCCAAACTGCTATCATCCACTATCAATGAAACTCCAATCACTGCAATCCAACAGTTTCTTGACAGAACCTACCTCATCTTGTGGGAAGAAACATAAATAAATAAAATAATGGAAACTACAGCTTCCACATTCAGTGAAGATTTGTGGTTT
>JAWWEW010000088.1:53996955-54007448 GCA_035583185.1 Anabacerthia variegaticeps | reverse complement strand
GAGAATGTTGCCTGTTAAGAATGGCTAAGAGGTGCCTGCCAGATATACATCTGTGATTCCTGTCCCTGGTAAGTCTCTCAATTCCTTAAGCAGAGTTATGTTTGGGGAAAGGAAGCTTTTCACCTTTTAATAAATCATTGAACCAGATTCACAAATTTTGGTCTCCAACATTTGTCAGTACAATGTAAAATAAAGAGCAAGATCATGTTTAAAATCAGCTTAGGTTCAAATACACTGGCTGATGTGCACATAGATTAGAAGTGTGGTGTGCTCTGTCTTTGAGTCCTTAGGTTTTTAGGTGCTTAATAAAACAAAGATTCAACTGAAACTTTTCCAGTGGCAGCCACAACATCTGTCTGTTCCCACCAAATTCTTTGAAGTGCTGGATGAAGTAGAGTCTCTGTGGCAGCTTTCCCTCTCCACTGCCTTTATAGATTCCCTGCACCACCCAGTATTTTATTTTTTGGAAATTATCAGTCTGAAAGCTTGGAGATCTCCTACCTCTCACTAAGGAATGGTATCAAAAGGTTTTTAAGAGGAGTACAGACTCTTTTCCTTGTACTCCATTGCATGTCTCATTTTCATTAAGATAAAAGGCAAGAAAAGCAATTTAACAAGTTTTGTTTATTATTGTATTTATTATTATTACTATTACTATTGCTATTATGAATTGGTATTATATGTTGTTGTACACTTTATCTATTATCTACCAGCAAGTAGTTGCATGAGTAATATTCATTTAGCAATAATGAGATTCTTTGTAATTTACTTTTTGGCTCTACTTAATAAGAATTACCCCTAGCGAGCAGCAACTTGTTTCCATTACATGTGTTTAATTTTAATATGCTCACAGGGATTAACAGCTCAGCAATGGATGACATAGAATACGGTAACAGCCAGGGTTAAAATCATGCAGGAAAATACTAGTCAAATACTTTATGTTATATATCAGAAAATATGTTCTTCATCTAGCAAAATTTGACCAGTTCAGAGACATTATAAGGCTTGAAAGTGATCCCTATGATTTTCTAAGACTGCGTGATTTTAACTCACCTCTAGCTGTATAATGTCATAAATTACATGAACAATTGCCAAGGTTACTTCAGATAGCCTTATTGTTTTTTTTATTCAAGGAGATAGTCCTTCAATCGTGAGAAATATGGTATCCAGGAATTCCAGCTTGCCCTCATGTAATCTCCTTCACAGAGCACAACAAAGAACAATTGTGTGAAACACAATGACCTCAGATGCTTGAAAGCTCTCAAGCTATTTATGAATGTGGAGCGGAGGGACTAAGCATGCAGTCAGGATGAGGGAACCTTGACAAGAATGAGGCATTTGTGAATTATTTTTGTATAAGGAAGATATAGCAAAAAATGAAAAATGAAAAAGACACCTACTGTGATAGTCTAGCCAAAGACAAGCACATGCATTTTTGAGTTATTCTGACAGAGCATCATACCTCCTCAGAAGTAGTGAGAACAACCATGACATGCAGAGTACTTGTCCTTGAGAAAATTCACATTACTGTGTTGTGTCCTTATACCCTGCATTAGTGGAGATCTAAATTATTAAAGTTTTTCTTTTAGTATTACTGTAATTAAGCCATATTACTTTGATTTGTGAATTGGCAGCTCTATTTATTCAAAGAAAAATAAAAACATATTACTTCTTTTTGGAAAGCAACCTGTTGCTTAGTCTTTAAGAAGAAATTTCATCCAAATTATCCATAGCAAGTGAGCTGCGATGTGTCCATTCCCCCTCATAATAGGTGTTAGTATGTCTATGATTGTGTGTATTCATCCATATCTAGATTGTAGTATTTTCTACAGAATGACAATATTTGAGGGAAACTTGTGGGCTGGACCAGAAGCTCTATTTATGTTATACACATTTGCCACCCAACTGCTGTCAAGTAAAAAAGTAAGCAAGAAACAGCATGACTTGCAATAGCAACTATACTTCTACAATTTACAGCATCTGCAGTAAAATGTTATTATCCCTGTTGTATCCTATAAAAAGCAACCTCTCACATACCCTCCACCCTGAAAACTACTTCACCTCTGTGAGTTTTAAATAAAAAAAAGCATTATTTTATTCAGAATACCAGGAAACAAGAATCACGACGATTTTTTTCACTGGAAAGAGATAGATGCACTGAAGAACAGAAAATGTCATGGGAATGTTATATGAAGGAGCAAATGTCAGAGAGATTAGGAAGTGAAATAATAGATTCTTGGGAATATCAGTTCAGAGGACAAATTTGGATGTGTCCTTATTCTCTACATTAACAAGGAGTTTTCAAGAAGAATATATTGAGACAGTAATGTAGATCCTGTATGTAAGAACTGCATATAATTAAAAAAAGGCAAATACTAAATTCTGAAATTACATCTCCACATGTTATTTTGTGGATTTTATAAACCAAGTCCATTGTGATTTGTTATGTCAAAGACACCTAAGAGAATGCAAAAGCCCTTGAAAGTATGCTTGGTTAATATGGGCAATACTTTAAAAACAATATTGGAAGTACTTTAGAATACATTTTAAAATTTTGAATGGAATGATGTTGATTTTTTACTTTAAGAAATAAGAAATAAACTTCCCTGTTGCTTTCCTTAGTTTTTTTGAATTAAAGCAACTTTGTGCTTAAGTATAGAACTCATTTTCATATTGAAAATAAGCATGGAGTTATCATATTCTGTTGTTACTGCCATTGTGCACGAGGGCCTGCCCAAAGCACCAGAGCTAAGTTAAGAAAGAGAAGGGTTTTTCAGGATGTAGAAAATGAAAACATGGGAACAGAATGACAGCAAACTCTACTAGAAACCCTAGAAAAGCACCCGTAATCACAATTGCTATATTTCCAGTGATGTCTAGTTCAGAGTCAGGCCTCACTTAGGAGAAATGGCTGTAAAGTCTTAAACTCCCACTATGGGCATCTTTGTTATGACCTACAGACATGTGGTTACTGGATATTTGCTTTCGAAACAAATCTCAGTTTTCAACAATTGTTTTTTTAAATTGTATTTTATTTTCAGTCTATTTCTATATTGTTCTACTTTAATCATGCAGCACCCCAAAATAAGGAGTGGATGTTGGTATATGAGGACTGCACCTAAGCCTTAAAAGACAAATAGATTTTGTTTTGTGACTTTACTGAGATATCAAGGGCACACACACTGTGCAAGGACTTAAACATTGTGAGTGTGGTCATATTCCTCATATCTGAGAAATGAGAAACTACCTCTAAGGTTATGCTAAGTAGTATAGATGCAAGATGAACTGGTATTTAGTAGTTAATGTCTATTTAGTCCTGAGTTCCCAAAGGCACAGACACATGAAGATGAGGTAACCTGTACTTCAGAGAAGCTTATTTTAAGCTGTTTCCTTTCCAGATTTTAACACACATTCTAGGGGGCAAGTCATCACCTTCTCATTTGAATTAAGTCATGTTATAACTAAAAGTATTAAAAACATAAACTGCTATTTTCTTCTTTTCTCCTTTGAAAGTCTATATTTTTCACACATGTCTTTCTGATATTTTAGTAAGTGCAATCAGTAAAACTTCAAAATACTTGACAAGATATTTATTTAAACAAGATTAAGTGTTCTATTTCATACTGCACTGCACACACATTTTGCTTCCTCAGAAGTCTGTGTCTTATGAATTCTCAAAGGAATAGGCAGATAATCAGGTTAAGACATGAGGAGATGGAAAAGAAGTTTAAAGAACAAATAATCTTCCCGCAGCATACCACTTCTACTCTTTGAAGTATTATGGTCTCTATGACCACAGGATTTAGTACATTGCACTATTTTATGTTTCTACTCATTGGCATACAAAATCACTATGGTCCTCACTTTGCTTTCCATGGATGGATATATAGAGATCTGCAAATGAAACTAAATACCTCAGTTGTGTTGGAAATGAGTAATCATAAGCACCTTGGAAAACTTAGCAGTTCTTCATACAGCAGTTACCCATGTATCTTAGATGGCAAATTAGTACTTGACTGCAGGGCTATGTTGTTTTTATTCTGTAAAATGCAAGTAATGAAATAATATATCTGAGAAGTCTTTCTTCAGCCTGAGAGCAAAAGGCATGGCACAACTTGTGATAGTACAATCAAATTTTCCTTCCTTGAAGGAACAACTGTGTTCATGCAACTCACTGGAAACCACCTGTGGCCCTTGGTAATGTGCCTCTGTGTCTGTCAGAACTGTAGTTGGTGTGGGTCAAAACTGGGCTATGGCACATGCAAACAACTAGACAATGTTTATTCTCCAGCATATTTAATGTGCTATTGTAGATGCAGCCAATTACAGCAGCTACAGGCCTTCAAAGACATCAGCATTTGAGAAAAAAAAGTAAGACTGGGAAACTTCCCCATGTGGGGGTAGGTTTATCCGCTTTGGTCTGTGTTTGGCACCACACCCAACCTATTTTCTGTTAAACTCTGTGTAATGGCTATCATGTCTCTGTGTGCAATGAACATGAATAGCAAAGCACTTTTTTTTCCCCTCCTGCCCCTCAACACACGTACACACACTCTAACTCAGTTCTCAGGGAAAACAGAACAATTCTGTGAAGCAAGCCAATTCAAAGCAATACAATGAATCTGCCAAAACAACCTGTAAGAATGACGAGGAGGAAATTATTTCACTTTTTGCTTTATCCAGGGGGTGCTCTTGCATAACCTGTTCACTGTGTGCAACAGCTCCACAGCAGCCTCATGCGAAGCATAATTGATAGCAATACTGAGAACACAGTTTAAGGCAAAGGCTGTTCAAAACCCTGTGTTTTCCTCAAGTGAAGAAAAATTTTTCTGTCTTTGTGCCGAAGTCTTTTAAAGTACGTATTAAAGGCACAAAGAAGGGTGAACTGCAGGCCTGAAGCTGATAACTGCATTCAGAAGTAAGAGCTCATAAAGAATTGGTTATGCACATGTATTACAGCATAGTGGGTTAGATCTTATGAACCCTTGCTTGACTTTCATGTGTACGGTCTGTTTTCTTACTGCTTTGATTCAAACATTGCTTAGATGAATTGACTCATCTGACCAGCTGGATCCAGTAGCTCTATTAAAAATTGAATTTATTAGATGAGATTAATTGTAAGGTTGTTATTCTCTCCAAATATCTCTATTGCACTACTGGAAATGCACTATCCATTCAGCATCTGCATGAGAAATAAGGATTACCAACCTTGCCAAGAAAATGATTTTAAGAACTTTGAATAGCCACAAAGAAAAAAAAAATGAATGCAAAGACATCCATGTAGACATTTATGAAAACCTCACATTTCAGACAACCTATTTCATCTCTCAGAGGCATGTTTGAACACAATGATGTCCCCCTCACTCTGAGCCCCATCTGGCAGACAGCTGGCCCAGCTGGATGACCAGGAGGTGCAGTTCAGCAGGCTGACACTAAGTACTGCTGCATTAGAGCAGTCTCCACCACCCATATGTCCAGCCACTAAACCATAATCCCATTTTCTTTCATAACCTCCCTAATCCTTCCAACCTCCAGCAGAAAAGTCACTTCAGTAAAATCTGAAAGGCATAGTTCTTTCCTCTGAGATTTTGGCAATTAAAGAACTAAGAAGCAGGGATGATAATGTTACCCACCATAGACAAGTGCAAAAAGATTAGAACAAACTTAACAACCACCTGAAGTGACCTCTGGTTGTTCCAGGGAGAGTTCTAGGAAAGAAAACAGCCTTTAATAATTTTGAAAATTATACTTTTTCCCTAAATCTGAATTATGCATCATTTATTAACCTGTTCAATTCAATTTCATAGAACAAAGACCTCCTCAATTCAGCTTCATAAAATGTTTATATGTTACAAGGTTCTGCTGTCCTTAAGAGAAAATTTTTATATCCCTTAATTAAGTAAAAATATTTTATGTCAATCGGCAGTTAGAAATTGCTTTAGCTTCTTTTGTAAGTTCCTTCCTTGATTTCTGAGATGATAAGCTGTTTGTAAATAACTACACTCATTGAAGTGAAGATTACTCACTACAAGATCCAAATCTGAGTGAAGCATCCAGCTGTCTCTGAGAAAATCACAATGATTCTCCTTTGGGAACAATACTCTGACACATTAGCGTCAGTCCAAAGGAATACATAAAAAGCATAAATCAAGCTATCTTTTTGGCTTCCCTATTCTGTATTCAGTGCAATTCAGCAGGTGAATTAAACATCTTAGAGATATTTAATCTTAGAGACTTCTGGATCAAGAAAAAAAAATTGTCAATGTGAACCATAGTCAACAATGAAACAAAACTATCTTTTAGGGGTTCTGAAAAAGTACAGTGTATCTGTATGGAATTATTAGCTTCCATTTTTCTGAACTTTGCTTTCTCTTGTCAGAATCAGAAGATGACATAATAAAATGTAGTACTGTAGCCTGCTTTCTGTACTCTCAGAATAAAGAAATGGAATGAGAAAATAGAAGGAAAATTGAAAAATTACATTCTTGTTTCATCTTCAGGTCCACTTTTCTTTCCAAGAGTGGCTATCAGTCTAATGCATTCTACCAATGGCTGCAGACAAAACAACCTACAGTTTTAGAGAAGCACTGATCCAGAATAACCTTTCAGAAGATTTTCAAAATGGACCACTGGAGTTCTGAAATAAAGATTCATCTTTATGTCAGATTCCTAGCATTTATTAACTAGTAATGTTTTCAAAGTGAATGAAGTTTGGATTTGGTGAGGAATGGCACTGGACGTGATATGTGAGGAGCTAAATGTTTCAGCTCCCATTATCTTCAAAAGGAACAACGTGATTCTCTGCTCGGTCTATAAGTGCCCAAATATTTCTGTGTCTTTTACACAGACAGGATCAAAAGGCTAAAATTACCACGTTCCTGTGTTGTTGAATAATAAAAAAATTTTAACTTTACAGAGCCTGCAGAATACTGATGGAAACACTTCTGTGATGCTCATTGTAAACATTACAGTTAGGCAGAATATTTTGGAACTATTTTTTTGAAATTTTGTGTCTGTTCAAAAGTATAGTTATTGCTCTGACTTTTTTGGTGAATGTTGTTACAAACAGCTTTTTGTGTTATGTTGACTAAACGTCCATTTCTAAACTGAGGAAAATGGAGGTTTAAGTAAGAGATAGAATTGGAGTCACATAGAATCTGCAGAATAAGTATTGTTTTCTGAAAAAACTTGAGAATGATTTCAAGCAATTAAAAAAAATATAATCAGTCTCAAAAACCATGCCAAAAAAACCCCCAAACAAACCACTAAGAGATTTAAAGTAAAAATAGATAGAAAACACAACTGTTGTGCCATGAAGTACAGCAATTAATGAGACATGTAGGATTCTACTAATGTCTACCCTATCAATCATATTAATTACTTTTATACTCATTTTGTGAAAAATGCTACAGTAAACATATGGCTGAAGGAAAAGTAATTTGGGCTGGTTTTAGAGGAGGAAGATGTGTTACTTTTTTAATGTTAGCTACTTCAGTAGGAAGAGATTTGGCATTAGAAAGCTGACTTTCAGAAAGCACAACAAATGTAATTCAATCTGCATTGGAAATTTTTTTGCACAATTTTTCCTTGTTCTTCTCATATGCATGATGTGAACTTTTAACTGCCACAGAGATTAATTTATGATTTAAGTTATATATAATTTATGGCCCAGGTATATGGAACTGCAAATTTAACAATCATGCTAATGTCTTTGTATTAATTTCTGCTATCTAAACCAGATTTCGTTATCTCCCTATTGTCCATGAGGTATGTTTGTGATGAATGCAAACTGTTAGAACTTTTGTCTAAGCAAACAGATTCTCCTGAAAGAGCACATAAAGTGTGTATGGCTTTCTCAACATAGTCAATTGCAGTTCATTCTTTTTGTGGTGGTTTCTTTACTGTTAGCTTATTGAGAAGCTTTTATCAGTAATGTTTTATCTATTTGCCTTGGAATAGGTATGTATATAGGAGTAAGCCCTCCCATGCTCTTTTCTAAGCCAACAAAACACTAAAAAGATTCAAATAATTATCTCTGTCATCAAGCATTACTTAAGAATTCCCTTCTTTCCCGTACAGTTGCACTTTTCTTTTTTCTGTTTGCTTTCTTTTATTTTTCTCTTTTGTGTTCTACCACAGTTTCACAAGATGCAATTACATTGCTGTGAATGAGAATTCAGTGAAAGCTCACAGTTCTGGGTAGGAAAAAAAATCATCTTTTTTATTTCTTTTGTTCTTTTTTTTTTTTTTACTAAGGGACTTGCATTCAAAATTCAAATTCTTTCATTTTAAAGCAAATTTCAGTGTAACTTCACTTTCTTTTTGATGAACTTTCCAGGAGAGTGCCTTTTTGCCATCCAGAAGGACACCATCTATTACCTTCTATGTTCTACATGACTCTGGCCCTGACCCCAGAGCAGTGGGCTGCAGCCCACAGGGACTTGCGTCAACCAGCAACTTCTTCCACTTCTGACATGATTTTAAATATATCCAGAAAACTTTCCAGAAAGAAATCTAAAATTGTTGATGTTCTCTTCAAATCAACAAAAAAGCCTGCAAACCAGACCTGGCTTTGTATAGCCCATTTCAGAGCTGGAGCGCAGAAGGTTGACCCTTTTACACACTTATAGTGAAGCTTGATTTTGTTTTATGCACAAAGATTTGAGATCCATAATTTAAACCAGGTCTACCACTTACCACACATCTTTCTACAGTAATTACTGGACTTCTGTAAGAAATGTAAGGTATACCTTGACCATTAAAACCAGTGGAAAAGTTATTTTACTTGTAAAAATTACTACTTTTAGTGTGCAGCATTTTCAAAACACTTCTGATCAGCTGGATTGCTCAAAAAATTAAGTAAGGAATACTTACACAGTTATTTCTATTGTCTAATTTTGGCCTTTGGATTTAAGTATTATAAACTGACCTTTGCTGGCACAAATTTCTCTTCATTGACTACAAGAAGAACTCCCCTGAATTATACCTTTTTTATGTACTGAAAATAGATTGGTCAGATTTGAGTCATTAAGAATTTGCACAGAAACAGAACAGTGAGTGCCTGGAAAATGTCTCAGATCAGTGGAGACCAGGGCCTTCAGGGCTTGTTTTAAGGGGTTCTGTGTGTCAAGCAAACAAACCTGAAGATATTGCTATGAAACTCTGACCATAGCTAGGAAATGATATAAAGTCTTTCTACTTGATAAAGACTTCCCACCCTAAACAGAATGCCATTCATATTATTTGCTATCCTCTCACAAATGCCAAAAATTTCAGCAAAAGACAAACAAAAAACCTGAGCAACAATATATAACAATTCTACTGCTTGTCTTTATGTTATATAGGAGCTGATAGTAGACAGCTAGATGCTGACTCCACACAGGACTTTGCATTTGACAAACTGGGGCAGAAAAAATTCAGATACTACAAAATAGGCAGCTGAATAAAGGGTTTGAAAGACACTTCCGCATCTGAATAGGTGGCTTTTTTAAAGTCTCTGAACAACCTCCAACCAAAAGAGCCAAAAGACCACTGCTCTAAAGTTTGTCCTATGCTGATGGTGTCTTACACAGATTGTGGCAGGCACTAGAAACAGTGCTTATTCAAGGTGATAAAAACAAGAAGTTGTAGGATGGATCTGGAAAGCACAGAACAAAGTGCAAAGCATGAAAAAACATATTCTTGCAAAATGTCTAATTTAATGTAAAGTAATAAGAGTATTAATAATAAGAGTAATAATAATAGTCATACATAGAGAAGCCCCTTTTCAGTATATGTAGACTTGAAACTGAAACGAGTAGGAAGCCTGTCTGAGTAAAGCAAGTGACCCAGATCCAACTACTTGCTAACTATCAGGTCATCAGTCCCTAAAGTATTCCAAACATTCCCTGGAGGCAACAGGAAGTTTTAGTTCGAGGCAGTAATCCTGAAAATAAAGATGTGTGCAAAATGGGCTTACCATACTACCATAATATTAGTTCATGCCTCTGTGATTCAACTGCATTTTTTACAGACCTCTTCACCATCCACCACAGGTAAAATATACTGATTACAGCTTGCCAGTAAGTGCTATTGTTACTGTTGCCACGGCTCCCTTTCCACGACACAGTATCATGCCATTTATACTTTTAATTAAATGTATTTCTCCAACTGATTACAAGAATAAGACAAAGGTTGATGCATTAAACTAGTCCAGGCTGATGGCTTGCATTTTCCACATCACTCGCATTGGTGCATTCAGTATCAATGTAGTAAAACCTGCAAAAATTAAAGAAAGATTTCCTTAAGAGAAAAAAAAAAAATATATATATATATATATTCATGTTCTCCCCTCCCCCCCATCTATTCCTGGGCCATCAGTAGGCTTCACAGGTTCTTTCCTTCTTCGTAATTATTTAAAAGAGGACTTGGTATTTTTTTTTGTTGTTTTTTTTTTTGGTTGTTTGTTTTTTTGGTTTTTATGGTAATTTTGTTGTTGTTGATTGATTTGGTTT
>JAWWEW010000088.1:53971124-53992704 GCA_035583185.1 Anabacerthia variegaticeps | reverse complement strand
CCCCATCCCCCCAAACCTTGGAAAATGTGGAGGGAAATCTGTAATAAAATGTACACTAAATATTCTAGCAAGAATCTCCTATTTGGCAAAAAAGCAAAACCAGACTTATTACACCAGAAATGGGAGTCACAGAAACCTCATTTGGGAGGACAAAGATTAAACAAATGTTAAAATGGTCATTTTGCCTTGGACAGTGATATTAAAAAGTACATCATAAAACGTCTCAAAGGAAGCTGAAATTTCAGATGGTCTAAGCATTCTAGTGCACAAAAGACTAAAGGAAATTAATACATTTCCACAATAACAGTGGACTTTCAAAATACATCAGCATGTTTCACATCAATTTTTTTAATCTACCAAAATTAAAACTCATCTTTTTGAAAAATCTAGTCAGAAATGTGATCAGAAATGTGCACTGAGTGCTTGAAAATATTCCTATGATATAACATTTCTTCAAAACAAACCCAAACTTTCATTTAACAGACAAAAAGTTTTTTTCCAAGGATAAAATTAAGAAAAATAAATTAACAGAAAAGATCTAGTTTTTTTCTCATTTACAAAATAGAGGAAAAGATCATTGAAGCCATGTAACCCAGAAAGTTTGATAAATTATAGGATAGCTTTAATATTGCATCAAATAAATGAAAATCTTGCACTAGAGTGATTTGACTGTCTTCAAAGTACAGGGTTCATCCGAACTAAATCTGAGTTATGTTTTATTTTAACCCCAGATCCTAAATATGTATTTGGCAAAAGGTGAGAAACAAAGAGAATTAACAGCTTTCAGATTACATAGTAACTAGGAACAGATGTCTACAGAAATTCAAGCAAGAGCAATACTTTTATCAAATATCATTATTATGGGTAAAATTCTTGAACTATTTAGGCAGTTCTCAGTATTGCTAATAGCCCCTTGCAATTTTCCTGTTCCATAAAAGGGTACTTGGTACATTTGTTCACTCTACTCTTGCTTTGTCTTCATATACTAACACCCCAAATATTTCTTGTATTATTTTTGAGCTGTTCCACCCAGGATGCAGTAAATTGAGTTATGCAGGAGAACAGAAGACATTTATCGGGGATGAATAACAATTCTTCTCTCACAAATGAAACTGACTGAGGAGTGATACTGAGAATATTTACCTATTTTGGAATTGCTGTGAAGCTTTTGTGATCTAAAAAAAAAAAAAAAAAAGTTCAGCATCAGCAGTAACCCTACTACATCATCACAGGCAAGCACAACATAAAAATTAGAGGCTGCAGGGCATTTCAGCATTAGGGATCTGGATTAAGCTGAATGTTTGTAAAAATATCATAGCATAACTTCCAATTAAGGGTGCTGGAGGGACCATCTCTGGCTCTGTAAACATCAAGTCTGTAACTGCCTGCATGTCATCAATTTAAAAGTCTTTCAGGTGGTAGGATTTTATGGGCTCTTAATCCCTTATGCCATTTTTACCTCATGTGTAGAGATTTGATTGCACTTCAGAAACAAACCTTCAAAAAGATGTGCATTTTTGTGTGTATGGTAAATTTGATTCATTTGATTTTTCTTATAGCTGCTGGGCAGCACTGAGCACAGGCCTTTGGGACAATATACAATCACAGGGATGAAAGGCTCCCTTCATTTCCTGCTTTAAGATTCCCTTAGGGGAACATATATCTTACAACTGAAAGAAAATCAACTAATGTTAGCACCTTGACTTCTGCTCTTCACTAGAACAGTTTATGCATTGCAGCTTAATCCAACATCAAAGATGAATTGCAAAAGCCATTACTCACTGTCATACCTCTCAATGAATAAGAACAGCATTTAAATCAAAGGAAGGTATAGTTTGTGTTCCCTTGGTAATACAATCCATTCTGCTTTGTCTGACAAAATTCTCACCTCTGTTTGCCAGACAGGTGAGCACAGTCCTAGCTATTTGCTAGTACATTAAAAGTTTCTATGTATATCTGGTCATTGCACAGCTTCAGCCACAGAAACTTCCTCAGCTGATGCAGTGAACACTTCTTTTTAGGGCCTTCTCTCATCTTCAGCTCTGGACACAGTGCAGAAGTGAATATAGGTAAATGTGTTTTATAAATATCTTAAAGATACTCTTTAGCTCAATTTTCCTATCTTAAAAATCTACACAACACTCTGCGTGTATTGACTTGTCAGAAAAACCTCATGGATAACCTCACCTCCACAGTACCTCTTTTCCCCATGCCCTCCAAAAACAGAATGAAAGAGATTAGGTCTCTCTCTGACAGCATTGGTGTCCCTGAGAATGCCTCAAGTTGTGTTGACCCTGCTGTTACAAATTCATGTACGTGACATAAAACTGCTCTCACTCAGCATAGGAATTTGCCATTTATGTTTAAACCACTTTAAAGCAAAGTATCACAAAATAAATTCTTCACAATGAGAATGGAATTATTTGCCCAGACAGTCTGTGGATCTGCACACTTACAGATTCTACAGGATAAGGCCGTGGACAACCCAAGCTGACTTTGTGGTTAACCTTCCTCTGATCAGCAGACTGCATTAAGTGCCACCCATATGTCTCCTCCAAGCTAGATTGTGCTATGATTCTGATTTTTAAAGCTGCATTTGCCAACTGAAGTGTGTAATTCTGCTTCCTGCTGTAAAAGGGGAGAGAGATATTTGTTTTTAACATGAGGCACTCCTCACATGATACTCATTGTGACCTCAGTTATTCTTTGCTGCTTCAGTACTATCCCAAGTAACAATCATTAGGTTGATGAAATATTTTAGTGGGACCAATATATCTCTCAAAATGAAAGGAATTTGATCATACAGTGATGACTGCAGCAAGTAAAGATTTTGTAGAATCCTGAAGAAGTTCAAGAAAACAGCTGGCACTCACAACCTGAAAAGACTGAACTCTTACTCTGAAGGATCATGAAACTTTTAAACTCTGGAATGCTGTTACACTTATATGAAAATAGCATGGTACATTTTCCTATAATAATCCATTTTTGTGCACTGTGAAAAGAAAATTTTTGTGACACTCTATGATTGTCTGAGAATGAAACCTATTTCTTTCACAATCAGTCGTTATCACACAGTTATGTTTCACAGAAACCAGAACCCATAGAAAACAGCATGAAAATGACCTTTTCTGAAGAGCTGGACATTATTGCTTATAACTTCAGTTTTGGTAGCTATCAAAATATTTTTATTCACACAAAATCAGTTCTTGGCCTGCAAAATTTACAGCCTGAGAAAAATCATGTGCAAAGTACAGGAGAGATGACAAAATGCTACAGTCACCTTCTCAAATTTGAACAGTGAACTTCCACTGTTAAAATATTAGTAAGTGAATTAAGCACCTAATTAGAGTCACAGTATCCGTATCTGTATTCTTCTGCACAATGGTATTAAAATAATGACTTACTGCATAAGCTCTCTTACTTTAAATTTACAGTATGCTCATCCTTTTTGGATGCCAGCCCAGCCTTGGCTTATACTAAGTAGAATATATGCCTCTGCAGTGTGCTACCTGGGCTAGACTTTCTAGTATAGTACCTTCCAGCAGGATAGTAAATCTAACTTGCAGATTTCTCTCAGGTAAGCCTGATATTTCTACCTGGCAATCTGGGACTATAATGCAGGCATGTTTCTAGATTTTTAACTTTAGTGCTCACCAGGGTAACCATTACTTTTTGGGGTTATGTAATATACTGTTACATTGACAAAATCATTTTGATATTGGTCTGAGAAGCCAATTTCATAACCTGTTCATGAAAATGTTTAGTCAAATCACACTGGGTCCTTGGATTCCTAAAACATGCCGTTTTAAAAAGCATTTGGACTGCATATTGTACTACTCGATAACACCCAGCAATGAGAGGGTGTTTTGGATTCTGGTTTGTATTGTTCCCCATAACTGCTTATAGTGAGTTTCTTAGTTGCAACTGAATTTTTTTTTTTTTTTTTGAGAAAGGTTTCTCACTGTCACATCAGTGACATAGGATTAGATACCCTTCCAAGTGCATTTCGTGCATGAGGATTTAGCTGAAAGCATCTGTGTAGAATGCAAATCTAATCTCATCAAAATGACCTGGAAACTTAGTATTGCTTAAATTGCTACAGTATCTATTTATAATAAAGCTGTAATTGCACCTAGGCTTCTTTGCTATACAGAAGAGCAGACTGTGGATATCACCGAAGCCACCTGCCAAGCTTCTTCATATCAGATGTTGTCTCTGATGTTGGAACTTTGATCTACAAATGTCATTCTGTACTAAAATCCCATTTTCTAACTCAGAATCCTGAACTGCTCTCAAATCCGTTTTTTAACTTGCAGTGTATTTACTATCCTTTTAATTTAATTTATTTTTATGTTTCTGGAGCACTCAAAAGTGAATGTGATTCTGAAGATTTCTAAATGGTCGCTAGGCACCTTTTCCAATGAATTAGTGCAGTGATAAAACTAGCTTTGTAGAAGTGAATTTCTGAATGACCCAAATACACATTTCAACAAGGTTTGTTTCCAGCTGAATGAAAACAGTGGTTCCTTTCTCTAATGCAATGATTTTCAGCTTTGAATTTCACACACAGAAAGAAAAGCTGAGACATCTTCAGAAATTAATGCTGCTTTCAAAAGGACTACTCAAGCATAAAGTGTTTGTGAGGGTGTGTTATGTACACAGAAAATATTTGTATTGTAATTGGATAATCTGTTTGTACAGTGGTGATAGGTCATTTCCCCTTGAAACTTGATACATTAAAAAGGGTATGATACAATTAATAATAACAAAACATACAACAAGTAGCTGTAAAGGATAAAATTATTGGCACATGAAGGATAGAGAAAAGTTTGACAGTGACATTACTGAGATCAGAATTTCACTGAGAGAATTTTTTGCACCCTAGGTCAACTGCAAGCACTACTTACAATGACATAATCATGAGAATCATATCTTAACTAGCATAGGTTACCATGTAGTGCTCCAGTGCACAGAATTACACTTACATCAGAAGGCTCACACTGAAGCATGAAGGAAGTTGGTAGCAGCCCACCCCAAGTAGCTTGAAACCAATTTATCCTGCTGAGAATATTACGACGAGCAAGCTTGGGCACAATTACACAACACTGCAATGTGCAGGGTGGAGACAAGAGAGGATCATCCCCTGGGGATTGGAAGAGTCTTGCTGTGGCTGTGATTCAAACTTACAGTTTCTCCTGTGACAAAACTATTTTATGAGATTTCTGTCCTTCCCCTTTCACCTCTGTCCAACTCACTCTGTGAAAGAATATGGATAAAACTAAGCCCTCCAAAAAACAGTTTGTCTTTTGAATTTCATTTCTTGAAAATAGTAATTTCATTGGTTGAATGAGTTAGGCTAGTCATTCTACTGAATAGATTCCATAGCAGCTTGATAGTGGACACACGTAATTCAGGAAAGAAAAGGATGAGAAGGGCTTAGCTAAACTGGATTTCTGGAAGAAATGTCCATGAAGTGGTCTCTCAGATGTGTGCATAGTTCATATGGAACAGTTTGAAGAATGGAATGATTAAAGCAGTCACTGAATCTTCCTGCTAATAATGTCTCAATGCAGAACAGAGAAAATTTGTTCTCACTGGAAATCTATCAGGTTTGATCTATGTTTAAAGTGAACAATTTGTTAAAGAAAATTTTAGGATTGAACTACATTTGAAATATTGCCTTTGTTTTCTTTAATGTCTATTGTTATACTAGGGAAATACAAGTAAGCAAAATGGTAAGATAATTTACAAGCATTGGAACTGGGACTACATACAGGTACAATTAATACTGGAAGATGTTAAAATACTTTAAAGAAACTATGGGGGTAGCACTGCCCCTGAAATTAGAAGGCTTTTCTTTTAAGAACTTCATAATTGTATCTTGATTTCATCGAAAGAAAATGGGGAAAAGTTTAGTAAATGAATGCTTTTGATTTAGCTTTATGTGTCATTCCTCTGACTAGTTTAGTCCACGTGCTCACTGTTCTTTGCACATCCATTGTGAGCAGAGTTGTATTTTTTCATGCTCCAGATAGATTTGTGTTAGAAATCTTTATGGCTGTAATGCTAATCTATGATATTAACTGAGATTCTGAAGATGTCTTTCAAGTATGCCATTAACCATATCAAGGTACAATGAATTGTATGATACCACTGTTGCAAATGATCCAAAGGATATAATGTTTCTTCTCATTAATATTTGGTATTACTAAGGCAAATAAAAAGCAGTCAGAATAAGGTATTTCTTTACTATTTAAAATTCTCTGAAAAAAAAGGATAAGATTCTAAAAGATTCTGCTCCTTTCTGAAATGTACTGAAGCATAGACTGTATTTATAAACATGATTTCTGTTTTGAACACCTAGGATGGAATTTGTCTTCTTCAGCCAAGTTCCAGTTGTTTTCTGGTCCTCTCTTCCTCTAACAGCTCTTTCTTTACTGACAGTTCACATGCCATAATGTTTTGAAATAGGAAAAAAGAAAAAACACATGCAAAACAACAACAAGAACAACAACAAAAATGACATGAATGTCAGAAATTGTACTCTAGGAGATCTGTGGTTCCACTGACAGAAAAATTCTTTCTTTATTCCTTTTAAAAATATATTTCTGTTTTAAATAAAAAATTACACTGAGTAAAAGGCATTGATGTCATTATTAATGACATTGTGATTAAGTAAGAATTCAGGCAAGCAGTCAGTCACTAACACAAATGCACTGTGGTCAAGCTGCTGATGGCTCTCTCCAAAAAACTATCCAGAAGCAGGTTCTTATAGTGCATTGGTCTTTTGTAATCCCAGTGCATGTAAAATATGTAGGAGCAGCATTGAAAAGTGATTCATGTGGTTAGCGTAGCTTATCCCTACATAACCAACATCAGAGACTAAATCTTAATGACAGATTTCTAGGGCAGCACAAGGCATTACACAACTTCTTCCAAGTAAAATATTTCTGTTTTTATAAGTGTGATCTGTGCTGATATTTCAGCAGTGTTTCAGATTATGTGGAACTTGCTGTCAGAACACTTTATTTTGAAAACTATAGCTTTGTCAAATTTAGTTCATTTGTTCTGAAATTTTCAATCCTAAAGATATGAATCAGTCTAGAATATGAGGAACATTTCACCCAAAACAGTTAAGTCTCTGAGAACAGAAACACAGAAAAGATACTGTCTTCTCCATTTAGGAAAATTTTGGAAATGTCTAATGTTTCCTATTTTAAATCTGGTGATTTTGTAGCATTTATACTAAACACGTGTCTTATGTTGTTATGGTGAAAATGTCCTATATGCTGTACCAGCATATAGGTATACCTGCATACCTCAGAAATGTCAGGGTTAATTCTCCAGATTGTAACTGCAGTATAATACAGGCAGTAGACACTGCTGATGTAGGAGTGAGACCAGAAACAGGAACACTATTCTGCTGTTTCCTTTGACCTCATTATTGGGTGCAGACAATGAGAAGGAGATAAAAAGCCTCAGACTCATAGGAAAAAAATACAAGAGGCAAATGTAGAAGGATTGTACAGGGAGAGGAAAGGGCCTGTTGTCTTGAAGCAGTTAGAAAGATCCATGGAAGAGCTATGGAGAGACTGAGAATAGATAGGGAGCACAAAGAATACGAGGCCTGGATCTGTAGCACATGTGAAACACAGGTCGAATAAAACAATGAAATTAAAGGTTTCCAAGGGAGACAGACAAGCCAAATGAAACAGAGAGTATCTAAGCCAAGTCATCTGGACTTGTTCCACTTAGATGAAGAGAAGACTAGGACAGACTGGATAGGAAAAATGTTACGAGGACAAGTGTCCTGAAGACTGAACTGCAACACATACTGTTCTTCTAATATATCTCATTGTCCATTCTTGAGGGTTTTTCTTAACCAATGCATTAACATATAGAGATCAAATATGTGTTAAAATTTCAAAGCACAGAGAACACAGAAAGAGTGTGTGGAATATCTAGCACTGCTGGAATATAAATGCTGAATTTGGTAAGAAATTCTTCAACTCCCCGAGATTAAGGTTTGCATTCATTTAATAAGTGTAATTAAATAAATTCTGGATGCTGGAAGGAAGGAAAAAAGAATGCCACCCACCCGTAACTCAGTTCTTTGTCATCCATGTAAAATGACAGTAATGTTTCCATAGCAATAGAAAACTCCACTCACAATGCATACCAACTAACACATCCAACTGTTTGCTATAGCAACTATTTTTATAGTAGTGCATTCAGGTTATCAAAATTAATTACAAATTATATCAAAGACATCATGATTCTACTAAATTCATTAATCTCATAATATTTTTATAAGACGGCTAATTGAGAGTTTGCAAGTATCGAGAAGGAAAATCTCTGAAAAAGATTCTGACCACAGCCTCACAGGTATTAATAGTAACACACCATGCTGCCGGAGGTGCACTCTGGAATAATGTGGGTGCTGTTGCCAGGACAGTCACGATCATTTGTGCTCTCTCTGCAGCATCATCATGGAAGAGCTGGTGCTACACATCTCAATGGATTTACACAAATGTGTATATATAGATTATCATGTACAGGAAAACCTGAGGGATCTTATGTTCGGTTATGATTTTATCTCAGAATGTAGATCTTTAGGAAGTCCAGTGATCTAAATGAACAACACTGTAAATAAGATTCTTCATTTCTTAAAGAAAGAGTCCTCATACAGCATTGCATTTAACTGAAAACAAATATCTTAATCTGGTTTTCTAAGGAAAAGGAGACTGAAGGATCAAATTGTTTTACTTTTCTGGTTTTGGAGTTTTTGAGTTTGCTTGGGTGGGTTATTTGTTTGCTTATCTTGTGGTGTTTTTTGGCACATATGATCTTGTTAACCATGTTCTTGTATGAATGAGATTATTTCATAGCAAGGACAACCCTTTGGCAAGCCCTCCTAATGTTGCTGGTGCAGCAGGACTACTGCTTTTTGTTATGTCCTGTGCAACTGCAACTGAGGCAAACTGAGGTTCTACTTTGAGTTTCGCAGATTACTTCACAACCTAAACTGTTTTTGCATGATTCAGCCAGCTTCCCTTCAATGAGACTTACCTAGACCAGTTTAAAAGACAAAGGTGATATTTGTTCACTATATTTGATGCTTGTTTTCTCTCAAATCTTAGGGATTCGGTAAGTTAATTAGGTTTACAATTACTTTGGGGTGTTTTATTTATTTATTTTTTATGGAGGCTGGAAGTCCCCCCTGCTCAGGCAGGTCCTCTGCAACACGTTGCACTGGACCACGTACAAACAGCTTTCAAAATGCATCCAAGGACTGAGATTCCACAATCTGTCTGGACAACCTGTTTCAGTGCTCAGTAACTCTCACAGCAAAAAGTATTTCTACATCCTCTGAGGAATAATCCTCCAGGTTTGTCAAAAAAAGCATATGTTTGTGGATATGTGTATATATATATATACACACGTATATGTAATAGCATACATTTCCAAAGATATTTATTTACATAGTAAATTTTTAGCCAAAAACAAATATGGATTCCCACTAACTGAATACTCAACAGCTCTTTAATTCCCGAAAGCCAACTTGCAATACATTTATAAATGGCCTATAAAAGTATTCCTTAGCTGTGTCAGAGGCATGACAAAGCTGGCTAATCATTAGGATACCGCCTTGAGTGTCTTGACCAGCTGTGTCCTGTGAGGTATAAGTGTGCAAGTGCTCAAGAGGCAATAGTCAATTAGAGGCAGAGGGCTCTGCAGCTGGATGTTCTGGATGCTCCAGTCTTTCTTATCATTCTGCCTAGCGGTAAGAAGTTACTGGAGGTGTCACATCTCTATGGATTTTCTTCTATTTTTTTTTTTTTTACTTGTGAGGCTGCAGAACACACCTGAGCAGACACAGAACATGCACATATTAAATAAAGGCAGGTGCAGTGATTTTCTGAGGCCAAAATTCTGAACTCGTTGCTCTAACATGGTCACAGATGGCAAAAGCTTACATGGATTCAAAAACTAAGTGGAAAAATTCACTGAATTTTAAATACTGAAAACTTTTAATTGAAAAGTTATTCCCATACTACTAAATAAAACAGGGCCAGACTGACCTTTGTCCAAGCTGTACAGTACTCGATCCCAGATTTCTTTAGTACTTTCTGTAGTTCCAAAACACTTTAATAAGTTTGTGTTGGGGAGTGGATGTAACTAAATAATGTGTAAATAGAGTTGCAACCCTTCTAGAGATGATTTTGCTGCATGAAATTTGTGGAGTTTAAGGCATTGCCTGAAGTGTAGTATGAGGGCAGCTATGCGTGCTGGACTAATGGTAGAGGAAAGCTGCAGAAAGCTGGAGTCAAACCTCATACAGTCTTTTTCATTTTGTCAGTGGGAACAGTCTTTGACACAATATAGTCCCTGAACAATGACTGAGCATTGTCACAGAGTTAACCTGAGCCAAAACCGTGCCCTGGGGCATACTCACAGTTAAGCATGGTGGACATTTAACTCTCAGAGTCACGCTTGCTGCTCAGCCCAAAACAAAATGGCACTTCTAGTACTGTAATGGTTGCTATTTGACAGAATACTGCTGGTAAGCATTGATGGCTTCTGTCCCGTTCCTACAGCCTTTCCAGAGGATTTATTATCTACAGAATACTTAGTGAGACAGACTGTAGTGTGGCCAAATACAGACATTCTTGTGTTTGTTAAGTTGCCTCAGCTGTATAAATCCTTCTAGAAAGCCTTGTTCTGTCAGTGAATGAAAGAACTGACTCCAGCTGAGCAGTGGCAATTTCCTCCTTTCTAGGACCACACTCATTGTACTGTTCTGAACAAATCTGGCAGCTGTCTGAGAACTTTTGTTCCTACCCACATCTTTTATTTGGTTCAATTTCTAGGGCATCTCCACATGGCAGAAAAAGCAAAAGCCTTTGGAGTGCACAGAATTAGCATTAACCAAGTATAATTCATAATTACTTATGGTCACAGATTACTTTGTATCTAAAAAATGAGTGTTCTACAGGGGGCATATTGTATTTCTCTATTTTTCTGAGATGTATAAAAAAAGTCATGTTCTTCCAGCCATGACCTTAACACACAGGCTTTTTAACTAATATTGTTTTAATGTTTGACTCTTGCACTCTGTCTTCCCTGGAGACCTGAATCATTACCATGTTGAATGCTGCAGCTAAGTGTTTTGAGTCAACTTTGCACTGTGTTTGTTCAGTGTGCTTATAGTAGCCAGCCTGTTTTCTGTAAATAATGCTAAAGGTGATTTTGTCTTGTTATCAAATAGTTATTCCTGTTTTCTCCCGAGTGGACCTCTTGGGAAACAACCACAGAGCAGGGTGAGAGGGAGGTGGATTCACTAGACCACCCTATATGAGTTTACCAATATCTTTTCATAGCTGTGATTCTCAAGATATTTCAGTGATGTTCTTCCTCGGGTAATCTTGTTGACATACCAGATGCCTGGCAAATGTAATTGTTTCACCATGACAACAATACAAATATTCAGTTAATGGTTTTATAGCTCAGATACATCTATGTATGGGAAAGCACCATTGATTGGAGTACTGGGTGTAGATTTCTGGCTGGGATGTAAGATATTGCAAAGTATGGGTTAATTTACATTGTTGTCCAGGACACCATGCCCTACAGATGCATTGTAAACAGTGAGTGCAATAGTAAGATAGGTGCCTTCTCAAAAGGCCATTAAGGAAAGGTCAGGAAGGGACAGGACTATACTAAGGTATATTTATAACAAAAAACAAAAGTAGCACAAATGAAGAAAACAACCTTGAGTGTAAACACACTAGTTGTTATTTCAGTTTATATACATTGCTCTGTTGAAGTTCTTGGAGTCATTACCACCCTATTACATATTACGACAGAGGCACGAAGGTCGTATTACAGAGAGCTATTAGTTTTGGAAGTGGTTCTCCTCACTCCCTAAATCTGTTGAAAAGCCACATGCCAACATGGTTTTTTAGGTTAGTAAAATTTCTGTGTTGTTTGTTTCCTGGCTCCTTGCTGTGTGTCAGAAGTATGAGGAGCAGATGCACACATAAACACATACTCTTAACACACTGCTTTTTTTTTTTTTTTTTTTTTTTTTTTTTTTTTTTTTTTAATGAAAGAAAGCTCTATTCTAATTTAATACATTAACGTACAACTGCTTGTAAGGACACGATTTCAGTCTCTCTCCCTTGTCTTGGAGAAACATGGGGCAAACATGAGCCAGATCCAAAACTTTTGCCATGGCTGTGTTTGGTTCAATATGGCCTTACACTGCCAGGAACTCTTAGAAGTTGAGATTGTGATTCTTTGATGATTACAGAGATGGACCAGGCCCTCTAGTTTTTCACAATAAATATCTTAGGACAAAAATCTCCAATTACATGTTTCCTTCCTCTTCCTCCTTCTTCTGGGCCCCTCATTTCAGGATGTCAAGGTGCTGGAGCAGGTCCAGAGAAGAGCAACAAGGCTGGTGAAGAGACTGGAACACAAGTTCTATGAAGAGAGGCTGAGGGAGCTGGGGTTATTTAGCCTGGCAAAGAGGAGACTCAGGGGTGACCTCATCACTCTCTACAATTACCTGAAAGGAGATTGTAGCGAGGTGAGGGTTGGTGTCTTCTCTCAGGTAACTATCAGTAAGACGAGAAGGCATGGTCTTAAGGTCTGCTGGGGGGGATTTAGATTAGATATTAGGAAGAAATTCTTTACAGAGAGAGTAATCAGGCATTGGAATCTGATGCCCAGGGAAGTGGTGAATTCTCTCACTCTGGAAGTTAAGATGAGACTGGATGTGGCAAATAGTGCCATGATCTCATAGCCGCAGTGGTAGTGGGTGAAGGGTTGTACTTGATGATCTCAGAGGTCTTTTTGAACCTGGCTGATTCTACAATTCTGTGGTTCTGTGAACAAGTGGCTCAAGCTGATACTACATCCCTGGTAGGAACACAGTGGAGTTGTGCTGGCAGAAAAACTCAATACTTGTGTTCTGCACTGAACCTAAGAATGAAGAGGGAGGCTTCTTAGGAGTAGTCGGTGTCAGATAGGTGCATGCTGGAAACACCTGTTGCATCTTTAGAACACAAGCTGCACCCACAGAGAAACAGTTGTATGTGCAAAACATGACTTCTCACCAGCCTCCTAAAACGCATCAGCAGGCTGCAATTGCCCTACTGGATAAAGCAGCATTGGGGGATAACAATGAGGTCAAAAGGTCTGTTTGTGTACACTATTTGACTACTACAGCATCTGTGGGACCTGTTCAGGAGGACCCTGCTTAGATTCACAGGCAAAACTTTTAGTGTAACTCTTTATAACCCATTATATGATCCATATTGCTGCATGGGTTTACCTGCAGAAGAGCTGGTGCCCAGAACTGCATATGATTTCCAGGTCTGCAACCTTTTTTTTCTGGGATGATGTGAGATGTAGAGAAAGGCATGGGTTAAGAATGTCTTTGCACAAAGGGTGGGAGTGTCAGCTACTGAAAATGTAAATGCCATCTGATTTCAATAAACTGGTCCTGAGATAATAGTTTACAAAGGTTATGAGAGGCATATTTTTGCTGCCTGTTTTTCTATTATCCAGTTCACACTGAAAAATAAAGTGCCTGACAGGTCTTATTATGAAAATTCATGACTTAGCACCCTCAAGATAGAGCACTGGATTTCAGTGTGCATAACCAAAATTAAACAAAAAGCTTCTTCACTGAGTCATTAAAATAAAAATGTCAGTCAATAGAACACTCCCCTTGGAACTGTGGAACAAGAGATAGCAAGAACCAAAGCTGTAACATTTGGTTTTAGAACAGTAGAAATAGGTGAATGACTGATCCAGGTGGTGGAGTTTTTTTTAAACACACAAAGAGTTCTGTTGAGAGTACTGAGGGTTTTTTTTTCAACAGGGAAGTTACCAGGGGTGATCTACATTCCATGACAGGAAATATATTATGAAGAAGTCTTTAAATACTCCTCTTTGATCTCTCCAGCCTTTATATAGTGCATCAGTGGAAGATTTGACATAAAATATTGAAAAATATCATCCTGATCGCTTAATGCAACTTTCATAAACCTTGTTGCGAGAGTTCATACATCCATTCTCACATAAAAATATGAAATAGAGAAGAAAGATGTAAGTCAGAACAACCTTAGAGAAATATTAAAATTTTATGTTATGGTTAGTAAATTTAAGGTATGGGTTATAGTGTTTACTTCTGATAGTGTTTCTGGTGCTTTATTTTTGAGATTTCAGAAGCAATATATTCTTATGTAATTTGGGAATTTATACAGGATCCAATCAAATAAATACATTTTACAGTAATGAAAATAATGTTGGAAAATCACACAGTGAATGTTTATAGTTTTATTATGCAAATGATGGTATCATCATTATTTAGCATTATATAAAGCTGTCTGTTAATATTGTCAGAAAGTAAGTACAATTATTCTAACTGACAAATCAAATGTGAGCCTAGGAGATCCACTCAAGGCCAAAAAACATGTTTATATCAGGTAAAAATAAATTCAAAGAGTATTAATCTTTGGTTTCCTGACCAGTATGTAGCAGCCTTTACTTTCAAACCTTTCTGTTTGGAAGATATGTCTTCATTCCAATACAAACATTGCTGAAAGAACATTTTATTTCAGTCAAGACAACAATGAAAGCAAGCATAACCGATGTTGAGATGTGTGGCATGCTTCTCACACTCTTCAGAAAAGAGAACTCCTGGTGGTAATAATAGACTGGGGAAATGAATTACTGAGTTGGAAAGTAAATGTCTGAATATTGCCAGTGGTACTGGTAATGTTGTACATTTTCTTTTGCACACAGACCTTGTTATTTTCAAAGTTGGGCCAAGGCAAATTTCCGAAGTGAAATGTATTTTCTTCAACTTTAGAAGCTGTTTTCAGTCTCTAGTGAATGAAAGGTTCAGTTTTTTTGTGAACTCTCAAGCATTTATCCCTTGAGTATTACCTAAAGTTTGGAAGACAAGAGGCTTGACAAGTGTGTTAAGGAGCTCTAAACTGCAGTAAAAATTCAATTTCAATTAGTTTCCCTTCTTCACTGAGCTGAGTACTACTTGCATAATAATTACTCTTATAGACATTGGCTAAAATACCCAGAGACCTAGTGTTATTTGTGTTAAATCAGACCATTCAGTAGCTTTCATAATTCAGAACTAAATGACATCAGTTTAGTATCAGAAATTAGCAATTTCACCAGACATAATAAGTAGAGCTGAAATAAAACTATTTTGTTCCCTCAATCTGTTTTTGTTAGTGTATATTGAGTTATTATGCCCTATTGAAAGTAGTCTGCTCAGCAAAGAAAGAAAAATTCAAGCTAACTGTGAGACCATGAGAAAGGAGCATGACTTAAGAATGAGGATAGTGTTGATGTTTGTGCTGGATTACAGATGGTATCTTATTGTCACACTGTGAATACCCTGAGGATGTTGGAAGGCCATTCAGACAATTCTGCTCCTCTAAAGCCCATGTGGGGGCATTTGGGCCATTCAAAGCCCCCAAATTCTATGGCCAGAATAAAACATTGTGACCTAGCTTTTCCCCACCCATTTTCTTCCCTTAGCTCCCACGCAAATCATACACAGACAGATAATATCTTCCAGAAACTGCAAAAATACACCCTATATTTAAGTACATTTTTCAGAGATGACATTTGACATCTTTGTCTTAAAGAATTCAACTTACAAGGAGTTCATTATCTCCCTCTATAAACTGTTCCACATGCCTAATTGTTCCTCAAAGACTTGTCAGGAATTTTCCTTTTATTTAAAAGTTAAATGTATCCAACTTGACATTTTGCCCCTTGAATTTTTTATGACTTTTTCAGAAAGAGTTAGAATGTCCTGACTAACAAGCCTCTTCCATGTACAAGCAACTATCACACACTATGACTAAATCACCTGTTTGCCTTTACTTCAATAATCTGAACATGCTGACTTTTTTAAAATTAATGTACAGCTTTTATGCAGCAACAGTTTTTCTTTAAACATATTCGTGAACCAATTAATCCTTAAAAAGGGCATTAAGCTTGACCTTGCTTTAATAGAGATGCTCTATTTGTCTTTGTGAGATGAGACTGAAGAGCCCCTAAAGCATATATTTAAGCTATGAGGACTTCACAGATAAAACTTTTTGTGTCTAATTTTTTTTCTATTAAAAGTTATTCCATTTAAGAAAACATTTCTTGTGAGTGCACTCTTTTCAACACCAAAACCTATAAAGTAACTTTTCTATTTTCTGCTTAGGTTTGGTATTAAAGTAAGAAAACCTCTTTTTGGGGAAAAAGTAGAAAAAAAGTCAGACAGTCAAGGCAGGTGTGAGGGGCCTACCTGGGACTAGGAAAAACAGTGTTTTCCCTGACACCCTGCCTAGGCCTCTGGAGACCAAGAGGTTTATACTTGTGTCCAGGTTTGAGAATTTGATCCCTGTTTCACAAATATGCTTACAGGATGATGAAACTTCTTTCTTACTGAACATATCATCGCCAACATGAAATATGCCAATAAATGAAAAGTGAGCAGCTAGTTTGCAACATTTTGCCCCTCTGTAATACCTGGGTAATTTGTATTAAAGTACTCTTTCAGTCAGACTTTCTCTTGCACATGTAGTCATGGATTTTCTGTAGTAAAGAAAGAAGATGGGATCGGAATCTTTTTCAGTTAGTCTATCCTTTTCTCTCTTGTACCATGTGATGTTTCTTCAGCCACATGTCTGTGCAACTCTCTTCTCTGTGCTCAGTTTAGAGTGTTGTCTAAACCCACACCAATTTACCCTATAATTCCCTGGGTACAACAGACATTGGAGGTAGTAGTTTGGACCCCTTATATTATACAGGGTTATAAATATGCACTTCATCACTGAAGTTCATCACAGTGACATAAAATCAGGAAGCAGACATTGAAATAGGAAGATATAAGCTACTCATTTGAGCCTTTCCATTTGATTTATTTTATTTTGGCAGAATTTAAAAATTATGTAAGTTGTGATTCATCAATAATGTTCTATTCTATGCCACTACTACTGAGATGTTTAGGCAGGTAGACACAGAGGAACTGATGCTGGAACCTTTCAGCCCTCTCATATTTTGGAGTAATATTACACAAGTTTTTTAATTTTATTTTCCATCATCATCAGAAACTGCTTACAATTGGTTTGTGAGAGGAAATGTTCAAAGACTATTAAGCATCTAACAGAACTGACTGGGAGGAGCATTGTTCCTGCTGCTCCCCTGCTGTAACCCAGGTCTGACCTCCAGCTTACCAGCAGCTCCTGTAACTTGTCTTCTCTGAAGAAGTGTTTATACTAATACCAAATGATGAGATCCTTTTCTAACATTAAGAAAATTCCCACTGACCCCTGAGACCTGATAAAATTTCATGGTACTCAAGTGGTATTTTTCCTTCCCATTGCAGGAGATTTTGGACAGAATTTAGTGAAGCAACCTCCAAATCCATTTACTTTGTAAAAGAAGCACAGTCTGGATGCATTATCTGAAAAAAAAAACTTGGAGAGTTAAACAGCTCAACTACTAACTCTTTATGTGGGAATTATTTTAATTTTTTAAAGATAAAATTTATTTTTCTTATTATTTCTCCAATAGTCCCTTCTAGGAAGCTAACTTCACCTCTCATATTTACCTTATAAAATTTATGATCAAATATGTCAAAACTAACTGTATGCACTTGATTAACTAAACAAAAAGCAGATGTCAGGCAACAAAAAAACATCTTTAGACATCCCTGACTTTTCATGTCTTTTGATAAAGGTTTTTTTTTTCCATCATAGTCTTTCTTATAGCTCTCCACAATGCAGACGGATACTTCCATTTAAGAAAAAAGCTAGTATAAAATTTATTTGCTAAGAGTTTCTAAATATTTGGTAAATGAAGTCAGATCAGTGAATGTGATTATTAAAACCAGGTTTTGATTATGAATATCAAAGAGTGAATGTTATAAATTACAATAAACACATCAAATTAAATTAGATAACTGTAGTAATAGGGCTTGAAAGGAGGATTTACATAAAATATAATGCATTGGAAGCATCTTAGAAAGTTGTAGTTAGAATCATATTTTCTATTTTGCTATACAGAACATCTCTGTTTCTCCTCTCTCTTCTTCAGCTGTTTTTTTAAGAAGAGATGTAAGAGGAATGCTCCCATAGAAATCATACTCTTCATTGGAAAACTGACACATCCTCACGTCTTAGAAAACTTCTGTGATAAGGAGACTAACAGAAAAAAACTTGTGAGGTCAGTAACATGAAGAGTACTATTAATAGATCTTGAGCTGGCATCTGCCATCAGGAGCAGAAATGGAAATTTGGACAAAATCATTGATAGCAGATCTATTGAGTCTTTGTCCCTTAGTATTAAGGAAATCTGTTGCCACTACCATACTTTTAGTGGCCCTACTTGTCCAGGGATATTCTGCTACTACAGGCAGAGGTAGCTGAGAAGTCCATAAACTTAGGGACTGAGAGGAACAGAGCTGCCTAGTGTTGCCAGGAACATGATGTTTCTGTGCGTACTAAAAAGGAAGGCTTAAAGATTACAGTCCCATTATGAAATCTATGTGCCTCCACAGAGCAGTAATCAGAGACATGTTTCAGTATGGAAATTTTGAATATAAAGACCATCACTCTGCCTATATCCCACCTTAGATACCTAAGGCTTTGTTTGGCCCAAGTGTCTAAGAGAACAGGAGGAGTTTGGGGATAGGGTGACCTGGAAGTATTAAGGCACTAGAGGTTTCAGTGCTGCATCAAATGCTTTGTAGCCATGGAAAATCATGGACCCTGTGTAATTGTATTTTCCCATTCATGGCACTTGCCACGCCTTTATAATTTCACTGTTTAATATCCACAGCTCAGTCATACCCTCTGAACATCTAAGTGCTTACAGTGGATATAAATCATCTCAAGAAAAGTAGACACAACTTCTGGCTCAGGGAAGCCTGGCTTTTTAAACCCCAGCATAGAACAGGATGTATCTCTTTGTACTTATTCTTCACTAAAAAGTATAATCCCATCTTTGTGAACCCAGAAGGCAAGTAAAACTCTGCCTGAGGTTTTGGTGGTCTCAGGTATGACCAACGATCATATAAAATGAAGCAGTTTTTCAGTCACAACATGTATTTTCTTCAGCCCATGTGGGTTGAAGCCTTTAATTTTAATAATAAAGATAAAGGAGCACAAAGATTTTTTCCAAAGAATATAAAATTGATGAAAATTTGAAACTGGATCTGTTCTGATAACTTTTTTCCCTTTCAGATTTAGAAACTCCAGGTGTTTTCTTTTCAACAAATATTTTATTAATAGACTCTTATCCATGCCAAATTTGAGTGGATAAGGAAATTTTTACTGAAACAGTACAAACCCCCCACCTTTTGGACAACAAATCTGGGTACATTAAGCATATCCTTCCTTCACAAAATCTTTGTAGCAAGAGAGATTAACAGAACAATTATTTTCAACTGACTGCAAGCCTAGAGGAAGAAAGAGCTGTACATTTTGGGAGGACAAAAGGTCTTTTTTTCCATGCAGAAAAAAAATAACCAATTGAAATGTATAGTTCAGGAATGCACTACGGGTGAAGGTTTAGCTTTTCTAGCTTTTTATTTCAGTTAATTTGTTCTCTGACATGTGACTTGAGCTGAACATGTTGGCATAAATTCATCACAGCTTATCCTGTAATTATGCCTCCCACTATAACTGGGGGAAAAAACAGCATGCTTTCTCAAGAGCTGCTTTAGTAACATTCCTTAATGACAAACTGAGAGTGTATCTGAGGGGAAAAACAAATGAGCCAAACTGAAGGCACATTTTCTCCAGTCAAAATCACTAAAGGTCAGTTGAGCAAAACTAAACAGCTCACTGTTTCTTTGAACTTAAATCTTCTCTACTTAGTTGTCCTTGAAATCAAAATGGTTTCTTAGCAGGTAATGCTGTTATTTCCATTTATATATTTATATAGTTTAAAGAGAGCTTCGCATTACATCTGACGCTGAATAAAGCAGCTGCAAATCTTGAGCAACAAAACAGGTTATGATACTGGTGGTGTCACCATTTTTTATAACTGTACCTTTAATCTTCTCCCTGAGACTTATGTACACCTTAAACATAGGTCAACTGAGTCAAGAACTATCAAAGCCACCCACTGGCCATGTAATTTCATTCAGTTTTTGTGTTGGAAATCAAGCCCATAAACCCACAGATCACGGCAGGATATATCCCTTCTTGTTTATTCTGTATTAAAGGCTGGATTAAATGATTATGTATGGAGCAAAGTCTTTTATTTTTTAACTTAAGAGAAACCACAAAGTCTGATATCTGTAGCACTAGTCAAACAGAGCTGAAATTACCAGTTTTGCACAGACTTTCTTCATCAGATTAGACCTCATGGGAGATGCATAGAGATCACTGATACGCGCTAGTGCTTTCATGGAGCACTTTTTTATCTCCACATGGATTTCCATTCTCAGCATCATCCAAGACTGGCTAGGTTGTCCAGAAATTAGTAATAGTATTACCTGTAAGGATGTACTGGGGACCCTGTGTAGGTGCAAAGCAGAAATGTTGCAAAGATGAGTTCAGGAAGTAATTAAAAAAACTTGTGTTACAGACATAGTAAGCTAAGGATTAGCCTCCAAGCTAAAGTTACAAGTGAGACTTCTCTTAAATGTGTCATTTAATTCATTTTGGGCCTTGCCTAGAAGTCATGTTAATTATCAGGGTAATAGTTGTGTGGTGCTCTGCTCTGCCACTCAGGTACATTACCTGTGTCCACCTCAGTTGCTCTGGTTCTTCATTGGCACACTGTGTCTGGCCATGTATCTGACCTCCCTCATGCCACAACCCACCTCACCACCCCATGCTTTCCTTCTGCCAGCCTTGTGGGGAAAATTATGGGCACTGATCTTGAAAAACTAATTCTTTGACAGTAGATTAGCTAATGTACATTTACTTGCCTTGATTGTGGCTGAAAGTTGCTGCCTTTTATCAAAGTAGAATTTTTGTTTCATGACTCCTGCAGGACAAGTTGTCAGTGTTTGGCTTAAATGGTGCTCTGAGGCCAGGGAACATGGAGACAATAGTTCTCAGTCTGTAGCAATGCTCTTCTAACAAATGTATGGGGATGAAAGAGGCCTTTCACTGTCCTCAGCCGCTAGGTGAGACCTGTTAGAACACACTTCCAGAAACCCACTGTACTGAACAACACAGTGAGTGCCAGTTCAGCTGGAACACTTCAATGATGGATGAAATAGGCAAAATATGAACAAGAAATAATATTATGGATATTTGGTGGACATTATATTGTGGTGAAATATTAACAATCCAACTTGAAGATCTCACCCCACCATCTTGACAAGAGCAGACGAGAACACACAAAATGGGACAACAAATCAAGGTGTTATTTCACTGTCAGCAGAAGTGAACAACTTCGTAGCATGAGGCAACTATTTTTTGGTTGTCAAGCCTCATGCTGGTTGTGGTGTGTCCTAGTTCAGTAGGTGGGACCAGTTATCACTGTGTGGGAGTGATTAAAGCTGTGTATTCTACCCCCATCT
>JAWWEW010000088.1:53938065-53948810 GCA_035583185.1 Anabacerthia variegaticeps | reverse complement strand
TTCCAGCTATTATCTGACTCTTAAGACAGCTAGCACAGGGTTAGAGGTTGCTAGCTACTCTAAATGTAAGAAACTACAAAGTTGTATAAAAATCTACAAATACATAGACAACCTAAGGCCTCACTATAAAATGTCCAGAATACCAAGAAGATTTAGAAGACCCTAGAGGCTTTGTAGAACAGGACAGGTGTTAATGCACTTGTCCAGGGAAACATTGCTTGACCTGAGGGAATACAGATCTGTCTCTTCCACTGGTCTAGAAAAGGACCACTTCACAATACAGACAGACATATATAGAGGTTGAGGAAAGGTTTACCTGCCACATCATTTGTTGAAACAGGGAAAGAAATGATAGAATACCTTTTTGTTTCTGAGATTCACTTTAACATTGAATGTATAAGAAGAAAGGAAGTCAAGACTAAGATCCAGGTCTCCCACTCTTAAAGGATTATGTTACTGATTGGTGCTTCTTTAGCTCTCCTGACTTTAAAAACTTTGCCTTCCTTTTTTTCAAAAGACCTATTTCTGACAACAGAGGTGGACAGGAGACTCAAATGATGTAATTCACATGGGTGAACAGATGCTGAGTTTGACGTAGAGTCCTAAAGGAAACACCACTTTATGTCTTCTCACCACATGGAGAAGGAAGTCGAATGCACTGATCAGGGACAGGTTTGTTCAGCATCTTCTGTTTATGATCTCCTCACTCAGGTCAAATTGCTGAGGTGATTCTTAAATGCCCACTGCTTCTCATAATTTTAGCAGAAACCTAAATGTCTAACTTTGTATTTAGAACTCCAGTTGGGACCACAGAGCTAAAAACTGTATGTCACATTACTTTACTTGCAGGCTTTCACATCTTTCACTGGATTTGTCTCTATAAGCTTATCAAATATTTTATCCACACTATGATAGCCCAAATAAACAGATAACATTTATTTTATCCCAAGTCCATAGAAACAAAAACAGCTGGTAAAGAAGTGCCAGAGAGAATAGTAACCAGAGATCTCAAAGTCAATTAAAGTAGTCTTGAAAAAATTAACAAGTTGAAATATTTTCTCCATGTAACTGTTAAGAAATAAATAAAACAGGAAAGAAGAACTTGAGTAACAATTATATTTAGAGAGATATTCTAAAACAAGTTCAAATTCTTATATTCACAGTCCAAAGAGAGTCATGATAGTCTGAACCAGGCTGTCTTCTGACCCAGTGAGTTTAGATTGAATGCAGAACTGAAATAAGTACTAAAGGCAGGACTTTGTACTTTGAAGCCCACTGTGTAAATAGGACACTACATCACAGCAGCATTATTGTAAAGTATAAAACACACAACAGGAAATGAGAACAGAGTTATCAAATGAAAAATCTATTCAATATACAGTGGAATCTCTCTCATTTATGTTTACCTTTAGCCCCAGGAGGCACTTCAAAGATTGCTCTGCTAAATAGGGCAATCAAATACCAGTGTTATGATAGTACTGAGTGTTTTTGAAATAGAATAAATGGAGGGTTTGAGATCTTGTTATGAGGACATTCTTGATGTCTTTTTGAACTGTATTAATGGTGAATAAAGTTCAGGACACCATAGAAGCAGAGTACAGAATTAACCACCTATAGATTTATAGGGGTTGCTAGACATACACAAGACATACTTGCCCTCTGCCCAGGGGTGTGTCACTTCTAAAAAGGACTTTTGTGTAGCCACTTTGAGCTATTCATTACTCTCTCCAAACTTGCTGTCTAGTAGCATACCTGAACTATTTTTCTGACATCTCAACCACCTAGAAACTTCCATCCAAACAGAGGTCTGGTATTAGAGCCTGCTTGCAGCTACAGTGTTCTTCATCATACAGGAAACTACAAATCCTGTGTTCTGAGCTTTCAAATGCAGCTGGACCAGTAGACATTACCATGAATTGCCCAAATTTCACATAAAGACTTATTTATTCTTTTTCTGTGATCTTGATATCTGCTGCAGATAATGTATCTAAAGTTTTTTTCTTGACACTGGTTAGACATTGAGTTTTGGGACAAAGGTAAGAAAAAGAGTCTAAGGAAGCGGATTGATGCACTAGAAAGCAAGCATAAAGAGAAAACTGAAAGACAACAAACTGAAAGAATATGGGAATATAAATAAATGGCAAATGAGAATCAGGTGGCCTTTTTTTCCTGACATTTTTATACTTAACTATGCTTGTTGCCTGAGTTCAAAAGTGGAAGAAAGGAAGGGATATTTTTCTCATCTTTCTTGCAGCACTGGGACCGGACAATATCCCTCTGGAGAACTGCTTGTTCAAAGTACTACAACTGCCTTCCCTGTCCTAGACAACAGTGAACCTATGCAAGCCACATAATCATTTTATGGATGTATCTAGAGATTAAGTGCAGATCATCGGCAAGTCAAGAGGAATACTCTATGCCTTGGATTCTTTTTTTTTTCCAATCTATTGATTAGAATCATTGTTTTAGAAAACAAAACACAGAAGATATGAAATTCTGATATATTCGTACATGAAAAATGGAGTAACAATGGTAGATAAATTATATATTTTAGACTACTGTCATTGATAGAGATATAATAAACAACATGTTATTGAGTTTATTCCTTTGACAAATGCAACAAACCCTAACCCTAACCTTTAGGGTCATAACTTAAATCACAGCAACATACAGATGCAGCTGTTTGCTAAATGTTATCAGCAATCTTTTATCTTCCCTTTGAAGCTACTCTATCCATCAAGTTGTACAAAGCTCAACAGGGATTTTTTTGAGATTTTCTTTTCAGAAAGAAAAAAATCCTATTTTTCAAGTATAAAGTTTAACTAGTGGAGGCTTTTTTATTTTCTTACTGATCACACATCTTTGGAGTAGCAAGTTTCAGGCAGTCATGGAAAGAAAAATCTGATCTTTTCAAACACCTAAAAGAAAATTAAAATAATTTCTGAATTAGTGGTCTTCATCCTAAACCTTTAGAATATTCCATAGAAAACCTTTTTAAAACACAAAATTTTCTTTCCTCAAACATGAAAAACAAGGAAACCACAACTGTGTTGATAGTAGATATCTGTCTTCTGGGAAATATATGTATCTTGAAGATGGGCATATTGAATCCTTTCAAACAACAAACTGACTTCTCTTCCAACTTCCTCTGAGGTTTGAACTTTTTTTTTTTTTTTTTTTTTTAAAAAAAAAATCTCAGGTACTTTACTGTGCTTTTTTTCACAGGCTTCACCATAACCCAGTGGTGGCATGGAGAAAACAGACACACATTCACTGTGGTTTTTTTTCTGGCTTGTAAGTTAGTGGCAGAGTTTTCCTGAGAAAATCTTATCACACAGATTTTTTTGGTACAGGGCTATTTGGCAGTATGGAGATCCTTTTTACTAAATCTCATTGCACTCCCTTTCTACATCTGACTTTGCGTATTTTATGGAGAATAGGGGATATCTGTGAATACAAAATTCTATGACAACTGTACTTTGTAAGGGTTTTCTTACCAGCTCATGTTTAAATGACTAGAAATAGTGGATTACACACAGAATAATGAAACCAATAGAAAGGATAATTACAAGGAAAATAAGTCTATCAAAATGCAGTTCTGGATGTCTACTGAGTAACAAAAAATGCTGTTTTCTGTTTCTTAGTTTACTTTCAATTACATACAATTTTGTGCTACAAAGATGGGAGTGACCTACAAAATGCATGCATTGGAAGAATATGCCTACACATATAAATATGCAGTGCAAGGTCCCACATCCCACATGAGTATTTCTTTGACCTACTGAAAAAAAAGCCAAAAACAAACCAAACTCACCTGACTCTGAATAATGAGAAAGATCCAAGACCTTGAAATTAATATTCACTCTTTTTTTCACAAATTAAATATTTTTCAGTAGATTAGCAACATTTTTGGAATTCAATAATCATATCAAATAATTAGATATACCCTGCACTAAATCTGGCAGCTCCTACCTTCAGCAATCAAGGTACCTCAGCCTGAAAGCAGAGAAAATCTAGGTGAACGGTAGGTTTTTGCTTTGGGTTGCAGATGCTACTAACTAACTCCTGACAACAGGCTGTTCTTCTCTTAACTGGAAGCCAAAAGAGGAAGAGCAAATGTTCCAGATGCAGGAATTGTGCGCATTGTGATTAGCCCAAGCTGCTCTACCAGCCTAAACCTCATTCAACACCAAAAATGGCTTTCTCTTTCATTCCTGAGAGGCAACTGACCTCTTCAAAGTGTTCACAACCTCCTGCTGCCCTTTAGGGAGACACTTTCAGAACAAGACACCCAGTTTGGACATAGAAAATCTTTGGGCTCTGATTTATGGTCAGAATGTAGGCTTTGTGAGGCATGTAACTGAGTGCCAGAAAACAAAGTCTGTTCTCCTGGTTGTCTTCTGACTTCCTGCATGATTTTCTGCAATTCCACTTTGACTTTCTGTACTTAAATTCCACCATCTATAAATTCATCACAATGCTTAACTACCTCACATTATGGGTCCAAATTCTAGCACAGGGTAACATCAAAGGTCTTAATTGAGGAAATTACTGTAAATGTCCACAGAAAAATTTTTGTTCATGTTGCACATTTCTATGTCTATTGGTAGACAGCAGTGTCCAGGAGTGAAATTTGTGCAAACCTTTTTTTGCTGCAAATGGTCCTGCTCACCTACCTTCAAAACACAAAAATTTGCACAAGCAACCTGAGATTGTCCTTGGAGCTTTCAAATATGAAATATTTTTACATTTTCTCATGAGTGTATTTTGCCCCCGGCTCCCATCACTGCTTGTTTTTTTTTTTTTTTTTTTTAACACAATAAACAGTTAATTAGAAAATGTGGATTTAAAAGTATCAGGAAAAAAATGCATACTTACTTTTGATAGTATTTTAAATAAATTGTTTGAATTCTATATCACAATGTAGGCATTTGCTTAGCTGTTTAGACTGTGGCAGTGATAACACCAAGGTTGCGGTTTTGATCCCCATATGGGCCATTCACTTAAGAGCTGGACTTGCTGATCCTTGTGGGTCCCTTCCAACTCAGAATATTCTGTAATTACTTTAGTATATTTGCTGATCTTCAGCAACAACTGCTGCACTCAGGAAAAATCATGAGATTAGCTCAGCTGGTTAGAATAAAATGTTAATAACACCAAGGTTGTGGGTTTGATCCCTGTATGGATCATTCACTTCAGAGTTGGACTTGGTGATCCTTGTGGATCCCTTCAAGCTCAGGGTATTCTGTGAAACTTTATGGCATCTACATGCAAAAGAAACAATTTTCCAGTCAGACTGGTACTTCACCTTTGTATGCTAAACACTTGCTCTCGTGATTTCATTTAAGTCCTGCAGATAACATGGTAGCCACACGTATGATAAAATATTGCTCCTGTGCATATTCTAAAAGCTCCATTCTTAAAAAAATTTATCTTGATATTGGGAGTATATCATAAACACAATTTTCCTTTGCATTTTACTACCACTGTATCATTCATATAATTAAAAAATGTTATTCTAAATGATAAAATGTTTCAATCGCACTGACTTATAGTCCGGAAGTTCATGTGACTATGCTAATACAGAAAAAGAATGTAATTGTTCATAACATTGTATTATCAATGTAGAGAACTTGGTGATCTTAGTGTTTCAATGTTTTTTTGTCAAAATTTGCAAGATGCTCTGCTAAATTTACTGGACGAAAGCCTGTGTGTGACAGATTAATATAAAAACTTTTTCATCCCACACAGAGTGAGGCAAAAAAATTAAAAAAAGTTAATAGCGCCAAACAAAACTATTTCCAGTATATATTTTTTTACATCAAAAAGACAAATCTCTCATAGGCTTTTTTTAATGTAAACATACTCTGAATTATTGACTGGTATTTGGGACATTTCTGTCACTATTCACCTTCCTAAATTATAAGCATCTAAAATTTGGACTTGTGTATCTGATCTAGTGACCTTGGGCTTTTTGCATAATCAACAGAGAAAAGCAGAGACATGCCAATTCATTGACATATCACTTTTAGTATAAAAGAAACCTTTTACTAGAGGCAGTTTCTAGGGTAGTTGCCCAGGCCTTGATATTTAACTTTTAGATGTTGAAAGTTAGGGTAGATGAATTGCATCCTTAGTTAAAAATCACCTGGTTCAGCCTAAGCTTAAAAAAAAAAAATTAAAAATAAAAATTGAAAAAGGATGCTTTTCTGTGTTTCTAGAATATTTCATTCTAGATGAACTGGTAACTCATGATAAAGAATTCGGGAGATAAGTTTTTTATGTCAGAGAAACAGTTCAACAGATTTAAAATGAGCTAATACAATGTTTCTAAATTCTCATGTATTATGAAGAATTGAAAAATTACGAAAAAATGAAATTACAAAAAATATACTGTTGGTTTTTTTTTTTCTGTGCTCTTTTCTTGCATGGATGCTATTAGTCACTTTTAGAGACAAGGTGCTTGTCGTGATGGACTTTGTCCAACTTCTATTATTGTTTTGTTATAATTACATCAGTGTCAATGCAATTGCACAAATATAGAGTGAGATCATCATGAGTTAAGGAATTGCTTCCTTCCTCTATCTGTTGCAATGTCTGTGGCCTAACTACACAAAGACAGGCATGCTTGTCTGAGGACAGCAGTGACCAGACAGTGCTGCACCATCTATGAAATGTTTGATAGAAAAGGATCCTGTATGATTCAATAAAATCACAATATTTGTTATCATATATTAAAACATTTTTAAACTGCTATTGGAATTCACATTGTTATTTATTTCTCTTTTCACCAGAGATCTGTACTTGTGAACTCTTAACAGTTCACAAGTGTTGGGCTACTCAGTATAAAAAAGACAATGACATACAGGGACAAATCCATCTAAAGGTGAAGACACTCAGGTAGACTGCTGAGGAGAGTCAGGCTTCTCTTTGTCAGGCTCCAGGATAGGATGAGAGGCAACAAATACAAAATGGAATGAGGGAAATTCCGACTAGATGTGAAGGAATATAAATGTGCTCTGTATATGAAAGAACAAAGAGTCTATGGTGTTTCTGTGCTTGAAGACAATCAAATCTATCTCCACACAGTCCTGAGCAACCTGCTACCTGATGCTGCTTGGAGCAGGGGCTGCACCTGGTGTCCTCCAGAGGCCTCTTCCAACATGAATTAGTTTGTCATGCTATGCTGTCAAGAGCCATTCACTCACAGAATGGGACCTTAGCTTGAAAACGCCTGGCATTCTTGCAAGATTTCCAAAGCCTTTAAATGAATTGACTTATGTGCAGGTGGAAGAATCACATACCCATCATCTTACTCAGTTCAGTAAACTAAATTATACTGAATTGTTTGTAAAATTCCAAAGCACTCATAATCAACAGAGCATGAGTTCCAGTTAGAAAAGAATCCAATAAATAAAACATCTGGATTTACAGCTATTTGAGGGTTTATGCTTGAAAAAATACTTTATTGTTCTTATTATATTTTATGTTTAACTGGCATTCAAGTCAAGTCTAAGGGACTCACCAGAAGAATATCAGGATCAAAACTGTCTATATAATTGCTATATGTGTATTTTTTATATTATGAGAATGAATTTTAAAAAGAATTTTTAATTAAGTACTTACCCTAGTAATTTGATGTAGCAATTGCTTAGCAGTTTTCTTTTGAATCCATTCCATCTTCCTTACACTTATGGGCTGAGGAAAGGGGATTTCTTTTTTAATTATTTTTCCTAATTCTTTTTGTGTACTTCATTTATCAGTGACCACATAAATCCTGTATTTAGCAGTGGTGGTTTTGATCTTTTGTAGCAAGATTTGTTCTTTGTGAATTTTAGACTTTGACACTGCTATAGCATGCCTTAGAAAATGAAAGACTGCATGTTTATGTTTGCCAGCTTAATTATGTGTAATAATAAATCTTCACCTAGGAACAGTAAGATATCCAGTGTGAAGTGTCAAGCTCTTACACTGACAATGATTACTGTATTTCATAATTAAACTAGAATTAAATATGAGACATATTGAAATGGCTATAAGTCAAATATTTTGCCCCCATATAATAAAAATAGTTTTGATGAACACGTTTGTATATTACAATAAAATAAAAAGCTACAGACCTTAATAAAATAATATGTTTGATAAGAGGATATCTGTGTTCTTAGAAGGATTACAAAACCTGCTGATTTTATATAGAAGGAAGACCAAAGAAAAAAAGTCACCATAAATAAGTTATCTTAAAGTAATCAGTTTTAGTTTTCGGTTTTACATCCCCATTACAGCATTTAATTCAGAGTTAATCTTATGATTTCTGGTTACAAGTAGATTTTTTAATTGCTTTTCTCCTCAGTTGAAATCCTAATATTCACAGCATTGTTCGGTATCCTGTCAGGTGAATAGAGAAGTGTGTATGTTTCACTGACTTTACAGTTTAAACAAATTAAAAATTTCTAAGTTCATTTGAGACTTTTTCCATGTCACACTCACTTTTGCTTTTATTTACATAAATATTTTGGGCAATGCTATAGTTTCATGCATTTTATCATGGTTATTTCATATAATTCTTGATTCCACATATTGTGAAATCCTTTTTAGTCTAACCCTCTTAAAAAGAATTATTATGTAATCAGGTTATATAGCATTTTTGCTAGTGCAATGGTTATGATATCAGTTTGAGAAAAATCTGACAGTCCTGACATGATCTGAAACATATTTCAGTTTTCACACTACCCTAAATTATGAAGGCAGCTCCTAAGATAGCATTGCCTGTCCAGAGAAAATTAGAAGTTTCAGCTGGTGAGCTATATTTCAATTTTATATTTCAATTTTACTTTTAAATTAGAGACTTATTCATGAGAGAACCTGTCATATGTAGAGCTTCTAAATAAAAATGTACAATAAAGATGGGGTAGAAGATGCAGAAGGAAAGGCCTCTGCAGTTAAAAGCCAAAACTTCGTTCGTATTTAGGGGCTGTCTGAAAAGGAAATTGTTTTCCAGTGATAATTCAACTCCCTTCCTTAAGAGGACCCCATGGGACAAAGAGTTTGAGATAGTGCAAACCTTCCTCATCACTGTTCCTTTCTCTGTTTCAGCCAGATTCACACTCCATACCATTCTATCTTATGAAATATTTGAAGGAAATGGCATGTTCCCATAGGGGCATCACTTGAGTGGTGGTGGACAAACAACCACTCAGTAATTTAAAACACTCTGTTCCAGTTAACACAATTGAGGCTGCTACACTGTAGTCATAAAGAAGGCATCCATTCCCCTTCATAAAATACCTCTGTTTTAGTAGAAACTTCTCCTAGCTGAGATGCCTCCTCTCCCATAGGACTGCATATGTTTTCTGTGGAAATATGGGATTAAAAAGAAAGACAGATGGAAAGGGACTGCACAGTGCCTAGTCCTTGCCACTGCTCAGGCTCAGGATGCAACATGCACCCAACCCAGAAATTCCTCCTCTTCCACAGGCTATGTCTGGGCACTGTGTCACAGTCCCACAGCGTTACTGAAAAAGTACAGAGGTGCATCTCCCAACCAAACTAATCCTGATTGTTCCAGTCCTTGCAGCATTCAAGAACATTATCAAAAGTCAAAAACTGACACTTTCACAAGCTGGGTAAACTCAAACAATTTCCAAATGTGATTTGCAATGCAAATGCTTGAGGATTTCCATTCCTCTCACCCCAAAGCACTGAAAGAGGAACATGTGAATATTTAGGTCCTAATGTTGAATTTTTCCCCTGTTTATCACAGCCCTGCACTTTCTACTCCCAGCTTGGGGAATTGAAATGTATCCAGTTTCTCTAGAGCTACTCGAAACACTACCACACAATAGTGCATATGAAACAAATTGCAAAAATGGAACGTCGTAGTAACTGTCACTGAATCTATTTCCCTTTTTGTTTGTGAAGTGCATTTAAGAAAGAAGCAAAATTCTGTAAGAAGCAGGTACATAAAAGAGCGAGCTGAATTAATTAATTTAAAAATCTTGTTGGGGCAGATACTACTGTGGAGATGCCAGGAGCCTCTACTGTGTAACCAGGGGATTTCCTAATAGCCTGTCCCAGATGAAGGTGAGCAAAAGGTTCTGGAGAATGAAAGAACAGACTTGTCCATTTCTGCTTTCAATTTGAGGATTTTCATAATCGCCATTGAAAAACGCTCATATACAACGCACCTCTAAAGATGTAAAATATTATCCGTTAAAGGAAAATAAAAGCAGATGAAAGGAAAAATAAAATTAATCATCAGTGACCTGCTTAAATATTAGTATTTTTGTGGTGGATAACAGGTTTCAGCTCAAAGTCCTCATCTAGGCCTGACACATTCAAGCAGATAAGGGCAGAGTTGGGGTCCATTGGAGTAAACACAATAGGACTGGGAGAGCATGAGGGACATGAAAAGATAACAGTGATTTTTTCACAGTAAGAAAACAAGAAAGTGGCAGTGTGTCTCTGCACATAAAATACAAGTTTTCTATGAGAGAACTTGGGTACACGAGGGCCTCTGAGGACAACAGAATGTCTCAGAGGCTCTCTGGGGGGAGAAGGATGAAATGTAGAGTAGGAGTTTCTGTGAGTAGGTGGCAGGCAGTAGTAAAGCAGGCATATGTGTGGGGGTGAGTATGAGTGTCAGCAGTGGGGAGTATAGAAGATTATGAGAAGATGTGGTTTGCACTCTAGGAGAAAAAGTATTAGGGAAACAAAGCAAAGGAACAGAAGACAATCAGGATAGCAGG
>JAWWEW010000088.1:53878504-53888882 GCA_035583185.1 Anabacerthia variegaticeps | reverse complement strand
TTTTGCAATAGTAAATAAAATATAGAAATACAGAAAAAAAAAAATATAGAAACAGACTTAACACACACATCAGGGAGTGCATGACCTCTTCTGTGCTGGCCATGTCTCAAACCTGTGCTTGAGAAGTTATTTTTAATCTTTAGCAGTAATTTGTTTTATACTGTAGAAGTTTCCAGTTTGGTCAACTATGTAGGTAAAGTGGTCACAACACAGAGAAATTCAACCTAATTGCAGCAGATGTGGCATTAGCAATCTAAAATGCTAGTGACCTTAGCCTCATAGCTCAGCCATGCAGCAGGAGGTACGTCAGCCTCATATAGGCCTTGTCTTGTACTTCACCTGTGCAGTCATTTACTTAATCTTTCAGTAACACATAATAAACTAAGACTGAGAAGATCATACAATGTCACTTTTGTTAATGAACTATGAAGACCGCAACATCAGTAACAAATAATTAGGATAGCTAAGGTGTGTGATTCCCTAAAGTGTTACCTTGATGTGCATACCTAGATGCCACAAGCATGAAGCTACTTGGGATGGAGAGAGATAATGCCTTAACCCCAAGGTGACTATAATTCTAAAGCCAGGACTGTGTCGTGATTATGTTTTGGACTTAGTAGTCATGTAAAAACCAAAAATTCCATCCCTAAAATATTAAAAATAACTTATGATACAACAGCTACATGCATGTTTCCTGAGCAGATTTTCTCCACTTAACGTGCTGAATAATATTTTCATAAAATAGTGATCAGGCATCATTAACTTTCCCTTTGAACATATGAACAGCTTCAGTGATATTTATAATTACTTGATTTCTCTTCAGGTGAATTGCCTTCTGATCTAGAAGCAAAAAACTTACAACAAAATGTGATTTTGTATCAAGTGACTAGAACATATGTATTCTCATAAAATGGAAATCTTGGTTAACAAATGAAGTAACCTAGCAAGTAAAGCAAAGTGGATGAACACTACCACTGAAGGGTAAGGTCACAAAATAAAATTTCATTTGCTGTAGGATCATCAGTAGAAGTAGTACATGCCATGACTTCCCTCAGCATCACAGTATAGCATGTTTTAGGAAGCCTAAACCAAACAGATGCCAGTTTTAAATATGTACACTAATTGACATTAACTTTGAAACATACAGCTTGAATATTTGGAGTAATTATGTAAACAACATGAAATTTAAGATTCTCTTATAGGACTGGAACCTATGTTCCCTTTTACAAAGGATGATTTTTCACTGAAGTATTTGTTTACTGTTTATCTAAACAGTAAGCAATAAATTTGTGATATAAAACTCTTAACAAATATAGGAAGTAAGATACCTGTATGAGTTTATATTCACCCACAACTTTACGACAGTAATTTTTGTCTCTTCTAAACAAGATTAGAGAAAAATAAGTACAAAAGAAGAGTTTTCTGAGATTGTATTTTCTAACTGGTTAGTCCTCCAGTATCCAGCAGAACCTGAATCTCTCCTTTTCAAAAAAGAGGTTGTCCAGAGGATTGAGGGGAGAATCTCCAGCTTCATCTAACTGCTTATTAATGCAATTTCCATGCAATTAGTGTCCTGGTGACCTTAATCTCTGATTTAGGCCACCTCTCTCAACATAGGCCCGTGAAAATATTAAATAAGTGTATGCAGAAAAATCAAAGCTGTGAGACAAAGGCAGTAGTGTATCATCACCACAGCAGTAAAATCTAAAGGTTTTGTTCACCCACTTTCACCCGTAGAGTTTTAATGCCTGGTCATCTCAAAACAAGTGCTAGAGATAAATAAGCTGGTCAGATCTAATTTTTGTCCCCTTTATCCAGCAGAAGCTTTTATTATGCATCTATGACAATACGATTGACAAAATAATCTTCTTACCAGCTCCTACTTGAAATTAAATGCCACTATGCTAAATAGCCCGATATATGTAGGCAGTACAGATCTGAAACTTCATTTTTGCAATATTTCCTGGCTATTCTTTATTAATATATGAGGGAAAAACTCAGAGGTCATCTGGGTATTCTATCGAAAAAACTGCAAAACACTTCTGAGAAGTTTCAGAATATTGACTTTTCCTAAGACAGAACTTCAAGCATATGTGCCTCTTTCCGAAATTTACTACTTATTTTTCATTTCATAATGAGGTTTCCAAAATCCTGAGGTCCTTTATTTATTATAATCGTTAATAAAATTAATTTTCCCTTTGAGATTAAGAGATCTAGCTCTCTCACACAGGAGTACATATAGTAGTATACATTCTATGTGTGTGTAGCACATACATAGGGAACAATCATTTCACAGGAGCAGGAAAACAACATTGTGCATGAACACTTTGGTTTTCAGTGCTCTGCCTTCCTGCTTGTACAGATTGGCCACAAAAGGTCAATATGCTCTATTCTCTATATTTCTACACGTGGAAAACTATTTATACTAACCTCATAGTTCTGCTTGTGTGGATTTATAGCTGTTTTGAATTAGTTTTTCTTATTCGAGTAGATTTCTAATCATGTGGAATTCATACAGTCAGTTAAGAAGAGCATCCAAGCAGAAACCTTTGCCAGTTTACCTTACTCTATTCTAAAACTACTTTTAGTTAAGCAAAGACAAACAATGTAAAGATCAGCTTTTATCTGGTTGTATTGTTTTTATTTATGTTACGTCATGAATGACCTTTTGGAGGAAAAAGTCTTAAATCCAGTCAGCCACTGGAATTTGAAACAAAGAATTTAACTAAGAATTTACCCTTCAAACATCACTTTAGTCTTAACATTATTTTGATCTATTGATGAATGTTTCCACTGTATGGCAATAAATTTAACAATCTTTAGGAGATATTTAAGATCTTAAAGAGGGCTTAAAAACTGAATAATAGATTGCCCAATGAACTACATATGTCCAGGATGAACTTAACCTACTGTAGTTATTAGGCAGGAAAATACAGTTTGATTTCATACTCCAAACTCATGGCAAAACATGACTGATATACATAAACTACTAATATGTAAATAAAACTAAGGAAATTCCTGTTCAAGAAATGATCATATTATACTGAATCAGTGGAGCACTTCCAGGTACAGCTTTATATATGTATAAATCATTGATTTTAAAATCAAATTTATTATCTTAATTACACATACACATATGAATGCACAACTGTGCATACACCCTTCCACACCTTTCATTAACCCTGCTGATATTAGCATAGGAAATCTGTAAAAAATTACAGTGCTCAACTTATGACCCTAGTCTGTACTGTTCATGGCCTCAAATTAGTCAACATGCAGTATCCAGATTGCTCAGATAAGCAACGACAACAATGCTAAAATAGGCTATGTTTTACAGCTATACCTGACATCAAGATCTTAAAATTGATAACCTTAGGTAAGTTCAGCTGCAAACGACATATGCATCTAAGGTTTTAAAGGCTAGAAAAACACCACCCATGTATGGAAAGTGATATATATACTTTTAATATGTCTTTTTAATTATTTATTTCTTTTATATCAGAAAAAAGAAAGCATGCTTATGTTTGATTTGGAAACCTGCATGTTTAGTATTGTCTTTTTGCTGCATTTTGTGCCATGTAAATGACATAAAATAAGGAAAAATTTGTAATAAATACACTAATCTACAACTAGAAGGAGGAGTTAAAGACCCTGAACAAAATCCCTGTTCATAATTCCTGAATAAAACAATGAATTTATAGTGGCAGTCTTCCGTAAGGTCCATTTTCTTTAATTTCTCTGAAGATGTGTGGGAAGATGGAAGGAGTAAAGTTCAGTTTGATTGAGCAAATTTTTTTCCAAGAAGTGCACATCAGATTCTGGCATGGGAACTTGTATGAAAGATGACAAACTTTGAGCAACACTGCAGAAACAACAAACAAAGAAGAATGGCAAAGGAATATGATAGGGAAATTAAGGGAATTATTTAGGAATTTAACACTTGACTGAAGCTTCAGAGTGTTTTTAGTTCTTTAACATGTTTGCATATAAACTCCAAAACACTCTTCCATGGCAGAAAATTATATCTTCTACTACAGCTTCGATCTCTGTAAGTTGTTTATTACTTAGAAACAGCAATTTGATTTCAATTTGACTAAGAAGTTCCAAGGAGCTTCTCCATGGAGCTTGGGCAACTGGTCTATTCATTCCCCTCTAACCTTCACGTGAGACTGCAGCTATGAACAATGCTGAAGCAGCAAGGTCCGTAATGCTGGGCTTTTGCACATAAGTGTGCTTTGAGAAAGCAATGACCCCTCCCCAGCCCATCATAACACTAAACTGTCACATATTATTCAGATCACACAGGACTAAACAGGCAGCCTGATGTCAGTAACTTTAACAATCTAAAGCAAAATCCTATACTTTTGAGCCAGACCTCCCATAATCTGTGATAAGAACACAACAGGACATAGATCCTCAGCAGCTGCAGACTTTTTCTTTAAAAAAGATATGTTGAAATGAAGTACCACATTCTCCATGTGCATTTGATCTAGTTTTTAGACAAACCAAAGAAAAGGGAAGGATATCCTTGCTGGCGGGCTGCAGGTAGTTTCATTCCAGGTGTTTTAAAGACCTTGGCAATTAGATGCAAAGTGAAAATTAAAGTAAAAAAAGAATTTCCTCTTTGCCTGATCCTTCAGGATTAGCAGCTGTTCACACTGTTGATATAGCAGCATTCATCAAAGTACCAACATCTTTAAGATGAAGGAAATCCCCTTACCTCTGCTTTCACAGAGAAATTTTGATTAACAGCGCCCAGAGCCACAGACACTGCTCCTACCCAGGAATGTAAAGCACACGTCTAAAGTTAACAGCTGGCTTTTTTGCACTCTGCAGGTTCAAGTTCAGGCTGTTTCTCAGCAGTAGTACGACAGATATGCACTGGATACACAAATGCATGACAGAAATTTTGAGCAGCAGACTTGTATGACATCTTTAATTTATTTTGAAGTCTTTGGAAAGTAGGTGGTTTGTGATCAATCATCTATTCAAAAGAAGAATTGAAGCTGGTTTTGCTGGACAAAGACTCCATTTCCAGGAATATCCTTCCAGGACTATTCCTTATAGTCAAAGACTCAACTGCTGTACTATCATTGTTATTCATATTTAATAGTCAGCAGGGCTGCCTGGGAAATGGACCAGGAAAGATTCTCATAGAAATCCTGAAATGAATGTTCACTTTATCATAAAAACATTAAAATACAATGTTGTCTTACTAATATCTTACTCTAACATCAATTTAACTTGTAAGGTCTGTTAGGCAGTGGCCATAAAATAAAGAAGAAAGATTGATTTCAAAGCCTTAGGCTTAGGATATCCAGTCTTTTCTACTTTGACTTTACTGTTAGAAGATATCTATATAAATCAGTTCACAAATCCAGTGAGATTTAAGTGTAGATAAATGAAACTCTATGATGTCAAAGAAACACTATTTCTGATTGTCAGGACTTGTGTACTAGCTAAAATATCCAGAATTCCAGTGTATTTTATGCCATAAAATAAGATAGATTACACTAGACTTTAATTTGGAAAACTTCAGTAAGCAGAAGACTTAAACCCTAAGGCAATTCAAGTATTTTAATACTATATATTTTATTTAGTATTGGAAGGGAAAAGAGTGATTCATCCAAGTTGATATTTTTCACCACGGACAAGTTTAAACTTAACAGTGAACAGATCTCTAATTGAAAGTGTTAAAGAAAATATTTTCTGTTAAAATCTGCTGCCAAATTTCAACTAACTAATCCACCTATGCAAAAAGCCAGATATTAGAAGCAAAATATTTCTATGTGTTTAGTTTGATGTCTTGTATCCTACTTTGTAAAAGGTGGAACTTGGTAGAAAACTACATTTAGTTCTTAATACTAAGGAAGCTTACACAAAACCATTTTCTAGAGTTACAAACTATGGCTGGTGATTGCTAAATGGACTTAAATCTGAGAGCTTACTGCACAGAGAAGTTTAACTAGTTGTGATTGGTATGATCAGTCACATCAGGTAGACAAGGAAGTTGTTTTTCACTCTATAGTTCATAGATTCCATGAAGCAGCAGGAGCTGATTAACTTGGAAAACGTAATATTGCATATTTATGAGTGCAGTTTAACTGGTTTTGAAAGGAAATAGGATGAAAATAGTTACCACAGGTACTATGTTGTTCTATACCTGTACCTCCATTACAGTTTCTGAATAATTACTGCAGATTTGAGTTTAATCTGAGTGTGTCTGTACTTACAGTAACAAGTTGACTACTTCTCTCTTTCAGTTGTTGACAATATCCTGGAGGATACATACTAAGAGATTTAATACACATAGGAAAGTTTTAGCTAAATGTTTTCATTATTGCAGTCCATAATGCAAGACAGTTAACATTTTGGCTTTGAATTATTTGTGTCCTCCACATTGTTTTTCTTTGTGCACTAATACATCAGTTTATCCCTATTGTCATTGAAATACTGCATGCTTCTTAGAATTTCTGTTTAAGAACAGAAACCTTAAAACTAAGTACAATTCAAGTACTTTTTTTTTTCTTTCACCGTTTCACTGTGTTTTGAGTTCTTAGTTCCTACCTCACCTTTGGGAAGGATAACATATCCTAAAAGAAACCACAGGCACCAGGAAAACAAATTTATCTTGGACAAACAAAGCTTTCATCTTGTCATCTCCATGAGCAGTATATCTTGCTTTACTAGTTTTCAGTTCCAATTAATGTTAATACCTACTTTTATTGCTTTTCTCATTCCTTTAAGGACACGTTGTAGAGAAGAATGACAGGTTCTTTTTGGTATTAATTTCTGTGGTGACAGGAGTCATCCAGGCTCTGCAACACTTGTGCACAATCCCTTTGGGAAGAAAGCTACAGGACAGAACAACAATTTAAGTAGACTGGACTTTGTGCCGTCCTCTTCACCTATGATAAGAAGATGGAAAGACATGCCTGCAGTTCTGGTTAGCTGGGTTTTTCAAAGCCTTAACTGGCATAACCCAACAAGATTTGCTCCTCATGAGACCTATCTAACTTCCCATAATACAACTGGCACACTATTTCCAAATGTAAATTTTTGAGAAGTACTGAGAGATTTTGGTCCTAGCAATGTATTGTTAAGATCACTCTGCCTGCAGATCCAAAGAGGTGGCTGCTGTTACACTCACCATCACCATCACTGAGCTCCCATACCTCAGAAAGAATAGAAAATAATGGGACTGGGTGGATATCTAAATGCCAATGCAAGTATTTTTCATGTGGTTTTTCTTCAATGTTAGCACTCTCAACTAAATACCTTTCTGGTAACATCAGATCTCAGGCACAGGCAGAGATTTAGTCAATGTACATTATTGCCTAGATGACTAGAAATAAGCAAAAGCTAAAAATAGTTAGCTACAAGTAGCTAAAAATAAATGAGAACTGAAGTAATAGAATACAAAAGGATATTTCAATGATAGAGTCAGGACCAAGCATAGTAAAATCATTTAGACAAGTGCTTATTCAAAAATGTTGGTAATTTATATATGTCAGCTACTCTGAATTAAGTATGACAACAGTTTGTCAGGTTATAAAAGTTGAACATATTGCTTAAAAAAATGTCACATTCTTAATATTTTTCATTTTTTCTAGTTTTCTTTACCTATTTTCAATACATTCAAGAGGCATTTTTCCTTGCCAGATCTTTATTTGGATTACATTAACAGGAGATCTAATTCATTAACAGCTTCTATTTCCATCAGCATAATGACAGTTAATGACAGGTTTGTACTGTAATTTGCTCTCAGGTAGAAATACTGATATACACAGAGTCTGATAATGTTAGAAAATGTCTAGACATCACTATTCCAGCATAGTGCCAGCTATTCATTCTACATTTGAAGACAGAAACTGAATACATTGCCTTGTAAAACCAAAACCAAAACCCCAAAAAAACAACAGCAACCAAATCACCAGGTAAAATTATGGAAACAATACACAAGGGTTAAATGCAACCCAAGACACTGCTGTAATCTCAAATATTCCAATTTATCTTGCTCTCTCTTGTTATTTATCTTACTCTCCCTCATTATTTGCTTATGCCTTTCAAAGCTACTGATTTTCAACATCATCTTTTATCATAAACAATAATTAATATCCCAACTGTCATTCCCATCACCTTTCTGCAGTATCAGCCTTGAACTTCATCTATTTTTCCTGTCTTATTAGGAATTTTTTTTTTCATGCTTTATGTTTGAATTGTTCTTATCTATTTATACTAAATATCCTATAATCTGAAACTAAATAACCTCTGTCAGACTTTTACATTAGTAGTTAAAATGTCTGTTGAGACCTTGACAAAAAACATTTATAGATGTGCTTCATTTTAACTCCATGAGCCAAATGTTCAAGCTTAAACAAAATAAAGACATGAAGGGATCTACTCCACCTCCAGGTAATCCTTTGGCAGGTCAGAAGTTTGTTTTCCATGACACTGAGTGGAAAAGACATAAGAAACATACCAGAAGTGTGTCCCACCCACCAGACTATTTGGTATCATAGAAAAGCATTAATCCCTTGGCATTACTCTGCTTGGGATAATAATTAAACATTCATTGAGAAAAAGAGAATGAGACAAGGACCTTCAGGCTCAGTGGTTAGGGCACTGACGTGGGAACAAGAGATTCCAGTCTCTGCTTCACTGAATATTTAATTATTTATAAAGCAGAATATCTCCAAAGGGAACATTAAGAAAAATCTTCTCAAAAATAGAAAACAACCTGAAGAATACTGCATGTTGAAACCTAGATTTAAGTCTTTGCCATTTCTCAGTCAGGATAAAGATTCAAAGCTCAGCCTTTTGTATCCATCAGAGTACTCCAGACACTGGGCAGTTGAGTAGAATAATCCCAAACATCATTATGCCCCCAAAATCTCAGCCTTCTGACACATGACACCTAAAAGAGAGGGTCCATGATTTGGGAGTGTTTAGCTGGAAGAATTTGCATCCACAAAAGATAGCAAGAACCATAGCCTTTCATCAGGATTTTGGTGTAGCCTAGCTAGCTCCAGGTAGCAAACTGTGGTTATAAACCTGGTTTTCAGCAGAAACTTAGGAACTGAACACTTGATCACCAGAACCAAGTATGGACAGTCCTGCCTAAACTTTACTGTGTTGAATCAAGGAGATGCAGAGCATAATGGCATAAGAAGAAACTGCATTTTGATTTTTTTTTTCTTTTGATATTGGGTATCATCATAAGCAAATGTTTTTGCAGGTGATGAGATCCCTCAATGCTGGTCACTTTTCAATCACCTCCTACAGGTGCAGGAGCAGCAATTCCCAAATGTCAGAAGTCAAGTGGGTGAAGCAGAAGGCTGGCTTAGCTGAGCAGGGATCTTTTCTTGGAAATAAGGCAGAAAAGGAAGGTGTATGACCAGTGGAAGGAAGTTAAGAAGGCATGGAAAGAATTCAGAGATGTTGCTTACTTTTATAGGATGAAAATTCGTACCGCCAAATGGTACTGAAGCCAGCTAGAAATGTGGGGGACAATAAAAAGAGTTTTTTCAAAAATATCAGTAGCAATATGAAGTATAGAAATATCATGGACCCATTACAGGATGAGGATGGTCATATCACAAACAGGGACATAGACAAGCCAGAGATGTTTAACACTTTCTTTGCCTCTGTCTTCAACATGGATGATGGACCAAGGGAGTCTTAGTGCCCTGAGCTGGAGGACCATAAGACTGTGAGAATGATCAACTCCCAGTTGATCCTGAAATTTTGCAGGATCTGCTGCTTCAGCTGAATCCCTACAAATCTATGAGGTCTGATGGAATTCATCCCAGAATTCTTAAAGAGCTAGGTGATGTTATTGCAAAACTTCTCTTCATAACTTTTGAGTAGTCTTGGGAATCTGGAGAGGTCCAAGCTGACTGGAAGCTGGAAAATGTTGTCTCAATCTTCAAGAAGGGCAAGAAGGAGAACCTCAGAAACTTCTGGCATCCTAGTCCCATTTCAATGCCTGGCAAAGTTATGGAGAAGATTGTTCTAGGAAGCATTGAAAAACACCTGAAAGACAACACAGCCATTGATCACAGCAAGCACAGCTTCATGAGAGGAAAGTCCTGCTTATCAAACCTGATTTCCTTCTATGACAAAGTAGCCCACCCAGCTGATCAAGGGAAGCCAGCTGATGTAGTCCTTTTGGATTTCAGTAGAGCTTTCAATACTGTCTCTCACAGGATCCTTCTGGACAAAATGCCCAGCAAAGCTGGATAAACACATCACGTGATAGGTGAGCAATTGGTTCACAGGTTGAGCACAGAGGGGAATAATGAATGGGGTGACATCAGACTGGTGACCTGTCACCAGTGGGTTCCACAGGGCTCCATCCTGGGCCCTGTGCTCTTCA
>JAWWEW010000088.1:53866266-53878404 GCA_035583185.1 Anabacerthia variegaticeps | reverse complement strand
GACCTGTCACCAGTGGGTTCCACAGGGCTCCATCCTGGGCCCTGTGCTCTTCAACATCTTCATAAATGACTTGGACATTGGACTCTAAACGACTCTAAGCAAGTTTGCAGACAATACAAAACTGGGAGGAGCTGTTGACTGCCTTGAAGGCAGGGAGAGTCTGCAGAGAGACCTTGACAAATGAGAAGGCTGGAAATACCCAACCATACGAAGTCCAACCAAGGAAAGTGTCGGATTCTGCAGCTGGGATGGGCCAGATTGGGGAATGAGGTGCTGGAGAGCAGTGCCATGGAAAGGGACCTGGCGGTCCTGGTCGATGGCAAGTTGAATCTGAGTCAGCAGTGCCCTGGCAGCCAGGAGGGCCAACCCCGTCCTGGGGGCATCAGGCAAAGCATCGCCAGCCTGTCAAGGGAGGGGATTGTCCTGCTCTGCTCTGCACTGGGGTGGCCTCACCTTGAATATTGTGGGCAGTTTTGGACTCCACACTATAAGAAAGATATTAAGCCATTAGAGAGTGTCCAAAGGAGGGCAACAAAGAAGGTGAAGGGCCTTGAGGGGAAGTCATATGAAGAGCAGCCAAGGGCACTTGATCTGTCCAGCCTGGAGAAGACTGAGGGGAGATCTCATTGCAGTTACAACTCCCTTGTGAGGGGAAGGGGACACACAGACACTGATCACTTCTCTGTGGTGACCAATGACAGAATCCAAAAGAATGGCCTGAAATTGTGTCAGAGGAAGTTTAGACTGATTATTAGAAAGAGGTCCTTCACCCAGGCACTGGAACAGGCTCCCCAGGGAAGCAGGCCCAGCACCAAGCCTGTCAGAATTCAAGAAGCATTTGAATGATACTTTGGGCACCTGGTGTGACTCTTGGGGATGGTCTTGCACAGGGATTAAGGTTTGGGTTTGATGATCCTTGTGGGTTTTTTCCTACTCAACATATTTAGATTCTGTCATTCTGTGATAAATGTGAGGATCTGTTTCAGTACTTTACATAAGATATATAGTTTGGCTTCCAGGTTAATCTGATAAATATTTAAGTGAGATTACATTATGATTATTATTTTACAGAATTATCTGCAAATTTTTTAAATTATTGTTCTCAGCTCGTTACTTTTTCTTCTTATCTCTGCCCTGAAAACATGTTAGTAGATTGATTTTTCTTTCTGTTCTGAAGAATAGATTTAGAAAAGTTTAAATCGGTTATTGAGCTTGAATCCCTTCATATTTCCAGGCCCATGAGAAGTAAAATCATAGAATTTTCTAAGAGGAAATTAAAAATACAAACAGAATTTGTATATCTTTTTTAGTTCTCACCTTATAGAAGACAGGGTTTACCCATTTTCTTTACAAACACCTCGGATAGAAACAAGATTCTCATCCTGCCAGTAATAAAGAAAAGATGTTACTTGCACAAATGGCTGTGGCATGTTTACAGTAAAAATCTGTTGTTTGAGCTGAACTTCCTTTTCAACGCTTGCTCCATTGGACATAAACATTGAAGAAATCAGAGGTTCCTTAGCTACAGCATCTGCATACTGTGCCAATAGTTCTAGAATGAGAATTATGACTAGAGCCCTGGGGTCGAGGGGTTTTGGGTTCTTGGCTAGGCCACAGATTTCCTCCATGTGCTTGGCTAAAGCATCAAGGTCCACTGAGACAGATTTTTTGTGTAAGCATTTCAGCACTGCACCACATATATTGACACCTAATACCTTTAAATAACTCACACATGTTCCTCTATTTCCTGCACTGCTAAGTGGGAAAAATGCCACCTTTTCCTCATGGAATGGTGTGAAACTCAATTCTTTAACATGTCTCAAATCCTCTTAAAATCTCATGTTGAAAATTGTAGAGACAAGTAAAACTCACTTGTATCCTTGTTTATGAATTCCTCAGGCACAACAGTTTCTCCAGAAAATAAATATTTAAAGAATGACCAAGTTCTATTTCAAGTGTTTGACCAAACCTTAAAAAATACCACATCATGCTCCTGCAACATCAACAAAGTGTCTTAAAAAGATATTCAGGGTTTTTACTACATATACTGGAAACATCTTGATTACTGAAAAAAAGGAAAGTCTGGGAGTACTATGTTGGGAAAAGTGTAAAAAGTTATATAGTGTTAAACCATTGCATATTTTTCAGAACAAAAATAGTTTTATATCCAGTAAAAAATCTGCGCAATACCTTCCAATCTTTTGTTATTTTGTGAAACAAGGGGACTTTGAGAGAATAAATTTATGTTCATTTTTAATGTATCAAAAGGCTTATACCAAACTAATGGAAAGGTAAGTGAATTAATAAAATGTTAACTTGGAATAAAATTATACTGTCTGACCAAGTCAGCAAACAACGATTCACTTCCTACCTGAGTCCTTTTGTCATTGGATACAAGAACCATTTAGTGTTATTATAAAAAACAGTAGTAATCCATGACAACCAATGTGGAGGAATGATATGTAACTGCATCTGGAAAGCTACAGCCATAATTCCAAAAGGAGAAACAGAGGTTGGATGGAGCAGGCTAGAAGTCCCCTGTTAAGTGGTAAATCAACCTGTCTGCTGATTTTGTCTTTTACAGAGCAGGTAGTGTCACTCACTAATAAATTCAGCTCTTTTACTGCTACCTGTGCCTAATATGGGAATGTTAATAACATGCTAGAGGTGACACATAGCAGGTCAGAAGTGCCTTCCATGTGCTGGAGGCTTATTAGAAAAATAAAGGTAGAAATAAACACAAGAGTAGAGGTCATTCAGGTACAAATACATTTTGAAAATAAGCAGTTTTGTATTGGATTCAACTGGAAAGCATTAGCCTCTTTGACAAAGAAGGAAAAAAGAACTGTAGCAAAACACATGGCTCAGCTCACAAAGGGATCAAAATATCCAGGTACAGATTCTCAGTCCTGCAAAGGACAGGTTTAAAATCTGAAAGAGACAGGCAATAACAGATAACTAGAAATCAGAATATAGTAACTGCATAGTCAGAGAGTTAGTTCCTAGATGAAAAGAGAAAGCAGACAGAAAACTATATGGGAACTAGGGATAAGACTCATTGTATCAGATTCTGATGTCTCTACATATGTCAGGAGCATAGAAATAAAGAGAAGCAGTGAGAAAGTGAGCATATAGCCAAAGTCATGACAGTATTAACACCAACAAAATGTGGTAGAACAAACTTTGATATAAGTACTGGTATAAGAGTAAAAAGTATTCACAGAGAAAAGGCAGGAAAATTCAAGAATATAATTTTTCAGTATGCATACTTGCTCTCAGCATCAAGAAAAGGTCAAAGAGTAAAGAAAAGGGTGAAGAAAAAAGGACAATGTAGGGTTCTAGCTCTAGTTACCTGTGGGAGATCCAGTCAATCTAGTGATGCACGAGTTTAAGACCCAGCAACTCAAATACTCTCATAGACAAACTTCCTACTAAATAATTGGATGAAAGGAAGGAAAAGTAATAAGAAATAAAGAAAAAATGAGTAACACTCAAAGGTGGAAGGTAATTTACATGAGTGTAATGAGAAATTAAGTGTTATTCTAAGAAATGGAAGCATCAGAAAAGGGATAGTGTACTAAAAGCAGAAAAGCAGATTTCAGTAAACTCTCAAAATTGATAAGTAGTATCTCCTGACAGATTGTCCAAGGATTCAAGGAGCACTAGCTGTAAATAAAGAATATATGTTCACAGTGCAGCAGGAAAGTGTGACACAAAAATAAAAAGATAGAGTACATACTGAGAACACCATACTGGTAAGAGATTTATAAGGCTCATAACACCTATGAGAGGGTTTTTATTATTTAAAATTGGAAAGAACTTAAAATTGGAAGGTAGCCATCAGAGCCAAGTCATATAATGAAAAATGCAAACTCCAGGTAATCTAAATTTCAAATGTAACTAGAAATAAAAATTTCCACAAATACACTAGAAATTACAATACTGAAAATAAATTCCTCGGTCTATTGAAGACAACTACTTGATGCAAGTTTTGGAGGAGTCAAAAATAGGAAAAGGTGTGTTGCTGGACCTTGCACTAACAAGGATAGATGGGCTGAAGATGTGAAGATTAGGGGCAGCCTTGCTTGCAGTGACCATGAGATGGTGGAATTCAGGATCATGGGTGGAGAAAGCAAAGCAGTAAGCAGGACTAGAACCCTGAACTCCCAGAGAACTAACTCTGACTTCTTCAAAGACCTACTTATAGCAATCCCATTGGGTAGGGCTCCAGAAAAAGAGGGAGTCCAAGAAAGCTGATCAACATTCAATCATCTTTTCCTCCAAGCTCAAGATGAGTGAGCAAGAAACCAGACAAAGAGGGCAGGAGAACTGCATGGATAAGCAGAGATCTCCTAGTAAATCTGAAATAGAAGGAAGAAATTTATGGAATGTGGTAAAAGGGACCAGCCATGTGGGAAGACTATAGAAACATCACCAGAGTATGCAGGGATGTGATGAGGAAGGCCAAGGCCCACTTGAAATTGAGCCTGGCAAGAGATATCAAGGACAACAAGAAGAGCTTCTACAAGTACATCAGCAGTGAAGGGAAAATGTGGGGCTGCTGCTGAATGAGATGAGTGTCCTGGTAATGGAAGACACAGAGAAAGTGGGATTGCTGAATGCCTTCTTTGGTTCAGTCTTTACTGCTGATGTCCGTCCTCAGGAATCCCAGACCTTGGAGGTAAGAGAGGAAGGCTTTACAAAAGGACGACTTTCCCTTTGGTTTTAGACAGTTGGAATAGAGATCAGCTAGGCAGACTTAACACCCATAAATGCACTGATGAAATGCACCCACAAATGCTGAGGAAGCTGGCAGCTGCTATTGCGGAGACATTCTCCATCATCTTTGAAAAATCATGGAGAACAGGAAAGGTGCCCAGTGACTGGAGAAAGACAAGCATTAGTTCTGTCATCAAAAAGGTCAAGAAGGGAGACACAGGAAAATACCAGCTACTCAACCTTACTTCCATCCCTGAAAATGTTATGGAACAGATCATTCTGGAAGTCATTACCAAGCATGTGGAAGAAATGGAGGTGATCAAGAGTCATCAGCATAGATTCACCAAAGTGAAATCATGCTTGACCAAACTAGTACCCTTCTCTGATGGCATGACAGGATGGATCAATGAAGGGAGAGCAGTGGATATTGTCTACCTCAACTTCAACAAGGTTTTTAACACTGTCTCCCATAATATCCTCATAGGTAAGCTCAGGAAATATGGGTTAGATGAATGGACAACAACGTGGATTAAGAACCGGGTGAATGGCTGAGCTCAGAAGATCATGATGAGCAGAGTAGAATCCATTTGGAGCCCTGTAGTCAGTGGTGTTCCCCAGGAATAAATACTGGGTCCAGCCTTATTAAGCTTGTTTATCAGTGACCTGAACAAAGGAACAGAATGTACTCTCAACAAGTTTGCTGATGATACAAAACTGGTGGGAGTGGCTGATACTCCTGAAGGCTGTGCTGCCTGAAGGCTGTGCAGGACCTTGGTAGGCTGGAGAAGTGGGTGAAACCTGATGAAGTACAACAAGGGCAAGTGTAGGGTGTTGCACCTGGGGAGGAATAACCCCAAGAAACAGCAGGGGTTGGGGGCTGACCTACTAGAGAGCAGCTCTGCTGCTTGGTCAGTGAGAGGCTGACCATGAGCCAGCAGTGCCCTTATGGCCAGGATGGTCAATGGTTTCCTGGGGTACATCAGGAATAGAGTAGCCAGCAGGTCAGGAGATATGATCCTGCCTCTCTACTCGGTCCTAGTGAGGTCACATCTGGAGTGCTGAGTCCAGTTCTGGGCTCCTCAGTACAAGAAAACAAGGAAGGAGGATGTGGTCCAGCTGAGGGCCAAAAAGAAGATGAGTGGTCTGGAGCATCTCTCTTATGAGGAAAAACTGCAGGACCTGGGCTTGTTTATTCTAGAGAAGGGGAGACAGAGGGGGATCTCATTAATGTGTATCGATATCTGAAAGATGGGTGCCAGGATGGTGCCAGGCTCTTTTTGGTGGTGCCCAATGACAGGAAGAGGAGCAATGGCCATAAACTAAAGCACAAGACATTCTACCTCAACATGAGTAAGAATTTCTTTACACAGGCTGGCAGAGCACAGCAGGCTTCCCAGGGACATCATGGCGTGCTCCTCTCTGGAAATGTTCAAAACACACCTGGATACTTCCCTGTGTAACGGGCTCTAGGTGACCCTGCCTTGGCAGGGCCTTGGACTAGATGACTTCAAGAAGCCCCTTCAAACCCTAACAATTCTGTGATTCTGTGAAATAATGAGACATGTCATTTTTTCTGCTTCAGTCCTTGCATATTAGATACTCTGGGTGCTTTTATTCAATTAGATCTAAGGCAGCTATAGAATTTTTTATATCCCCAAAAGGAAGACAATATTAGTAAGAGCCTCATTAGATTTTTTTTTGTATTTATGACACACTTTTTCAATTACAAAATTACAAAAAGTATAACAAATGTCACAATAAAACATTTTGGATGTCTTTCAATATTGTATGTGGCAACTGGTACAGTAAAGATGGATGTCCAAACACTGAGCTAAGAGATATAATGCAAAATTTTCTTTTCAATCTGGTTTCACTTTTTTTTTTTTCTCAAACCTAATTTTGTCAGTGCTTTTCAGTAATTTTAAAACTAATAGTCCTTTATAAAAATCTTAGGATTGCTTTTACCAGGACCCTTTGGGCTACAAAACTTGGGTTATAGTGTTTTTGTTTGGATTCACCAACTCAATATACATGGGATTCAGAAACACTTCAAAGACTTTGGGGGAATGGATCACAGCTAACAATGATCAGATAGCTTTGCAACAAAAAAATTACCTGAAATCAGGACATTTTTCCATGTCATACCTAAAATACAGGAGAACAAAACTATTTAATGTATTTGTAATGTAATAATTGCTGTCCAGTCATTTTTACTGCCGTGATATTCCCTTCCTGATGAAACTTCTTAGGGGAAGACTAGTACAGAGGGATGTATGTGGTGTGAGGCAACACCCCCTAAAAATGTATAGTCATTTGATATTCATTTTACTGGAAACCACCAGGATGGATTGTTTGAAGATGCATCTAGTAAATGGAAAAAAACTCACTCATTTTTGGTATACATTATATTTAATCCATTCTTCCAAATTCATATTCCCTCACTCCATGCTCCAGTCATGCTCCTCCACAACAACAGCCACCTGCTCTAAGGAACACCCTTTTGTTTACCACCAGTTAGGGCATGTCTCATTTGCTTAATATCTTCCCAGTATTAACAGATCAAGATAGTACAATAGCAAATACAAAGAGTTATGCCTTGACTTATCTTTTGCATTGAAAACTGTAATCTTCTCTACATTAACCAGCAAGAGATAAAGTTGTTTTAATAGAAATTAAGCCAGGTTGATTTTTAATACTTCACTAATTGCAGAAGGCTGTTCTTGAGTTTTTAGCTTTTTTTTTTCCTTCAGGTGATCAATCCCTATGTACTACTATAATGCTGGAAAGCAACAGCCTACCTAAGAACTATGATCAAATGTTATTAGCCTTCAAACGTATTTGGATCAAGAATATATAGGCATATTTTGCCCAACAATGCCTATTATATGATTCATAACACATTGGAAAAGCTTCTCACAGTGAATTTCCTGAAAAAAAGTGAAACTTGCAGGGAGTGGAGGCAGAAAGAAGCCCACTCAAATAGTAAATAGCTAGCTTAGGAATGTTCATTTGTTTCTTTGCTGCAAAAATGTTTTAGGCATTATTGTTTTCCTATTCCATATCAGGGTAAAACCAAGATATGTGAAAACAATATGAAAATCTTTACTAGAGATTAAAAGTGAGTCAGAAAAACCTAACCATTACAGACCAGATTCGGGATGCAAAAGACCCAGTTTTAAGCCCTTGGTATGTATTGTATAGTGGTATGACTCTCTGGTCCTGTGTTCTCCTAGTGACTGTTCTAACTTCTAAACTGATCTAACAAGTTGTGACTGAATTTATCCTGGGGAGTTCTAATCATATAAATAATTGAGTGTGTTTTGGAGCAGAGATTTGAAAATCATTCTTCCCAAACAAGTACTCTTAACTGCTGGGTGGTACAGTTCTTCGTCTCACAACTTTTATATGGTTCAATGAATATTCAATATTTTATATAAAGTGGAGCTGTTCCAAGAAGAAGAACAGAAGAACAAACTGTATTTTCTTTTAACTCATCTCTTTACTCTGACTAGCTGCTACACTGTCATGTGGTCCTGTTAAAGATGTCTGGTTCACTAGCATGCAGTCTTCCAATTCTTTTCTCATTGGTCTTATAGCGCACCTTATCTTATTATGTGGTCAGTAAATGTTTAACATTCTCCTCCTTACCTTTTCACAATGTCCCCAGTTTTTGTGAAAGTTTTCATTTTCACTGGCAGATTTTTCAAAAGTTTAAGTGTAATTAAATTTTATTTCCATTACTCTATCTGCTGTTGGCATACAAAGCACCATGGAAAGGAACAAGTGATAAACTTCAATTGAATAAAAGAACAGAGAGGAAAAGGAAGACAACAAAAGTTAATATGATATTACTTCAAAGTGCAAGGAAAATAAAAGCTAGTATCTTCCTCTGCCATTATTGGTCACAACAAAACTCTTAGGAGGACTTTTGAAATAGCATGAATAAATGGATCTTTACTTCTCTTTAAAAAAATAGAAAATTATTATACCTAATACTGAAAAAGATAGTAAAGGAATATGTATCTCTGGAAAAGGAAACCACAAAGAAAGACTGAAATTTTTCTCTTTGAAAATAAAAGGACATTTTGAGGTGAAAAAAAAATTTACCAAGACAGCAGTGAAATATGGGCAGTACTCAATAAACAGAAGAGAAATCATCAGTATGTCCTGTAGCTAAAGTGTAGTTCATAATGATTTATAATTCTTTTATGCTGCCTTTAACCAAAAACCTTAATAGAAAAGTCTTAAGTATAGTCTTTGACATTATGACATCCCTAAGAAAGATAGTGATTAGTGAGTCTTTATGTTGTTTTGTATAAAAAAAAGTAAAATAAAAAAAAACTCAATTGAAATAATATCTCAGGAAAAAGCTCAGAGAGTGAGGAACACTGTCAGTAGTTTGGAACTCGGTGCACTTTTTCAGTTCACAATTTAAAATGAGCCATGTTAATTTTATATTTCCTTTAAGTTCAATTATTACCAGCTGCAAGCAAAAGAGTTTGAGGACCAAGCGTTTTGTACTCAAGAAATTTGTATGAGTCCAATCTGTGTGACAGTTGTCTGAAACATGCAAGTAGCTCCAAATTCTGATGTACTCACCATACCATGTAAAATCTGGTAGTAAGTATTTATTAAAAATGGATATGCTACTCTACTGACATTTCAAAAAACGATTTTGAGGCATTCTGTTTACACTGTTGCAGCTATAGTCTTTGCACTCACATATTAGCTTTTCATGCTTTTTTTTGTTTGCTTGTTTTTGGTTTGCCTTTTTTTCTTCTTTTCTGTTTGTCTGTATCATTTTGAAATGCCTGGATTTACCAGCCCCAGGTGCAGGAATCCAGACCTTTATTTAGTTGATGATAATCCTAAATGCCAAAGGGTGTCTTAGTCAGTCTGCCTCAGTATGTGGTTGAAATAAGTACTGTATGTGAAAAAAAGGTTAATCACCATACTGATGAATGACCAGAGTCTTCCAGAGTCTTTCAAAAATTGAAAAATTAAGACATAAGGAGCATTTTGGTTCACTCTGGAGTGAAAGCTCATCTAAAGTTATTCTCCAGTCCCACAGAAGGGAGCAACTTGTGCAGCGTATACCTTTTTTGCTGAAACGTACATATAATACAGTTTATCTTGTAGGAATGAAACAATAAGAAAATAATTTGTGAATCTTGACTGCTCTCAGCCTGCTCATTCTTGTTTTCTACATTTTTGCAATGTTATTTCCCAATGCACTTAGCATAGAAACCCATCAGATGTAGACAAAGAGAGTTGTGGAGCTGGTCAGTGAGCTGGCAGAAACCATAACACTGTCATCCATCACTGCTTTCTGCAATCATTATTTCTGACAAATTATCTCAATTCAGTCTGAAGAATGAAAGGCAATTTAATGGCCATACAGAATATTATCAGAAGTCATTGTTTGCTATTTTCTTAATTTTCAAGAGAAGCCTTAATTATTGTATCATGAGGCATTATGCCAAGAATCCCATTCTATTTAGCAATCCCATGATACACCTTTTTGCCTTTTGTGATTCAGCTAGACTATTTTTTCAACTGAGTTTCCATTTCCACTTTCAGCAGTGATGCAATTCTCTTTGTACTCTTTTCCATTGCCATTTCTTGGTAAATGGATTAGTCTGAATATTGTTTTCTGTTTACATTCCAGAATTAGCAAGAGAAACATTATAGTGGATGAAGAATTTTTAAGTAAAACTCACTTTCCTTTGGAATATTATACATAAAGAGCTCACTCTGGGCTTTGGCTGTTTGGAAGATTATAGTAAATTTAGAATGGATATTCTAGTTGCAGAAATACAAGGAGTGGTGACAAGCTTTTTGTTTTAGGAGAGCTGTGCCTTGATTCTGGCTAAGAGTTGCTAGTAGAAGACGTGGAATTAGTTGCTGTCATGTAATGTGTCAGTGACACTTTTACACTCCATAGTTGTGGATGAGTGCAGCTGAGTAACACTCTTCTTGGTAGAGATCCAGGACTGAAGCATACAGGCTTGAAAGGCACAGATGGAAAAGTGTCAGAACAATGTCACACTGAGAAATGACCAGTGCCTGTCATTCTAACGATCAAGACTGGCAAGGCTACAGATGTAAATCACGTATTCACTCCATGAGACTGTGTGGTTTTTCCTCCTTTTGTTCATCTGTTTACTTTTGACTCTTGAGGATCAGATAGAATATAAAAGTTCTTCATTTAGAGGTGTCAGGGACACAACAAAAGACACACCCAGAGAGGCATCTTTGATTTGATATTCCAGGGAACATCTTAGTTTTGTCAGCTGAGCAGGAGAAGTTGACACCATTCTCTGCTAGAGATGGACAGCTTCAGGGAATGAGAACAGGGACCCGTGCACATCTCTACTGGAAACTCGACTGTCATTGTTGCAAGAAAGATAATTCCTTCCAGTATCTATTGACTCCTGTTGAAAACTTTCCATAATAGCAGTATTCTCCCTTAAAATTCACTGTAAAGCTTACTTCATTTGCAGTAACTTTTTTTTTATGGGATTACTTTTTCTTTTTTTCCCCCCTTGAGGGACTTTATTTATCTTCCATCTCCCCATATTTTTAAAAGACTGTGCAATGTGTGCTGTCTCATCCCTTCTTTCAAACATAAAGAAAGATCAGAAAAATTCCAAATTCTATTTTTATTATTTCACTTTTCATCTTTTTCTTTATTTAGAGCTATAGTGACCATAAAAAAACCCCTAACAAACAAAAAAAACACATATTCTTAGTGTAAGGATATTTCAGATATCATAGGCTGAGATGTGGTATACCACTTTTGAATGAAGCGTAACAGGACAGGACATGGACTGCAATTGCTATGATGTAACAGATAAACTATTTGGCTAGTACAAATGCTGCTTCCTCTCTTAATTAAGTCTGCTGTTGCATTATACTACAGACTACATTCAGAAGAACTGCTCAGCCTCTCGGAGCAGACAATCTTTTATTCCTCTAAACTGTTAATTAAAATACAAATACAATGGCTTATGCATCAGATTTAGCCTGCATTATTTGTTCTGGGTTCTGAAATGGAGATTGTTGCTGGCAGCTGTAGGGTGCACACAAAAAGTTAGGACATAAAAGACTAATTTCTTCTCATCACATGGAAGTGCAAATTACCCCCTTTCTTTATGACAAACCAAACCAGCTGCTTAAGCTCTAGAATATCACTGCAGAGTTAAGCCAACCTACTGGGATAATTTCATTGTTGGGGAATCAGCAGTAAATGTTGATCTCCTGTAAAGGCAAAACAGTGAATAAAAATACAACAGAAGCTAGTAATATGTGAGGCTTTGCTCCCCAGAGTACTGACCAGTGAAAAGAACCGGTTAGAAAAAAATGAAGAAATAAGGTGGAGACTGAAAAGGACACAGGACACAAATTAGGAGCAGGAAC
>JAWWEW010000088.1:53818077-53837513 GCA_035583185.1 Anabacerthia variegaticeps | reverse complement strand
TATGCTGCCTCATGCTAGAAAAGACAAAACTTGCTACTTAGCTACCTGATTCAGTTTCAGAGATGCCATTTCACAAAATAATGCTTTTTTTAGAAATTCTGTATGTTTATTTTGCCCTATGAAATTATGTTTGTTTATGGTTTGTGCTTGTTGTCAGGTGTCAAACTGTAAAGCCATTAAAAGAACCAAGTGATAACATTATTGTGGTCATAGTACTGCATTGAAGACAGCGGAATTTATGAAACAAGTTATATAAGCAATGTAATGTATCAAAAGTGGTTGCCCATGGCTTCCTGTAATGTGGACAGATTCTTCCTAAGAAAGGGCAAGCTCTGACTGATGTTTTTCCTGCTTTCAAAATATCTGCTGCTCATTAGATTCTTAGCTATCAAAAATGGGAAATGATAACACTGCAGCACTTCTCCCAGAGAGAGAATAGGAGTAGCTCAGAACTTGAGTCACTATTTCATGAGAGAAGGGAGACTTTAATCTCTCTAAGCACTCTACATTGCTATTAAAACCAAAAATCATTGGTCAAAATATTCAAAATTGTTTGTAGAAGCATGCAGATTACACAAGAGTGACTTCTTTTGGAATTCATACTAGAACACTACACATTAAAATACTTGCAATTTTTCCATATGGCTAGATAGTTTGAAACTATATCCATAAACATGAAACAGAACATGAGAAAGAAGGAAAAGTTTCTACTAAATATTTAAATTGCTGCTTAAAATACTGAAAATACTTCAGGACACTACCTCACAACCACTGTGTTGTATTGACCACCAAAGACATCAGTCTTCTCTGATGTAAACTCATGTACAGTGTATCTACATATGCCCAAGTGTGCTAGTGCATACAGTGATCAAATTCAAAGGATACAGTCTGACCTAGTGTGTCTCAGGATAACTCATTTATGAAGAATGAAAAATTTGAAGCTCTGTCTGATGGGTTTTATGTTTTACAGGATTGAATCATAGAATATCCTGAGTTAGAAGAGACACACAAAATCATCAAAGTCCAACTCCTGCCCTGCCAGGACAGCCCCAAGGGTCCCATCACATACCTAAGACTGTTGTCCATACACATCTTGAACTCAGATAGGTTTGGTACTGTGACCACTTTCTTGAGGAGATTGTTACAGTGCCTGAAAACCCTCTGGGTGAAAAGTGAAGTTGTTGAAAAGTGTTTAGAATAGGTATGGCCTTTCCAAATTGTTTTTGTCCCACTAGACATTCTGAAGCTGCTATAATCCAGCCAGGTTCCGAATTTTCTTAATCTCTTATTTAGGATTTCTTTAATGTTTTGTTTGGTATATGGCAGCAGGATCTATTTATTGACAGAAGACAAAAAATGCTTTCTTTTGGCCAGTCAGTGCAGATGAAGAGCTGTTATTCTGTTGCAGATTTTATCTGGATAGAATGAGGTAATGTTAGTACTGGAGAAACACTTTAGCACATTCACACATAAATGTAGAATATGATGCAAACAAATTCTCTGAATTTGATTTCAGAAAATAAAACATTTTCTGTTTCCATTCAAAGAGTTTGCTCCTTCTGAAGCCTTTCACTGTATTCGTATTTTCCTACAACACTAGGTTATTTGTCCAAAAAGAGTGACTTTCAAATTCAGGCATTCAACAGATATTTCACATGATGCAGTCTAGGATGAAGTTACAGGTACTGGACAAGTTGGAACATTTACCTGATCCAACACAGCTCAGATAACATGTGGCTGAGAATACATACAGTTGCACTAGTACAGTTCTGCTGGAGCTAATTTACCTAACTCCTCTCTGCTGATTAATTAGGGTGTAGTACTGTGCTGACAGAGCAATTCTGCATCCAGTTCTGGAGTTAGTTTGGATATCTCTGCCTGTTGTTGAATTGGGGGGTGTACACCCTGTGAAATCATTTCTAGAGAATGTGATATTGTTCTGGGTTATCTTATTCTAATTCATCAAAACTCTTAGTATATGCTTAAATTCTGATATGAGATTAACTTTATTTTTTCCCTTTGTCAAAGCCACTTATCACTCAAACATAGAGACATAGAAAAGACACAAGGAGATGAAACAGACTACCACATACCAGATTTACACCCTCCGAAATATTGCTTGCACAAATGACTTGAATGGCCAGCAATTTTTTCTAATAACAAAAGTATAAGAGGGAAGAACATGCCTTTTCACATCTTTTTGAAGTTTATAAGGTAATCCTTTTGGACATTTTACAGATTGTACTTCCAAAAAGAAACCAAATAAAAGTTTACACCACCTCTAATCAATCTACTGCCAATATTCCAGGGAGCATAACAGGCACCCAGCGAAAAACCACAAACTAAACCAAATAAAACAACCTAAAAAAAACAAACAAAGAAACAAACAAACCAAATAAAACAGAAAAAAAACCAACCTCCAAATCCCCAGTTTGTATCAAAAGTCTTCTGGATTAAGTATTTTGAGTGGGTTTTTTTGAAATGTAGAGGTTGAATCCTGAGTGTCACATATGAAAGGGTTTCCCCTAAAGATATTCAGAGTCTGAAGACAACTGCTCCCAAGTGGAATATCTCTTCATGCTCATACCTCCAGGGCAATTATTTTCTTTCTTTCTTGTCTTTCTGAACATAGGAATTTTAGTTAGTTTTTTACTAAAACACTAGTCATGTCTCCCCATAACAAATATGTGCACTCAAGCCAGCATTAAACAAGCTAACTCAAATGTAGTTGTCTGCCTCTACCCTGTACACCTTAGGTCTTTCACAGCACTGAAATTTGAAGTTAACTGGTTGAAATTAGCCAGGTGAAATTAGCCCATTTCTAAACTCCCTCAGTACTCCAAAGAGGATGACCACATTCCAGCTGACTTTTGGGAATCCTCCTCAAACTGTGCTAATTCCCTTGCCATCTTCAAGAACAGTTTGGCCTGGAGATAACTGTCTCAGATTAAAGGTGTGCACAAGTCTAATGATCTAACAGTATGAACAATTGAGTTTCAGTGCCCAAGACTGCTGTCTGGCACCTTTTAATTTCATTGTATAGAGGAGTCCAAAAATCTTCCACTGAGAACACAAACTCCTGGACTGGTGTATTTACTGTGACTGTCTAGCAGGGCTGAGCAGTCTGAACTGTGGTGCAGCCACAGGACTGATAAGCAAATTGCTCTTTAAAAACACTGCAAGTTTCCGTTGTATACATAAGATATACCTTGTCTTTTTCTAAGCACTATTCACCATCAAAAATGAAACTGAAAAGACACTGGTATGAGTGGCTCCATGACATCCTGCAATCTTTACTCACAGCCTTCTCTAAATGTAAAGCGCCCACTGCTATGCTTTTTACCTGACAGGAAAGACATTGAAAGTCCTTCTCTAGTAGACTACATTAAATGTCCTTGATTCCAGACAAGATCAGGCTCTCTGCATTTATGTATTCTGCGATTATACAGGAGTGGCACAGCAACAGAGCAGTCCTGTGGAGATTGTTAAACACTTCAGATAGCTGTACTTTGTTACACAGCAGTACACAGTTAACACCATGGGCATCTAGAATAACTATCTAAGAGGCCTTTTTTGCAAGAGTGTCACCCAACAATGTTTGTATTAATACTTCCGTTATCATCCCAGAGCTCTTTTTGGCCTGAATGTTAGTACTAAAGATGAGTTATTAAGCTATGCAGACTGTACCCTGACACAATGTACCCACAGTAGACACTGCAAGAAAGAGGTCTGAGAAACCGTGTTACAGCCAATAGAAGAATAACTTCTCCAACAAGAAATTCCATTCTGCTCTCAGGCAATTATCAATTGACTCACATTCTAAAGCAATGATTTTTATACCTTCCCTGAAAAAACATATCTTTTTTTTTATGTTATTGTGGATTATTATGTTTGTAAAACAGCCAAGTGACTTTTGAATTTTTTCCAGGTCTTGGCCTCACTGCCTCTTTTAGCAAATAGTTTTCCAGAGTGAATATCTTTTCCCTTTTTAATCTATGCTGCAATTTCACTATCATTGAATTCTCTACCCATGTCATGTTCCTTGATTAGGAAACAGGACCACACAGTTTACTTTCACTCAGCTACTCCTATCTCTGCCATCTCCCTCTTACTGTTTTCTTGCCTAAGTGTTGATGACATTTTCCAAACTGTAGAAGGAAACTATTTCAATAATACATACTTGATAGGGTATGTCACATACTCCTTGCAGCTCTACATCAAGAAGACTTAGAAATAAGCAGCATCTGTGTGGATATCTCTAGATTTTAAAAATTTAGAAAGAATTTGGGATTTTAATCCAAGGAGTTGAGGTTTTCTTTTTTCTTATGTAGTGAGAAATCTCACATTGAAGTTCAAAAAGATCTGTTGTTGGGAGAAATCTGATTTATGTTGTCTGCTTAACAATAATTGGAAGAAATAACAATAATTAACAGTCAAAACTAATTAAAATAGAAATTATCAAAGATCAGTGATGAGACAACAGAATGCTACCCCTGTCTACATGCATATGTTATGCAATATCTATCTTCATGCTTTGAATGTCAATCTGAAGTGGAAAGTAAAGAAAATTGTTTTAAAAAAAATACAATTATACATTCTGACTGAGAACAAAAAAAACATAGCTTTTTTATTCTCTTCTCTGCAAGCTTGGTGACAGTAAGAGCAAAGGCTGCAAGCCCTGCTTGAATATAAACAATGAAGGATTTGCTGACACAAAGAAGTAACCTCAAACAGCTACTTCATGAGAAGCATTTTGTAGTGTTCTGTTCTTACAAGTGCCTCTTTGAATGGCTATTTTGGAACTATTTCTCCAGGTACAGAAGCTTTTAAATGTCAATTTATTTCCTTTTATCTAGCAACTTTAAGAGTATAACAGCATAAGAATCCATGAAATGCAAACACAAATATTTACTGTTCAAAGAGTATGCTACCAGGGAATTTAGAATGATAGGCTAAAACTTATCTTCTGGATTTAAATCCCTGAGAAGTCATCTTTATATCCTCTTCATAGCACAGCATAGCTCCTTTCCCTACAAAGGAACATCAACAGATGTGTTTATAAAATAAAGAGGATTTATACTTATATTTGTATTTATGTTTATGTTTATGTTTATAATTTTGTATATATATCTATTATATAAAGAACATTTATGAGGATCAGAATCTGGTCTTCAGTGAATATTGTTTATAAAGAGCTGGAACCATGTACATGGCTCCTCCACAAAGTGCAATACAAAAGCAGAGGAGGCCTCTCAAAAGTAGAACCTTTTGTAGTGGGGGGTCTTATTTAGGTCCTATAGTTATAGGCACTAATCTATCCCACCATAAGTATCTGAAGAGACAGATCTTAAACTGAAACACCATGCCTCAAAAAATGAAGAAGAATATCTTCTAGGACAAGAATCTCATGTATTAAGGACAAAGCAGGGAAGAGAATAATATAATGAAGAAAAATGCTATTCTTGAAGGGGAAAAAACATCACTTTAAATTCAGACAAAAAGAAAAGACTTTTTTTTTTTTTTTTAGATGTATTTGAAAACCATCAACAGATAAGAAAACCTTCCACCATGTTTTACTTACGTTTTTACAGGCAGAAAGTACTGAAATGTCCAAACCACCAGTGAAAATTTCATGGTGATAATGGTTAATCAAAATGGAAGGGACAAGATGTTTTCACAGAAGAGAATTGTAATTTTTTATATTTAAAAGGGTTTTGTGTATTTTTTTTGTTGTTTAAGCAGAAATTAAGTACTGATTTGAAATATAAAACAGTGAGATGTTTCACACAGAGACAGGGAATGTCAGAAATTATACTACTCATAACAAGTTTTTCACTCTTTTACCTACTTTGTTCTGAAATGTTTTCATAGGCAGGATATGCATGGCTCTGAGGTCAAATTGCATCAGCAACATATGCATAGGGATTGGTGTGCTTTCATTCCAGATTATTACATATTTCCTAAAAGTTCTGCAGACCTCAGAGTAATACAAACATCACACCACCTTCTTCTCTCTTCCACATTATGTCTTAGATCAGGAAAAGCACAAAGCCAGTGTCATATTCCTTATGAATTGCACACACAGTCTCTCCTACTGAAAAGGTAGCAGCAGTACTACTGCTTACGAGGTGACAGCATTACAGAGCTCAAACAGACTACTCATGGAATTACCTAGCATTCAGATGGGTGTTGCAGTCCACGTTGGGCTCTGTGCTACTGATACCCATAGAAGGCAGTTTACTGTACTGCAAGAAAGACCACAACAAAAAATATCAGTTTTACAGACTAATTACCAAACTGTTAATAAAACCAGCCTTCAACATTTTCTGTAGGCTATGAGGTATTATTGTCATCAAAATTCATACAGAAAACAAGTGCAGTGCTACAGAGTACTTACCAAGGCATACAAAACCTCTATGAGGCACAGGAAGTACTGATGGAAACACAGCCTTTCACTTTATTGATGTTATGTGTGAACAGGAGGGTAAGAGGAATTTCACAAATGGAAAATGGTGCACTGCACCAAGTACTACTGATGCAGCTTTAACCTTGTCAGCCAAAGAGTGTATCTGCATCTGGATCACTGAAAACAAATTGACCATTTGTTTTTATTTGTATTTCTATACTAATGACTAATTTTTGTTGCTTTCAATCATGTTTCCTTGGTTTTGTCAATAATTCAATTTTACAACAAAGTAGGGAAGTCTTTATCAAAGAGGCAGTAAATTGTAAAGGGTGCAATAGAAGTATCTCTGGCCTATAGAAATCACTGTAAATTAGTGATAGTTTCAGGACTCTTGATGTATCATCTTTTAATCCTGGGAAGGGAAGAAAATGGGTCATCCTTTTCACATTGTTCTACAGAGAGTAAAGTCTGGTGAAACAACATGAGCTTGTTGGATTCAGTTCATAATTTCTACCCTTTTCACAAACTGTCAAATCAGTCAGCTGAGAAATGCAGTGCTAAGGGTATAACAGAATAATGCAATCAGGGGAGAAAATACTGAAAGATATTTTTAGACAGTTCAATACAATGAGAAAAAAAGTTGCTATGTACTGTTGAACTGAAGTTAAAGAAAGTATGTGCATTCCTATATACTGCTTGAAATCTATAGAAGAGACACCATGTGTTTTATGAGTAAATAACACATAAATTGAAGTTTTTATTAAAAAGGGAATTTTGAAAGATAATGGTTAAATGTCAATTTAAAAAATACAATACACAACATTAAAGAAATTATTTAATTGCCAAGCTCTTCATCTAGAGCAGCTATTTAAACTTCAAACCTAGGACAAAAAATTTATTGCCTCAAATTTTATATTACTTCAGGAACAGGATGAAGAATCTGAAGAGCAGACTAGGGACTGCTAATCCTGAGGAACTGGTAAAGTAGTCAGTTGAAACAATCTGTCCGTCCTGTTTTTTCTCCCCTTTTAGTAACATTCCGAAATTAGAGGCCTATATTTATCCAAAGTTTAAAAATAAAGAGGTTGCCAATTTTTTTTTTGGTTCTTCACACATTCTAATAAGAGATCAAAAGTCAGCTCAACCAGCAGCATCAAGCAAAGCAGCTCCTAGGCTGCTCTTTGTGGTCTGATCCCACAGCATCCGACAGACTGGATGTGACAGCACAGAACTGGAGCGTAACAGCCCCCAGCCTAGATTATACCCTAGATTACAGTTCTACCTGCAAGATCCTTCCTTTGCTATCAACTTGTAGATGAGTGGCCTTAGAGTTGCCTCAGATGTCCTACGGGCTTCTATACAGTAACATTATTTGGGTTTTTTTCACATACTGTCTTATGATATAAAGGAACTGACATCCCACTGTAGCTAGGTAGGAACTGTGCCTAGTGCATCACTAGAAAAAACATGGATCTGAAGGGTGTCAGTCCCAGTTTCACTCCAAATAAGCAGTGTCCAGATTGTTTTTTAAATAAAACAGTGCATGCACTCCTGCATTAGATATTCACACTGTGTCAGTCCAGAACACAACAATAAGATGTTCTATTACTTCTGGGGAGAACAAAAAGCTTATTAGCATATTTATCATTATACTTTAAAATAAGATTGAATACTCATTAAACATGCATAAAAGAATGTAATTGAAATTAAATCCTCACGGGCAATTTTCAAACACACAACTTCACCAGTTCAACTGAAACCTTTTGCCATGGTGCTCTGTTGAGATTAAATGTATATGTAAATTGATGTTTTTCCACTGCCTCTGCAAAATAGCAATTACATTCACAGTATTTACCTCTCCTTTTGCCTCGGCTACCACCTTTCCATCCCGACTAGTCAGTCAGTACCAATTCCTGAAAGCATTAGGTATTTAATAAAATCTTTAATTTCTCCCTCTTGTGATTTATAATCTATTCAGAATAGCATAGGCTGATTAAAACAATCATGTTCCTTCTCTGTACTCATCTATGAATGCCTGCGTTAAGGAGAACAAATTAATTGCAGTCTTTAAAATTGTTGCATTTAGAAGCAAAATCTTTCCTGAGACTAACACTCTGTATGAACAAAATAAAACAGGCTGTTTTCTTATTTGCCAAATCTATGTTTTTATTGTTTATTAGGCATGTAGCTTCATTGACAGACAGGATGTTTAAAACACAAACACAGATGAGTTCAGTTTTCTTTTGGTTTGAGTTATCACAGCAGTCTAGTGTAGCAAGTGCAACACACACAGGTTCAACCTTCAGCTTATCCCAAATCAGGAACTTTCTTATTAAATATCCCTTACTATGCCAAATTCACATGGAAACTCTACAGTTTATATCTAGTAAGAGTACTCCTTAAATCTGCTATGTTCATCACTAGCAGTTTGGCTGGAGAAAGATTGACTAAAATCTGAGAAATTTTCACAATTTGGACTAATGTCAGTAAAGAACATTGAAGGAGTAATCCTACCTCTGAAATAATAGAAACTGATGGGTTTTCTCAGTCAATTGACACCACTTATATCAGAAGAGTGGCCTGTTTATCTCTGTAGAGTAAGAAATTACAAAGACTCTTCCATTTGATAACACAGAATGTTCATTTAGATTGCAGCTATGCCTACAGAAAGGTGCAGGGGAAGACAGTGGTAAATGGTTCAAGGAAGGTGGAAAGGTGTTGTATTGCTGTTGGTGCTGTAAAGCATTACTTTACTGTGACAGACTTCATTATTCATGCTGATGTCTGTTTGGCACAGGAAAACTGTCAAATGTGTAAATCTGACCTAAAAAGCAAAGATGAAATAAGAAGTAGCTTGCATTTGCTTGGTTAAGGACTGTATTCCAGTATAAAAACAAAAAATTCAAGCTTCTTAGAAAGAAAATTTTCAATATATCTGTAGTATTACTGTTGGGGAATGTTAATTTCCACAGCAGGGTAGTTTGAAAAGATCCAGACTGTTAAATAACAGGTGCACATACTGGACAGAACAAGAAAACCATCTGTATCTTCACAGACAATACGATGTTACAGTAGATTTGACCTTGGAAATACAGTGTTTGACACCCTTGTTTTGTTAGCACAATGTTTTTTATAAAATTCAAAGCAATGTTTCTTAAATCTTTGAAATTCTGGATTTATTATTTTTAAGTATCAAGTGAAATAAATATTGTCTTTCTCCATAGCAAAAGTCTTAAAAATCAGTAGCAAGCAGTCACATTAAATTAGTGTTCTGATTTTATAGTGAATGTTTATTTCAATCTTGAATTACTAAAATGCAAAAATTAAACAATTTTTTTTTATTGCTTCAAAAAGTCAAACCAGCAGAAAAGGTCCAAAGTAGTCTGAGGGAAAAAAAACTGAAACAGATTGAAGTGTTAAAGTACTGAGCACTGTAGGATTAAATCTCAGTAGTTCACAAGTGTGGTCCACAGTCCCAGAGTAGGCAAATGGACGAAACAACTCTGAAAGTCTTCACCAATCAGACACAGAAGTTTGACAAACTCACCAACAAGAAATATTGAGAAGGAAAACTGTTACATTTTGTACTACTAAAGGATGTGGACTGCTTTCTCCAATTTGTAAAGAAGTGGTTCTGGTTTCTTAAAGGTTAGGAGGTCTGAAACTTCTCTTCAAAGTAGTTGCCTACAGCAGCCTTTCTCCCAAAACTCTGTCAGCATCTTCCCTCTTTGTGCCAGTGACTCAATGAGTCAAGAAAAGTCAGATTGTTGGCCATCAATCCAAAACCAGATATGTGTTGAAGTTACATCTATCACAAGTTGCTCTTCTGACTTCAGCTGCCAACTTGGTACCTCCTGAGGAAGGACTTTCCTTCTCCTTCTAAGAACCATTTTATCCTTCATTAGCAGAAAGGACTGTCAAGTACTAGCGTGGATTGGATAAGCAAAAACACTCAGTGGAGCATGGTCCATCAACATGGACTGTGTATAAATCTCCACATCTAATAATCCTTGAGCAGTCTAGAACTAAAGAAGTCGACAAGGCATGCCAGAAAATAGAGAAGACTATTTCCAGACCATGAAGAAATAATATGTATCTCATGTTATCTGACCAGTAGAAAGAGAAAGAAACATGCCAGCCAGCATCCAGGAACATTTGTGCAGGTCTATTGTAGACACTTTTACAATTTAGTGTGAGATAATGTTGTACATAGCATTTATAAGCTTCATTTAGCTGGGATAGATTGTTTAACTAGTGATCTGGATAAGGACTAATCCAGTTCTACTTCAACTACTAGCAAAGCAGAGCAGAGAAGAAGACTCTGTGGTAGGCAAACAAACCCAGTGTTTTCTGAGGAACCCCAAAAAGGTCAGATGAAGAGGAAGCCAAAGGCATGTGCATTCACATCAGACATGTGTGATATCTTTATAGGTAAACTACGAAAATAAAGAGTAAAACATTAAAGTAAGAATCAGGTGAGATGACAAGGAAACCAGCCAATAAAGAAGCATACAAGAGGTGGGATGTCAGTCATGCTTCTCAGGTCATCCTATACAGTAATAGTATGTTCTGCATTAAATTATTAGGTCTTTCTTAGAATAATAATTTTAAAAAAAAAAAAAACAAAAAAAAAAACACAAAAAACCAAACAACCCCCCCCCAACTATAAAATCCAAAAAAATCCAAACCTAAAAACACCCGAAAAGGAAACTAACCCCTGCCCCCTGCCAAAAAAAAAAAAAAAAAAAAAGGAAACCAAAACAAAACCAAAACACTCCCTCCCCCAAAAAAACAAAACAAACCACAAAACTCAAAAGAAAGGCATTTTCTCATATCTTGCAGTAATCGGCTACTTTTCTTGGTGTTGCTATCTGACATTTCCCTAACTGATGAAGACTAGACTGATAGAGAGTTAACAATATTTCCTGCACAATAACTGTCAGATTTGCAGGGCATGTGCAGTACTGTATGTTTGTTCACATTGGACTTGAACACTTGCAAAGATTTAGCAGCTCTGATACAAAAAGACAATTATTTCTAAATTTAAGCCAGCTTTTAAAAATTGTCTTACTAAGATAATATTCTTTCAGTAGAAAAAAGAAATGGAGCCATGTTCTGATCGACTAACTCTCATGTAATTTGTGCTTTGGTATCAGAAAGACCAAAATATCCTGGGAGGCTTTGAAGAGAGAGTCAGAAGACCTAGCACAGGAACCAGCACAGAAAGGAAACAAAACTTATCAGGAATTTGCACCTGAGTATGAATTTATACTATCAGACAGGAATTATACTTCACATCAAGAACTTTGTACAACTGTCATCTACGTACACAGAGTTCAGAAGCTCTTCAAATCACTTTTAAATCCTGGGTAAAAGAAAAAGAGCCCAAAATTAGGAGGACTACTGCAAACTAGGAGCATTCATGAAACAGATCAGGTACAAGCAGCTACTATCACTTTCTATAGCTCACAAAAGACAAGTCTCATGGCTCACAAGAAATGGCAAGTTTTGCAGAAGCTCTCCCAGATTTTCACAAGCCAGCCTTTGAATCTTTGCTCCAGAGGTCACCCACTGCATATTCAAGCCATGTTACTGGCATGGAAGAGGTAGAGAGCACATCCTTTGAAGTGTGCTCCCAGGTGATATGCATGAATGGAAATTCACACTTCAGAGGATGTGTTTAGAATTTTTCATTTTTAGCATATTTATAGCGAAAACACTCTAGATCTGGAACTGAAGCTGCCAGAGTTAGTGGCAGAGTCAGTAAGTTTACATAGATGGGCACAGTAGGTGTGATCATCACAACCCATTCCAAGCAGCTAGAGTGCAAGCCAGCTCCATCTACGAGCCATATAGCTACACAATAACTAAGCTGCCCTTTGTCAGGGTGTCCTTGGAATGACAGCTATGAGGACCACATATAATTGCTGCTGATAGGATTGGAGCAAAAGAAGTGTGAGCTTGTGACCATCTATTTTGACCTGTGAAGACATTTTCTCAAAAGTGTTATCTCTGGACTTGATCACACTTTTTATTTAGGTTAATGGTTCACTGTTCTTACTGATGTCAAATCAGACCATACCACCACTTTGCTGTACTTTGTAACCCAGGTGTGTGACCCAATGGTCTATCTTGGTCCAACAACGATCCCTGTGTTTTCTCTGTATCATGCCCTCTGCACAGAGTGCCTGCCCTGAGTCGTTTTGCAGGTTCACTGTCCTGAATACTCCTAAGTCCATTCTCCAGAAACACTGCTTTCACAATACCTTAATACTAGCATATAGGACATACACCCTGATTAGAATAAAACAACAAACAAACGAGCCCTCTTAAACTGCATTATACCAAGCACCATCTCTTGCCAAGTGACCACATAATCTTATTGTTGTTCCTCCTGTCATTCCTCACCGCCTTACTACCCAACAATTATTCTATGTCTATAATTAGTTCACACCGCTGCAACAAGAGATACTAACTCAACACCTTGGGCCTGTCTAAACATTTCCTGAAATCAGAAGGATTTTGCAGGGGACAGCATCCACTGATGGCAAGTGATCAGATAGTCCCTCAGGAGAAGGGGTCCCATGTCCTTTCATTTCAGAAAGACACTTAGCCATCCCTAGAAATCATCAGCACTAGTCACATGGTTGCTATCTCAGGACCTTACTTAATGAGTTCTCTGAAAACAAATACATCTTTCCTTTCTCAGTGCAGTTCTCCTGGTATCAGCGGAACTGTTAATGGTAACCCAGGTGAGCATGATTTGCCCAAAATAAGAACCTAATGTAATAAGAAGTGCCTATTCCATTTAAATTAAGAAAATATTTCACAACCCTTCATTTTTGAGAAGCATTCATCATAGAAAGAAATTCCTTCTTAAAATAAGACCAGTAAGTCAAGCTCAGCCAAAATTATACAATTTATTTACATTATTTTATTACTCTATTCAGAAAAGAAATCAAATCCATCTTTCAATTTGCTGTGCAGTAGTTGAAAGACTACAAAGTTTTTTCTAAATTTAACTTATAATCATCTTATGGATTTACTCACCCCAAGACAATATCAGGTAGAGTTACTCTGCTTGCTCTCTGTGCCTGATATAATCTTAATTGTGAGCTTTCTTGAAAACATGAGATTTAAAGGACTTAATTTTATGCTTGTTTTAAATCACTAGTAGAAAACATTGGATAGCTGATCCCTTCTCTCTAGTGAACTCACAAAGCCTTTTATAAGCATTATTGAAATTACAATGATCTATTTTTGGCTATTAAAGATAGAATTAATAAAATGTCTAAGGGTCTTCTAAGTGGCAGACAACACACTGATTACCTTTTACTCTATTTTCTAGTTAAATGGAGTCCAAATTGGTTCAAAACCAGCATTTAAAAAACTCTGTTATTCAACATAATTTAAATTGCAGTCTCCAATATTCAACCTTAGGAAATGGCAGAACAAAGGTTATTTGTACACCATAAACTGGACACACAATTACAGGATCACTCTGTTTTCCTAAGACCTTGTTTTCATTAAGTCTACTGCATAAATCCACAGTCTATGGAAAAATCGTTAAGCAGTAAATGCCATTTCTGTCTATAGTATCCTTCCATGAGTTTGGATGCTTTTTAATTTTCCTCCCCCAAAAGCGAGGTCATCAAGTTCCCCACTCTCCAAGTTTCAATTTTGAGACCCCAAGGCCTGATTAGGAGAAATGCTGAACAAGAAGAGAAGGAATTGGTACCATTCAATGTGCTGAACATTTGATAAACAATGGAGAAAATGTCCCAAACTGACAAATTCCCTCTGTGCTCTGTCTTGCTTTTCCAGAATGGATGTACTAATGCCTCTTATCTGACAGGTGTATTCCACATAGCACTGTGTTGGTATCCAGAAATAATTTCTGAAGTGGAAAGCCCTGCAGAAGAACCCCTAAATAGTAAAGAGATACCCTGTGAAATCTTCAGCACTCCAAGTATGAGTTGGATGGATACAAAAGTGGTTACAGCCAACACCACTTCATGAAAGTCCTGCTTATCAAACCTGATTTCCTTCTATGACAAGGTAACCCATCTGATTGATACAGCTGATCTGATTGAAGCCAGTTGATGCAATCTTCTTGGATTTCAGTAAAGCTTTCAGTACTGTCTCTCACAAGATCCTTCTGGACAAAGCATCCAGCACACAGCTGGATAAACACATCATGTGCTGCGTGAGCAATTGGCTCACGGGTCGAGCACAGAGGGGGTGACATCAGACTGGTGACTTGTCACTAGTGGGGTTCCACAAGGCTCCATCTTGGGCTCTGTGCTCTTCAGCATCTTTGAAAACTGGATGGAATTGGACATAGGATTGTAAAGGATACTAAACAAGTTTGCAGACAATACAAAACTAGGTGGAGGTGTTGACTCCCTTGAAGGCAGGGAGGCCCTGCAGAGAGACCTGGACAAATTAGAGGCCTGGGAAATACCCAACCATATGAAGTCCAACAAGGGAAAGTGCTGGATTCTGCAGCTGGGATGGGGCAACCCTGGATGTACGGACAGACTGGGGAATGAGATGTTGGAGAGCAGTGCCATGGAAAGGGACCTGGGGGTCCTGGTTGACGGCAAGTTGAATGTGAGTCAGCAGTGCCCTGGCAGCCAGGAGGGCCAACCTTGTCCTGGGGGGGCATCAGGCAAAGCATCGCCAGCTTGTCTAGGGAGGGGATTGTCCCACTCTGCTCTGCACTGGAGCAGCCTCACCTTGAATATTCTGGACAGTTTTGGGCACCACAATATATGAAAGACATTAAGCTACTGAAGAGAATCCAAAGGAGGGCAACAAAGATGGTGAAGGACCTTAAGGTGAAGCTGCATGAGGAGTGGCTGAGGTCACTTAGTCTGTTCAGCCTGGAGAAGAGGAGACTGAGGGGAGACCTCATTGCAGTTACAACTTCCTTGTGAGGGGAAGAGGAGGGGCAGGCACTGATCTCTTCTCTGCAGTGATTAGTGACAGGATCCAAGGGAGTGGCCTGAAGTTTTGTCAGAGGAGATGTAGGTTGGATATTAAAGAAAGGTTCTTCACTCAGTGGGTGGCTGGGTGCTGGAACAGGCTCCCCAGGGAAGTGGTCACAGCGCCAAGGCTGAGTTCTAGAACCATTTGGACAATATTCTTGAGCACATGGTGTGTCTCTTGGGGATAGTTCTGGGCAGCGTCAGGAGCTGGACTCATTGATCTTTGTGGGTCCCTTCCAACTCAGCATATTCTGTGATTCTGTGAATAAATAAAATGTGGAACCAGACCATGAGTCACAGACAGAATAATCTTACAGGCTTTTATTCTGGGCAAGATCCATTTTTCATTTTGTTGAGTTGTTACCCTTTTCAGGTAATTGTATTTTCAATGTCCACATGCCTCCTGGAAAAATGTTTATGCCACCAATTGCTTGTCTGTCCAAAATGTTTAGGATAACCTGAGCTCTGTGAGCCAGGAGACGGGCAGTTTACTGTTTTCTTCTTTATTTAAGTTTGTCTCATTGAAGAATAGAACTTTCACTGCACTTCTACATCTGAAATTATATGAAAAGGGAAACTTGAGACAAAAAAAGCAATCTATTAAGAAGACACTAATTTCACTTATTATGGACCAATTAGAAAACAGAAGTTATTTACTTTGTGATTATGCAGATGATGGGCAAACACTAATAACCAAAAAGTCAAAAAATAAATCATAGTAAAGTACTAGGATGTGGGAAGCTCTTTCTATAGTAAGTAGCAGTCCAGAACAGGTACAGCATACAAAAAGTCAGCAATCACCATCACTACTGAAAGTTTAGGCTCAGAAAATCAGTGGCTGGCTCTAAAAAGGCCACCTATATTTCACACATGCCAAGAAACAACTGCCATTTCCCTGATCACCCACCCCAAATACTCAACATAGTCCCTGACCAGTCAGGAATAACTTCATGGAAACCGGGTGTTTTAGTTGCCATGCCTGTTGTTTAGTCATTAGCCTTCTTCCCTCTGAAGACTTCCAGCAAGGATACCAATTAATGCAAATGGCTTGTAATTAGCAGTGATGATTTTTGTAATGTGGATATGTTCTCAGTATGAACAGGAATGAGCCACCAACTCATTTCACATGAGGCAACCATCAGGAGGCAAAGATTTGCAGTTAATAAAGGCCCATGTGAGAACGAAACCAGTGACTCAGAAGAGTAATGCATTGCTTTGCAATACTGGTCCCCAGTGCTAGCACCAGTAATCTAACTGGATCATTGTTAATCCTTTGTTTTACTGAGAATATGAAAATTCTTTAAACACTTACTTCACATTTAATTTCCTCAGAGATGCATGTTGTGTGTAATAAATGTGCTGCCTCCTGACAGGACACCATTACTTGAAGGGGAATTCATTCCCTCAGTATGCCTTCTGTTTTCACCTGTCCAGCTCTATTTCCATCTCCTATGAGCACAATGCCTATGTCTACTGCCTTCACTTTTGTGCTACTAATCCTCCTCTTGACCCATTTTGGCAGTCCTCTCCTGGCTCTCTTGGAAGCAGATGTGGAAATGCCGTTAATAAATAAGTTCCAGTATCTCCCTTCTCTTCTCAGCTCCATTTAATGTGGCCAGGCTCTAACTTCATTGTGATTTTGAACTTCTCCACTTGATTCAGTCCCTTTTGTTCCTCAAAGACAATGTTACCATCTTTTCTCTGGTCACAACACTTGGTGTTTCACCTCTGGTTCATAGCCACTTTTATCACCAGCAGAGCATGCCTATTGCCTTCTCTGTCATCTCACATCCCCTCAAGCACCTTTCATTGACATAACTCATGAGATAATACTCGAGCTCACTCCACTGCCCCAAAAACATGAGCTCCCACTTAGTTCTTCTCTTTTACTGGTGTATAATGGATCAGTTATAATGGCTCAATAATCCTCTATGGCCTGCCACAGGCCCCTTCTCAGACCTGCATGCAGCTGTCCCACCACACATCTCATCTGACTGTCTCCTGCCTTGCTTCCATAATTTCCTTCACAACGTGTTTGCTTTGAGGGATGGTTCAAAGTGGGGACATCTGCCTCCCAGGATTACCCCTTCACCAGCTGCCCCAGACAGCCCTCCTCTCATGTTTCCATTCCAGGTCTCTCTCCCCCAAGTCATGGTTCTCTATCACCTTCACTTCCTTCTGTGTTTTGAGCTCCTTCATTTTTTTCTAGAAACCCTTTGTAAAACCATGTTCCCACATACCCACTTGTGCCATGACTCACTCTCCCAAGCTAACCTTCTAATTATTTGTAATTAACAATAACAAGAAGGAACTGACATAAAGTGGAGATGATCAGATGTGAGGATGAGTTCAGTGCAAATGCTTAGAGAGACAGAAACAGCATCATATATGACTGAATAATCCTATAATCATTCTGTGTACATTTGTTTTTCCCTAACCACTGCCTGACACCATTATGCCCTGTGTCGTGTTATGAGATATCTAACCATGACTGTAAGCATAGGCCACTCACTTTCATTTCCATAGGTGCTCAGCACTAACAGAGGTCAGGGCATCTGAAAATCAGGCTAGCTTTTTGAATCTTCTGTGTAAAACAACATCAAACATAACTGTTGCAGTCTGTGTTATATATAATTCAGGGCATTTAAATTACCATGAGCTTGTCTCAGCTGCCTTGAATTCCCTCTACTAAAAAGTCCAGCCTTTCCTGTTCTGCCCACTTACTGCATCTCTCATGCATCTTTTACTGCGGCTATCCATGATTAAATGTGATGGCAGACATGAGAAGCTGGCCTTGAGGATAATAAGCAAATTGTTTGTTGGGGTTTTTTTTGGTGTTTTTTTTCTTGGTTGTTTTTCTGGGTTTTTTTTCCATAGAAGATTAAAATTCCTTTGATGGCACAACCTTGCTTTCTTTTTATCACTCTCATTGACCTTCCTCCTCTGCCACTATACTTCCCCCATCTTCTCCCATCTGAACGAGTAGTCTTTATTCACTGGAACCAGAATCCCTCCGTAAAAGCCCTGTCACTTTCATTTCTTCAGTGAAGCCCATTCCAAACCTATAAAACTCATTTGAACTTTATTTATTTATAAGAAAGAAAGAAATAGTCTTATAAGCCATGAATTACAGAGGTTCCTTTATGAGCAGCAATTTTTATATGCATAGAATTTTCCTGAATTGTCAGAGTTTACTAATAATTTGATTCTAATTCTTGTCTCTGTGAAATCAGTGAAACATTACCAGGAGCAGGTGAGGTCTTTCTGAGGTGGCAGTAAGACTGAAAAGCTTCTTTTATTCATCTTTTTAACACTATCACTGTGGTGGTCATTTGATGTGAAATACTGTTAAAAGTCCTTCAGAAAAAAGGTCCATGGGAATATCCAAGAAGTTCTGATATGTCCAGGTTCTAAAGGGGTTATTGGTATTAGTGTACCACTTTGGAGCATTTTGTCTAGGAAGACCTAGCTGTGTGACAGGCTATCAGCCCCAAAGATAGTAAATCCAGGTAAACAATTTACATGAGCTGGTATTTATTCCCCAAGGTGGGGAATAAGGCAAAAAATAGTCCACTCCTGCCTAAGATTCTGAGTGTACGAAGAGACACCCATGGATCCCTATGCTCCCTCATGGAGAACACTTGTCCCACCTTTTCCTTTATTTGACTTTTGAAACTGTTAACAGAAAATAAGCAGTCATTGTCATGATCATTCAGTATATGTAAGGGAGGCAGAATGTAGATTAATCTTCATTTCTGACCTGCCACAAAAGAAGTCAGCCTCTCAACTGGCAAAGTGATGTGTGAAGTCCTCTAGTTCTTCCACTCAAAATCCTTAGTGAAGGTAACTGTGAAATACCTTATTGCTTTTTAACTGCTGAAAAAAAAGTGTAGTAACTGCTTACCTGGGCCATTCTGGTAATAATGAGGCCTCTTTTTAAGGTGGTTTTCATTAAGACTTTTATGTTTTCATTAACACTTTTATGTTTTCATTACGACAGATTAAGGTGTTTCTTCAAATAGTAAGCAGGAAAGGGCGTT
>JAWWEW010000088.1:53761379-53801221 GCA_035583185.1 Anabacerthia variegaticeps | reverse complement strand
CGCCCCGCCCGACCCGCCTCGCCCCGCCGCTCCGCTCCCGACACTGCGCGGCTCCCCCGCCCGGCCGGCCCGTATATCGCCGCGGCGGCCCCGCCCCGGGCGGCGCTCCGCCCGGCCCCGGGGCGGCCCCAGCACGGCACGGCTCGCCCTGTCCTGCTCTGCCCCCCTTTGCCGGCACCCAGCCGCGCGCTCGTCGCCGCCTGCTGCGGGTGCTGGTGCTGGTGCTGGTGCTGGTGCTGGTGCTGGTGCTGGTGCTGGTGCTGGTGCTGGTGCTGCTGCTGGTGGTGCTGCTGCTGGTGGTGCTGCTGCTGGTGCTGGTGCTGCCGCGGCTTCTCCGGGCGAGAGCTGGACAAGGGGAGCTTCAGCACAGGGAGGGTTGTTCCTCACTCCAGAGTTGCTCCTTGCGGGGCAGCGGGACTGGGTGATGGGCGAGCCGAGCTGTGGCCTGTAGGAGCAGCCCCCTGACGCTGCATATGAGGAAGGGAAGGGAAGGGAAGGAGTTTTTCTCATCAGTGCCAAAGCAGCTCCGCAGCAGAGAGAGGGGACTAGCATGAAGCCAAGGCCCATGAATTTGCTCCGACAGTACAAGTCATTGGGGCACATGGCCCACTACCATGGGGGCTCTCCTGTCCCTCTAGCAAGGAGGGCACACACCTAGGGACACTCCCCATACCTGTCTGACAACAGTCAGCTCTAAAATGTTCTTTTCATAAGCAGAAACGTCTCAAATGCAAAACAAGTTCGAAGACACCTAAAGCAATTGTTGTAGTAGACCTCTGGTTTGCGTACAGACAATTGTTGAAGAGTGAAGTGTGGGTATGGGAGAAAAAGTATTGAAATGTGAAACAGTGTTGCATTTATTTGTGCCGGAGATGCAAAAACCCTGGAATTCATTGCACTTCCTGTGTGTTACACATTTCTGAAGTAGTATTTGGCACACACGAAGAATACTTCTGCCTGTTTTCGTTGCTGGTAAAAAACAGACTAGTGGATTTCATATGAATGACTCTCTGAGAATATAGCTATATAAATTATTTGAGTTTCAGTCTCTGAAAAACCCTCATTTTAAATCATAACAGTATTATATATACATTATACAGTCAATATGAGGATGCATTGCTTAGCAGAACACACGCAGTCCTCCCAGCCAAAACCAGCAAAAGCATAGAAGAACAATATTTGATTCCCTCCATATGAAGATAACAGTGCTCAAGTGTTAAATATACTGGACTGTGTACACTCTACTTCTACCAATCTGCAGTATTTACTGGCCATGTGGTTCTGCATTCAGGTATCTTCCTACCTTACTCTGCAAAGTCTGATCAAGTGATGTTAGTATTACCAGGGTTTAACCATAAGGGTAGAGGTAAAAGTAATGAGGTAAAATTGGGATATACAGACACTGCTCAGTACTGTGCCCAAACACTCTTTAGCCTTTCAAACGTTCACTTCCTAGACAAATGTGTTTTCCCTTACGCGACTTCAACTTTCTCCAAATCAGTACCAGTTATTAAAAAATAAGTTATTTAATATAAACGTGATTCTCGATGCTTTGTTCACTGTCGGTACGTTGCTTTGCTCTGCTGCACTGAAAGACTTATGGGGAGGGGGGAGGTTGGCAGAATAGAAGTACAAGTTTTCCCTCCGCTGGAAAGAAGTGGTATTGCACATGGTAAAAAGCAAATGTAAGAAAAAGCAGCTTTCTCTGGTAAAGTTTTAGGGAAGATTGTTAATCTTTACTTTAAGAGGACACAAGCACATGGTTAAAGCTAAGTATACAGTGTTCTACTAAGCAAGATTGGGACTATTTGTTCTTACCTACTTTCCTGAAGCAAAGTCTTTAAGCTGTGTTCCCTTGGACTTAAAAAAGGCTGAAAGGCTGCCACACTGTCCCATGCAGCAGTTACTCTATTATTCTGTCTCCTACTTTTCCATTGGGAGCATATATTTATCTCAAGATGCCAAGTTTACGATACTATTCATTGTGAGGTTTTACAAAGCAAACTTCCATCTAAAGGTGCTCTTGGATAAAATAACACTACCGTAAAGGCTTGAAACTGACCTTTTCATATCTTGCAAGGGAAAGCCGTTCTAGCCAGCACTCTGTAATCTCCCACTTTTTCTTCAAAGTTACATTAGAAGAATGTTGAAGTATACCTGCAGCATGCTTAAAAAGCTCATTTGCAAGGTAGCTAAGATAGCAACAGCTCTGTAGCCAAATCAGTTCATATCGATGTAGTTTACCCTGCCGAAACAGGGCAAACATAGACCAAACTCAGGCTTCAGGCATGTCTTCTGTCTCCAGAAATAAAGGTAATCATTGAGCCCTACAGCTTCATTTTGACACAAGTATACAGCTGTTCATAAAAACCTTATTATTGAGAGTCTGGGAAGCCTGGGTGTGCATAAATCCCTGGTTCAGATGAGGAATGGCAATTTGACAGAATCATAATCTGCCTAATTACAGGCCTGTGGGAACAAGGTCTTAGCAGGGACTGCTTTTTCTTACCCTAACATTGGGAAAGTAAGGTGTTTAAAGACATCTCTAGAAGGAATTGCACTGAATCCTGCATACTGCAACTCCCTGCATACTACAGAGACTTGGCACTGTGTTCATGGTGTGATTTTGCAAGGGCAACCAAAGCTTTACGTGAAATCAGGATCAACACCATCTACCGGGCTTCCAGACTGACTTTCAGCTGAACTTCCTAAATATTTGGTACAACAAACATGCTTTTCCCTCTCCTGTATGCCAATCCGAGCCTACAGTCCATACTGGGCTCAGGTGTCAGCCCGCACAGGTTTGGCTGTCAGCGTTGACCTTTTACCTGACTGACCTCATTGTTCACTTTCTGCTATCAGAACATCTGTTCTCCTGCCTCCTGTTAGCTTTTGACAGAACATTGTTTTTCATTTAACTGGTCATGGAGTGCCCTCAGCTGCTGAAGTGATGTTATGGCAGTTTGTCCAAAAAGAAGTGTATTCTACTTAAAGATGCGACAAACTAATGATTTCCACAACTAGCATCTTCACTGTAATATGTATCAACATATATGGATGATAAAGCTAACTTCTAGAACATCACCCTACACAAACTGTGTTATTAAAAGTGTGGCTTTTACACAAAGTGTTTCATGATCCTTAGCAACTTGTGTTGAGAAACTATTGGCAATCCTACTGTATTTATATTTTGAGCAAGTCTCATTTCTCCCCTTGGCTTCTTCCCTAATTTATCCTCTTCATTTCCACTTCCACACCAGCCTTTTTTCACCACCTGATATGGATCTGTACGTTCTCTGGTTTTGTTTTCCACATTTTCTCTGTTGTCCAAGGCACTTGTTTCCAGGGTTTCTAGCACAGGGATCCTTAACAAATAAAGTATAAAGCACATGAAAACTAGACTAGATATAGAAGTAAACATTTGTTCTTATGCTGCCTCATAGTTTCAGTGTGTTACTTAACTTGTGGGATTTTATTGTCATACTTTGTCCTTCACAAGTATAATACCATTTGTTCTCCCTAAATCATTGCAGAGCTAGCACAAAGCTCTTGTTTCTGCTATAATTCATGTATTTTAATTTCCTTTGTTTGAAGTTTGGCGAAGTTTCCAAAGACCTAAATTCTTTTGCAGTTTCATTTGAAGTGATCTACTTATTAAAAAGCTGGCAGATTACGAAGAGCTTAAGGCAATCATACATTTTCCCAGAAAGATTTCAAAAAAAAAAAAAAAAGAGTGCTTAGCCCTTTGGTCACACAGGCTCTGCTGGCTTTTGGTTCCTTCTGGAGTGATGTCAAGGTCCATTCACACCCTGTTTGCCAGGTATGGGTTTCTTGGGGCTAGCAGGAAAGCAGGATTGCAGTTGTGGTAGCTATTGGATCCTGTATTGGGTCCTCAAAGACAAAAAAACTCTATTTCCTGGAGTTAATGGTTGCTTACATGGTCAGAGTGGATGGATGGTTCATGTTCCCTCAGTGCAATGATAGAGTATGGGAAATAATATAGCTCCAGTCAAGTGTCAGTGTCAAGTGAAGACAGTGTCAAAGAGACGCAGCTTTCTCTTATCCCTTACTACTCTCGTACTCCTCCCCTGTGCTTCTTGGGTTGAGTAATTTCTCACAGTTTTATTTCAGACACTAGCCCCTGTACTCAGAAAGTGCAGTCATACTTTCATACAGCACCTACTTGTAAAAGTGAAGTCAGACCACAGGTTTGCACATTCTGTTGCTTTTTCACAGCTTGACTTGTTTTTCTTCCATATGCCAAAACAAAGGTTACACTAACCTCAAAGTGAAAAGTACTGCAAAAGTAAAAACTCTTAAGCCTTTGCCTTTGTCTTTAAAAGTTGACAATGTGTTTGCACAGAGAGTGCTGTCAGATACATAACTTCCTTCAAATAAAATCTCTATGGCCTCTATTTGTGTGCCTTGCAATGCACTGGGGAAAAACAAGAGCACCAACTGTATTACCCATCTGTAAGAAACAGTTAAACCTAATGACCACAAACACATGCAAATACTTCACGTAGTGTTCTGTAGGAATCCCAGTCATTGCTTCTGCCTGCAATGTGAATGCTCCTAACTGCTCACTTAGTCAAAGAGTATCTGTCTATATGATATTTAGGGAGACATCCTGGCACCATCCGGTCTGCCAGCAACAACTATTTTAGATTCTGCCACTGCTTCTGATGATTTTTGGTATTCCCGTTAAGGTGCTTGGAACCTTGTGAGACCAGAACTTGAGACACCACATGCCAGTGATGTAGTTGTTATGGCCAGAATTACCCCAGTATTAGAGACACTTAGTCTCAAACCTGAGGAACAATTAGAGTAGTGTTTTGTGCTCTAACAGAACTGTCTATGTTCTTTTGGGTTGTTGAGGTGGGGTTTTTTGTTTTGTTTTGTTTGGGTTTTTTTTGGTGGGTTTGTTGGTTTGGGTTGGGGTTTTTTTTGTTTGTTTGTTTGTTTTGTTTCTCTTTATTTAGCCCTTCTCAATGCCCAAATATCTTACACATAAAATCTCCTTTTTAAAGAAAATAGGGCCAGAAGGTAGTCAAAGTCCTCTAAACGGAACATAAAGGTCAGTACTTCAGACAGAATGTTTCCCTTTCCTCTCTCCTTTTGCCTTTCCAGTTTCAGTCTTCCATGACTGCAGGACACAAGAGAGTTTCCTACCGGTTAGGCTAAGTGCTTATTTTCTTTCTGTGGATAGGAATGCAGTTTTCTGAATGCTCAGAGAAGAAGTCAGTTTTACTCATGTTCTGCTAACAGTGCAGTCACAGAGTTGAGATATATGGTGCCCATGCCGAAAGGTTATCTGTCTCTGTGGCTCTCCTTTCTGTTAAGAACAACCATATCTGTTTTTCATACACATGTTGCCAGTAACTAGACAGGCACAGGCCACTTCTGACTGTGTATTATAATGATGAAACACAAAAGAAGACAGCAAGTGTTTAGGAGACTGGAAACATTTGCTCTCTTATTTTCTATAATTAACTATGATTGTAGAACAAAATAACTATGAAGAAATAAATGTTCTGGCAAACAGGAGTACAAGTCATTATTCCTAATTCTCAACAGTTGCAGCTAATGTTCAAACTGATCGAGACAGTTATTCATGTCTTAAGCATGTTTAGAAAGAGAGGAACTCTGGGGAGTTAGAATTGAAGATAGGAGAGGTCTACAGGAAACTGAGTTAATGATTAATTAGATATAAACCAGTGCTTCCTTTCAGCACTGTGGATATAACAGAAGCTCATTGCTACCAAAGCAAGGTGTGCCAGAAGCAATCCTAAATAGAGCAGAAGAGAGTCTGCTCAGGAAGGTAAAGCATACTGAAAGCTGCTGTTGTCAGAGACAAGTGAAGCAGCCACCTCATCTGTGAAAGGGCATCCTGTGCTCTTTTGCTCATTGGAATTAGATTAAACCCAGTTAACATTTATTGTGTTTCCTAGATTTCTTCTATGCACCACTCTAACAGCAAAGCAAGAGGATTTTAAAAAAAAAAAAAAAACACACGGAAAGGAGACTTAACTCCATATGTTACTGTTAAAGTCTTTATTCTTCAGCTTGACATGACAGAGGCATTGTTCAGAGAGTCTGAGGAAAGCTGAGAACCACACTTCTCAATAAGGTCTTTCCTGTCTTAGATGCACTAGAAGTTTTTTTAACCTGAAGAAGTATTTCATGCCTTGTTTTATACTTAGATCACTACAGTTTTTCCAGGTAAGAGTAATTTCTACATTTATATAAATATTCAAAAGTGACTGGCACTACATTTAGTTTATTAGAGTTGCACTTGTCCTGGCTGCTGCTCCTGGAGTTGAAGCATGTCATTAGTAAAGTCAGTGTACCAAGTAAAAATATAACACACACAAAAAATGGCTTCTAATGGAAGTTAAGGTATCTAGAAAGAGAGATATGTAAAATCCAGTCTGCTGACCTCATTAAGAATAGAAATGAGAGCAGGTGGTAGGTAAGACAGGATAGATAAATGAAAAGATAAGCAAAAAGGATGCCCTAAATAGCTAGTTGTGAATGTGAAAATCCCCACTAGATTTTTTCCAGCAACTCACTTTGATCCTTTTTTTCTAGCATCCTTTTTTTTGATTAAAGCTATTTTTGATGTCAGTTGCTCAGAGATGATAGGTAGGCAAGCGCTGTCATTTCCTGACTTTATCTGCATGGTCCATCAGCCACCAAAGACCTTGGGCAGTTACTGGACATCTGCTTTTTAAACGAGGGAAGCCAGTACCTTGAATAAAGTTACTCACCAATACAAATTAAAAAAGGGGAAGGTATTTGACAAGTGCAAACAAAGCCAGAACTATGACAAAAACCTGCTAACAAAATGATAAATACACTAGTCAGAAGGCTCAATGTTGCCCTCTGAAAATGGAGTATCTGGCTGTTTGCAGTCAGTGCTCCCCTCCTGACTGGTCACACACTCAGAAGTAAAATATCTGTATGCCTCCCAGCACCATAGCAGATGCTTTTCTGCGCATCTGTGCTAAGAGGACAGAGCCAGGAGTATACCCTAAGGGACAAAAGAACGCAGTTACACAGCTACAGACTGACCCAAAAAATTTGTCCAGCAGAGGGGACATTTGGGGAAAATTTTAGTTCTATTTCAAATAGACATTTTAAGTGTGTTTGGACTGTGGGTTCTCAGTTGGCCTTTAATGTTTTGTGTTGACAGGGGACAGTTGTTTTCAAATATTGAGAGCAGTTACTATTGGCTCAGATCAACCACAGCAAATTTATTGTGTAACAAGTACAACACACTTTTCATGTCTGAAGTGCCCAGAGCAAATGCAAAATAATGAAGAAAGATAACACTCAACAGAACTTACAAGGTAAAAAAATGAACATAAATAGTTATTGCAGCTGTGCAATGCAAAGAGGAGCTGTGGCATCTGGCAAAGGACAAGCCTTAGGAAAGGAAAATGCTGCAAATACAAAGTAGCAACAGGATGAGATAGCTTGTCCCACAATGTGGATTAATGGACTTTTGAGATGGGACTGAGCTAATTTTAGCTCTCGTTTCAAGTAAAGCAGAGCACTTCCTTCAGTGAAAAAGTAGCAGTGACCTTCACAGTGAACTGTGAGGTTTCTCCTATCGAAGTCTGCATTTAGCTTTAAAAGTTTCTTCATCTATTTTAGGTTTCCAGTAGAGCTGATATGCTGAAAGAACTGTTGCTTTTTTTAGATACATCAGCTTGAGTATATGAAAAATATTACCTCTTCCTTGTCGGTTTATATATTTAGATTCTCATGGCAGAGATTCTGCCTCCAGAAGGTTCCTGATTTTTTTCTTAGTTAAGTATCTCATTTCTGTTTGCCTTAAATGGCAGATTTAAGACTAGTGGAATGAGCAAACTCATGACTTAAGAGGCATGGACATGTTTCACTCATCTGTCAAGTAGTGACAGGGACTTATGGTTAGCATTCCAAATGATACCCAACTGATAGTGCAATATATGAAGGAAATCCTCCAACACTAACTTGCATAAAAAAATCACTATTTTTAAAAATTAAAACTTAGTTTTCCTGCCCTCTGGCTCCCTAGTTAGAAATATAGTGTTTAAGGAAACATGGCTGCTTCTAGAAAATCAATACAGGTTGAGAGAGTCAGAAAGAAAGTGAGCTGCGATGAGAAACTCTGGTTCCTGCCCTTGCAGCAGTAAGACAGGCTGTTCACACTTGCATGTGGTTTGCATGAAAACAGGAAAAGGTCACCTAAGTGGAAAACAATGTGGTGAGTGTTATTTTTAACTATATTAGAGTGCTTTAAAAAGTGCCTTTGTGGTGGGAACAAGTATTTTCAAACCCCATGCAGTGCTACAGTCTTGGGGAAGAGTGGCTTGGGAGCTGTTCAGCAGAAAGAGACTGGGGGTACTGGTTGACAGCCAGCTGAATATAAACCAACAGTGTGCCCAGGTGGCCAAGAAGGCAAATAGCATTTGGTCTGTATCAACAGTGCAGCCAGCAGGATCAGGTCAGTGATCATTCCCCTCTACTTGGCCTTAGTGAGTCCATACTTGAAGTCCTGTGTTCAGTTTTGGGTCCCCCATCTCAAAAATGACATTGAGGTAGTGGAGCATATCCAGAGAAGGGCAACAAGACCCACAAAGGGTCTAGAAAACATGTCTTACAAGGAACAGCTGAGGGAGCTGAGTTTGTTTAGTCTGGAGACGAGGAGGCTCAGGGGAAACTCATCACTCTACAACTACCTGAATGGAGGTTGTAGTAAGGTGTTCCCATCTCTTCTGCCACACCTACAGTGGGAGGAAAAGAGGAAATGGCCTTCAGCTGAGACAGAGAAGATTCATAGTAGGTATCAGAAAAAAAGTTTGTCACTGTTAGGTTGGTCAGGCATTGGAATAAGTTGCCCAGAGAGGTGGTGGAGTTCAAAAGGCATCTGAATCTGGCACTGGGGGATACAGTTTAATGATTTAGGATTACACTGACAGTGTTGTGTGGTGGTTGGACTGATGATCTTGAAAGTCTCTTCCAAGCCTGAACTTCTGTGATTCTGTGGTTCAGAGCTGTCCTAATTTCAGTAAGACTGGTTCCCAAGCATGTCTGTATAAAAATAAACAAAGCAGGTAAGCTGCTTGACAAGTTTCTCTGACCAAAAAGTGCAGATGACCCAATCTATATGCATTAAGAACTACAGACTTGGTTTGACTTCATTAGATCCAAACTTGCCAAGTTATTCTCTCTTGTAAGTTCAATGTATGGAAATATTAGCCATGGGAGTCAGCCAGAAGAATTCCTTTTCCTGCACAGTCCTTGCCATTCCTCACAATGTTTACTAGGTAATGAAGATCTTGTTCCAGGTTCACAAGCACAGGTCTAATTCAGGCTCAGAGGAACTCTAGTTTTTTATATCACTGTTCCATGTAGATTACTGTCAGATAACCAAGATAGTGATGATCTCAATGCACAGTCTCATCAGTGACAAGGAGAAAAATAAAATAGACTGTACTGTATTCTGCACTGAAGAACCAAGGAAAAGAACACCTGGAATTTGTATTGGACTGACATACAGTCATTCCTGATTGAGAAACAGACTTGCTGTGAGGACTTCTTTGCTAGAACTAGTGGAAGAAAACTTCTGGAATAATGATTCTGCCCCCTATTTTTTTCCTGCTTCTGACATCTTTGACTGTCTTTTGGGGGGATGTTTTTTTGAGTTTTGTTGGTCTAGATTTGGAGTTTTGGGGGAAGGTTGTCTGTGTGTGGTTTCTGGTTTTTTTTTGGTTGGTTGGGTGTTGGGTTTTTACACTGCTTTTAGTCTCTCTTACCTTGTCTTAGTCACTGTGTCACTCTTATGATTTTTTAGTTGGATGATATTCTCTGCTTCACTGATTTCTTAGCTAAGATGGCCTCCATGAGTCAGCGTCTTAGGCAGGTCTCAGACTCTTCTCTGCAGCCTAGATCTTTCCCAGCAGTTGCCTGGGTGTCTCTCCCACTTTCAGTAATTCAGCCTGTTCAATTTGCTCTGGGGCAAAATCTGAAAAGAAGCATCATCTTTCAGTGAAGATAAAGTCACACTCAGAAGAGTCTTGGGGTAAAGCTCAAAACTGACTTTCCAAATATCTATAATTCTGATGTAATTGTCTCAACAGACAACTGAATATTTCTGAGACAGGCTTCCTGAGGTAGATGAGATATTCCAGTCCTCTCCTCTGAAGAGAGGGTTCCACCTGCCCTCTCCTACCCACAAGGGATCTTAAGCTTTTCTCATATTTCGAAAAAATATGAGTACTACAAAGAAGTCCTATAGAAGTTTCATGTTTTCATAGCTTCCTCAACTTCTTAAGGTGGTGCCTTCCATACTTTCATACTCATCATTCACACAATTATTTTTATATAGGTAAACTATGGCTGTAATAGGTAATAACATCTCTGCAGAAGGTTTAAGAAGTCAAACATTAAAATATTACTACAGATGAATGTTAATTTTTAATTAAAATGTACTCATTGTGTTGCCATAATAGCTTCTAAAACCAAAGGAGAAGAAAACAGACCAGCTATTAATATATTAGCTGAATGATTATCCTTTTCTATTCAAATAAGAAACCAATAAATTGTTTTGAATATGCCTGCACAAGACTGTTTTTCTTACTGATTATTCTACTAAAGTCAGATTGCATCTGATGTGCTACAAACATTGTGGGTAATGATCTACGTGTTTGGGCTTTCTGTACTTCTGAAACAGGAAATTTGTGAAAAATAAACATTTGCACTCAAATTATACATTTACATCCCACAAGCAATGTGGAAAAGATTAATAGACCTATTAAGAGGGCTATTAAGCATTAGTTACAAGTTGTATAGTTTACATCACTTTCTGGTTTCAGCCTATTCAGTCATTCAAGATTGTGTTTTTTTCCTGCAGTATGTAACTATATACATTCTCTTTATATATGAAACCATTTATTTTCCTCTTTATCCTTTACAGTGTTTCCAAGCCACAACCATACTGTTCAAGCCCCTTTAAGATGTGCCATTTTTAATAAATAACAAATTCTCAGTAAAAGCAGGAAGAACTATTTCTATCCGCACTGTTTTATACTGCTCACAATTCAATGCCAAGGGTTAAATACTGTCAGTGCTGAGTTCAACATTTTCAGACATCCCTGAAATTTGCTAGACTATGGTTACAGAAGTGTTCAGACATTTTGGAAGTATTACAGAATCACAGAATGGGTTTAGGTTGGAAGGTCATCTGGTCCAACCTCCCTGCTCAAGCAGGGTCATTCTAGAGCATATGGCACAAGATTGCATCCAGACAGTTCTTAAATATCTCCAGTGAGAGAGACTCCACACCCTTTCTGATCAGCCAGTTCCAGTGCTTGGTCACCCATACAGCAAAGTTCTTCCCCATGTTCAGGTGAACCATAACTCAACTCACTCATTATGCTCACCAAAGCATAGCTTGATACCTTCTTGGGTTGTCTCACAGAGGGCCATTCCAGCACAGCATCTTCCTAATGTGTCTCCCCTAAACAGCATGTAGCCCTTCATGATCATAGTTCAGCCATGTGAGCTATTCCACCGTGTCCACATAATAGCATTGAGCTTGATGACCTGTGACTGCCCACAGATCTCTGTTCCTCCTGTTTGTTCCCCGTACTGTGTGCATTGGTCTATATGTACTTAATAGAAGTATTTGATGGTGACAATACTCCAGTAGGGCCACAAAGTGATGCCCCACAGTCCTGTCTGGTTCATTTTTGGCTGTTTGTGCTTGACTGAGGTGTTCCCTCCAAAGCCTTTGCTTGCTATTAGGGTGTTTCTCTGTTGGCTTCTATTATCTCAGAAGTCTGTGGCTCATCTCCATAAGACTGCAGGTGGAGTCCAGTGTGACCATTACATCTCAGAGACACCTGAACAGGGTCTTCACAAGTACCTTGTCCCTTTAATTTTCTCACACTACCCAAAAGTTTGCCAGGGACAAGCCTGATATTGCCTCTATCACATCTAGTTTAAAGTTCTGTCAATGAGTCTCACTAGTTCCCGGGCAAAGGCTCTCCTTCCTCATCGAGAAAAGTGACTCCAGTCTGATGCCAACATGCCTGGTGCTGCACAGACCATTTCATTGTCAAAACCCCCAAAATTTTGGTGGAGACACCAGCTGTGAAGCCATGTATTAATTGACTCAGCCTGTCTGTTTCATTCAATATTGTTGCTCTTTATTTGAAATATGAAGGAGAAAATAACTCATGTCACAGATTTGCTTATGAAATGTCCCAGGGCCCTGAAATACTTTTTGATATTTTCTATTGATTCTTTTTATGTTTTGCCATTTTCTTGGCCCCCTACATGGCAGATGAGTAACAGGTTTGGAGGTTTCCTGATGACATCCTTAACCCAGGCCCCAGGGAGGCAGCAGACCTCCCGATGGGTTGGGCCCCATCAGCATATCTGGTCCTCTGTTCCCTTTAGCCTGGAATCTCCTACAACTATATGCTGTCTTTTCTTTCTCTTGGAAGAAATTGTAATATGATGGGTTTTTACTGATTAGGTGGTACCTCTGGTGTGATCAAACCTTCATCCACTTCATCCTTAGGCTTGTCTTCTGCATACAAAGCCTCATACCTATTGTGTGGAGGCGTGTGTGGGAATGAGGTAGGCAAGGAAGTATTTTGCTTGCCTCCCTGAGTATGGACTACCTGCTCCTTGCTGGGGAATGGAGAGAGAATTCCCTTGATCCTAAAATATTCCTGATGGTATCTCCTGTCTCGGGGAGATCAGAGCATGGTTTCACCAATCTCCCTCCCTCTCTGATTCTCTAATTCTTCTTAACCTTTCTACTTCATCTCATAACTCTGCTTCCAGACTGAGCACCTGGTCACATCTGATACAACTGCCACCACTGCAACAATCCACTGAGAGTCTTAGGCATTCTATACAGCCTCAATTGTGGGCAGCTGTATGGGTTTTTTTGGGGAGCTCTGTCTGGGTTGCCTCACTTTTTTTGGTGAGCTTAGATGACATGGCTCCCCACTGAGTTGACACTGTATTTGAACACACTCATTGAGTATAATGACCAGCAACTGAACTAGGTGCCTGTGCTGCAGTGCCTCAGCCTCATCTAACACTCACCCTTTGGACTTACGTCTGTTGCTGCTGCTACTACTGCCACCACACTGACTGACTCAGCCTTCAGCACTACTGAAGTATTCAACATTACTAAACCAGTTTTACAGCAGGACATTACTGTGAGAAAAATAGTTGGCTTTAAGTAAGAGGGAGAAAGAACATTCATCTGTTGCTGCACAGACCCTGCTTTGTATGCGGATGCAGTGTTTTGGCTGGGCCTCTCCAGAGTCTGCACAAGATGAGCCAGGGAAAGCAGCAATAGTTTTCTTGACATGTCCTCTGGAGAGGGACAGTGGATTTAGAAATCCCTTGTCTTGACTCTCCATGTAAAACTGGAGTAGGTGGCATTGGCAAAGGATTACCTTTTAGTCTGGGTCCAATAAGGTCACAGCAGTCACAACAGCTACCCCAACATTTAATCACCTTAAGACTTTTCTTGCTTGTGTTCTCCAGCATTTTGGACAACATTAATGTACACATGCAATGCTCATGCAATATATTCATGCTCATCAAAATACAGAGCAACTTTAATATGTGTCATTAAATAGGTGATAACTGACAAGATTATCACAGTTTGACATCTGCAGTCCTGCTTATTTTGGTGGACTATAAATGGGAATGAGGTCTGGAGCATAAACATCTGCTTTTGGGTGCCAGGTTTTGGTGAGTTATTGAATGTTTTGCCTCATGAAAACATTAATGAAAGCTCCAGACCCCTGATTTTATCTTTTTTTTTTGGGGGGGGAGGGTGGGGTGGGTTGGAAGGGGGTGTGGGCTTTAAGTCTTTTTTGCGGTTTATTTGTTTGGTTTTTGTTTTTTTGTTTTTTTTTTTTTTTTCTGTGATTTGATCGAAAACTTAGCAGCAAAAGCAATGCCATTTTAAAGAAACTTCTACTGATCCCAGTATGATGACCCACTGAGAAGTTCATCTTTCCTGGAAGGATGAGCAAAGCAGTTCCCACTTGTCAGAACCTTCTGGGAACTGCCAATGCCCTTTTCCCCTTCCTATGCACCTGATGCAGCCAGCACAGAGACAGTCCAGATGGCACACCTGTGTAGGAAATGCTGCTAAGTCAGTGGCAGAAGAAGAAAAGGAAAATTAAAGAAACATTCTTTGTGTTTTAAGAAAGCTAAGGCAAAAGAGAGTCTATTTTTAGCAGGCAAACATTTGGAAACTGACATAAGAACCTGTTGTTGCAAGATATGCACTAATATGAATAGTACAACTTGTTCCTTATCAGGCTTCACATTGTTTAATATCTTCATTTTAAAATAACATTTTCCAGTTTGTTTACTCAGCTCTTTCCTTCGCAATTTTATCTGTTACTAGTTACCATTGGAAGTGATAGAACACTTTGCAGCAGCCAGCTACTTTCCCATTAACAGCATTCCCACTATGTTGCATAGCTGCTACCAATGCCCAGAGCCTAGCAGCTTGTTGTTCCACAAAGATAAGGAATAAAACAGGCTTAAGTGGAATCCATGTCTTATCATTGAAGACTACAGTTTCCATGCTAATAAAGAAGAAACATAAATCCCTTTTTGATAATTTACAGCAGAAAAAGCAGTCTAGATGAAGCTTCAGAAGTACAGTATCTACAACACATCTAACCTGTGTTCTCTCTGTACAGAATCACAAGTTGTGTAAAGTTGAATGGGTCCACTGGAGGTCATTTCCTCCAACCTGCCTGCTCAAACACGGTCTCCTAGAGAATGTGATTCAGAAATGCATACAGTTGATCTTTTAATATCTCCAGGTATGGGGACCCCACAGCCTCTCTGGGCAATATGTTCCAGTGCTCAGTCACACTCACAGTAATGAAGGCCTCCGTTATGTTCAGGTGGAAATACCTGTGTTCCAGTTTCTGCCCATTGCCTATCATTCTGTTACTGCACACCACTGGGAAGAGCCTGGCTCCATCCTCTTGACACCTTCCCTTCAGATACTTGTATACGTTGATGAGTTCCCTCTCAGTCTACTCTTCTCCCAGCTAAACAGGCCCAGCTCCATCAGCCAGTCCTCATTAATCAGGTGATCTACTCCCCATATCATATTCCTAGACCTCACCTGGATCTGCTCCAGTAGCTTGATGTTTTTCTTGTCCTGAGGAGCCCAGAACTGCACGTAGCACTCCACAGCTGAGTAGAGAGGCACAATCATCTTTCTTGACCTGCTGGCAATATTCTTCCTAATGTACCCCAGGATACCATGGACCTCCTTGGCCACAAGAACTCCCTGCTGGCTCACAGACAGCTTGTTTTCCACTACAATCCCCAGGTTCTTCTCCACAAAGCTGTTTTCCAGTAAGTTGGTTCTCAATCTGTACTAGTGCATGGAGTTATTCTTCCCCAGGTGGAGGACCTTCATTTGCCCTTGTTGAATTTCAGGCAGTTGTTCACCCATCTCTCCAACTTTTCAAGGTCCTTCTGCACGGCGCTCTAGGGTATTGGCCACTTCTCCCAGCTTTGTGTCCTCAGGAATCTTGCCAAGGAGGCACTCTGGCTCTTTATCCAAGTTCCTGATGAATAATTAACAATAGTTAGTTAGTTAAACCATGCTAGACACAGTATTTAATGCTGGCAGACACCACTAGTGACAGGCATCCAATTAGACTGTGTGCTACTGATTACAACCCCCAGGGATCTGCCATTCAGCCTGTTCTTTATCGACCTCACTAAAGGCTGCGCTTCCCTGTCTATGAGGAAACCACTGGAGACATTATCAATAGACTTGCTGAAGTCCATGACAACATCCACCACTCTCCCCTCATCTGTCCAGTCAGTTGTCTCATCGTAGAAGGCAATCAGCTTCATCAAGTGTTGGTAAATTCATGTGAACTATTCCTGACTACCTTCTTGTCTTCCATGTGCATAGAAATGGCTGCTAGGATGAACCATTCCATCACCTTTCCAGGGACTGAAGTGAGCCTGACTGGCTTGTAGTTACCTGTGTCCTCCTTCTTGCCCTTTCTCAATGCTGGGGTGGCATTTGTTTTCTTAGACTCCTCAAGCATCTCTCCTGACTGCTATGACCTTTCAAAGATGATTGAGAATGGTTTAGCAATGACACTCATGGATGACCCTGTTAGGTCCCATGGACTTGTGGATGTCTGGTTGGACTAAATGATCTCTAACCCAATCTTACTCAACAAAGGCAAAGACTTTCTTCCTCCAGACTTTCTCCCTGGACTTCTGTGTTAGGGATTCCCAAGGGGTGGCCTTGGCAGTGAAGACTGAAGAAATAAAGGTGTTCAGTATATCAACCTTTTCTGCAACCTCTGTTGAAATGGACCGTGTTCCACTCAGTTGCCAGCCCATATTTTCCATGGTACTCTTTTTGTTATTGATGTATTGGTAAGGGAATCTGGGGTACCAGTTACATTCTCCTCTGTATTTCCAGCTGAAGACAGCAGCATGGGAGGAAACAGATAGGCCGAGTCTATTAATACATGGTTCCATGGCTGGTGTCACCACCAGAATTTTGAGGTTTGCAACAATGAAATGGACTATGCAGCACCAGGCATGCTGGCTTACTTTTCTCACTGAGGGAGGAGAGTCTTCGCTTGGGAACTAGCAGGATTCATTGGCAGAGTTTTCAACCAGATGTGATGGGGGAGGGAGAAAATATCAATCTTGCCCTTGACAAAGTGTGGGATGATATGCAAAGGTTATAGGGAGAGGGAGGTAGCGAAGGTCCTCTGTCAGTGGCTCTGAAATGTGCTGGCCACACTGGAATACACTTGCAGTCTTACAGAGACGAGCCAGGAACCCCTGAGGTAACAGAAGCCAACATGGAAACATCAGGGAAATAGCTCAAAGGAATTCTTCTCTGGGAATGTGACACAGCTGACAGCCCAGCTGAAGAGCCTTTAAACCAATGCACACAGCATGGTCAACAAACTGGAGGAGCTGGAAGCCACCATGCTGCTAGAAGGTTATGACCTTGTTGCCATTACTAAAAGTTGGTGGGATGAATCCCATGACTGGAGTGCAACTATTATAGTTACAGGCCACTGAAAAGAGAGAGGGGAGGAAGGAGAGGCAGAGGCGTTGCCCTCTACATCAAAAGTTGGATTATGTGTTTCTGAAGAAAGAAGAGCCATGAGCAGACTCTCATTAAGAATTAATCACTGCATTAAGAATCAGAGACTAAGGCAACAAAGGAAACCTTGTGGTTGGTGTCTACTACAGGCTGCCTGATCAAGAGGAGCCTATTGATGAAGCCTTCTTGCTCCAGCTACAGGAGGCATTGTGCTTACTGGCTCTTGTCCTGCTGGGGGACTTCAACCATCCTAATACTTTCTGGGAAAGTAGTGTGGTGAGTTGTAGGCAACCCAGGAGACTCCTGGAATGTGTAGAGGATAACATCTTGAGAAAGGTAATAGACAGCCCTACCAGAGGGGACGTGTTACTGGATCTGTTGGTGACCAATGCAAGTGAGCTAATTGGGGATATCAAGATCGGAGGCAGCCTGAGCTGCAATGATCACGCACTGATGGAATCTGCAGTCCTGAGGGATATGGGTCAGATAAGGAGTAACGTTAGGCCCCTAAACTGAGGAAAGCAGACTCCAGCTCTTCAGAGATGTAGTCAGGGAGACTGCCCTTGGGGACAAAAGAGTGGAACAGAGCTGGCAGATCTTTAAGGCATTCTTCCACAGAGACCAAGAAATAGCAACCCCCAGGAGCAAGAAATTGGGCAAGAAAGGCAAGAGACAAGCATGGCTGAGGATGGACCTACTGGAGAAACTAAAGAGAAAGAAGAAAATGCACAGGCAGTGGAAGATGTGAGATGAAGATTCATGCTCTTTTTTTTGCTACGCGCTTACTCTCTACTCTTAGGTAAGTCCCATCGAGTGTTGCCTTTGCATCAAAAATTAAAATAAAGATTGTTTTGCTGGTTTTTTGTTGTGGTTTTTTTTTTATTTTGGTTGGAGGTTTTTTAGTATTAAAATACAGTAGAATACACAGTTAAAACATGAGTTTAGTGTTTTCAGCCTAAAGTATCAGCACTCATGCTTTAATTGATTGTCCATGTAAGAGAAATATGATCTCTCATGATGCCATAAGAGCACTGAAAATCTGCACTTTAGCTAGCATCTTAAAAATGGTTTTGTAGAAAAAATCCTTATCTGTTTTTGCAATATAGATAGAAAAATGCATGTTCTTAAGTAGTTTCTCCTGAGATAACAGAGAATACTGCCAGCTTATGGTATAGGTATCATGCTGTCTGCCTTGAATTAAAAATAAAATAAAATAAAAAAAAAAAAATTAGGAGGAATGTGGGTATTGAAACAGAGAAGAAGCAGATTCCAAATGAGCAGCAAAATTGCTCTTTTGGGCCAAACAAAGAGTGATATGTGAGCACTATCCCTTTGGGAAGTCCAAACTGTGGTATGAGATTTGAGTTTCTGTCTCTGTAAGAAGCTGGAGTAGCTGTAAGCAGCTGGTCATCAGCAAAGAGACAGAATTGATTAACTTAGGCTTTTGGAAGAAGGCAACAGATAAACCAGTTTTGAGACATATAACCCTCTTGCTAGGTGCTATTGGTAGTAAAAAAATCAACTTCATTATTTTCACAATCTCATTTAGATGCTAGAAAATCTTATACCTAGTCCCTTTAAAATATGTTAAGTATAGTCTCATTATATCTTTGATTTTTCAAAATATTATCAAAATAGTCAACCCATGTTTGACTATGTTATTGTACTTCAGCTGTAACAGCAAGAACAATCAAGCTATTTGGAAATAGTCACTAATAGAGCATCTATCTTTCTCTTTGTGCTTCCTTCATTACACCTAGTCTATTCGGAAGAAGAGAAGGCTTATTTTACCATGTTTATTCTCATGCAGGGTACGCAGTAATACTGTGAACACAAACATCATCTCTTCTTAAAGATTATGAGTCACTCCTGCGTCAAAAGGAGAAAAAAACCAACATGTATTAGCACATTCTGAGAAACAAAGCACTTTAGAAACTGTTATACTAGGATTAGGATCTACCCAGAAATGTTTTTCTTTTTTCTCCAAGCTTCACTTGCCTGAGGAAAATATTACAATACTTCCTTTCTCCTTCAAAGTTTTCACTTAGTTGTAACCAATCTGCCAGAGACTAAGTACGCTGCTAAAGAAAACAGAAAAAAACCATCTGTTTTCTACAGTTGACCCTTGCCTATGGCCTTCCCCTCCAGAGAAAAACACAGACACTACCTTCCATCTTAGTGCTCAACAGCTCTCTTTATATACACACTCAGTTGTGCAGGGTTGGGGGTATTTTGTTGGGTTTTTGTTTTGTTTTTTTTTGTTTGTTTGTTGGTTTGGTTTGGGGTTTTTTGGTTGGTTTGGTTGTTTTTTTTTTTGTTGTTATTTGGTTGGTTTGGGTTGGGTTTTTTGCTGATTTTGGGTTTGTTTTTTGGGTTTTTTTGTTTGTTTTGTTGCCCTATTCAGTGCTCCAAATAGGATTTTACAGTTTGTGAACATTCAGGGTCCCATGGACAGGAGTTTCCACTCCCACAGTATTACAGGGGAGTGCTTGTCATTTGTTTTTGCTGTTCTCAGCACTTCCTCACAAAAATGACAGTTGTATCCCTGAGGACCACTTTGACAGGCCCAGAGTGAAATGGAAGTTTGTAGGTTCCTGATGGGTATTTCCCTGAGAAGAGACGTTGGATATGCACAGAGACAATCAAGGACCCAGTGACAGAAGGCAGGCCCCTTCCCACTCGACCATACCAGACTCTGTGCCACCACGTGGCCAGCTCTCACACTTGCATTTTATGGTTCTCCTGCAGGAACAAGTTGTAAGGAAGGTCTTCGTGCCATTTCAGACAGTTAACTAATCTTTAGGATAGCAGGATAGATGATTTGAGTAGCAGCTTGCATGCCTGGCAGCATTTGTCTGATGTCTTACTTCCAGTTCACCTCATAAGGAGTCACATATAAATAATCCACTGTTACATACTGGTTCCACACCTACACCAGGATTTGGTGTTTTGGCTCTGCATAGATGAAGTTTGTTCAACACAGACCTTCTAGCATCAAATTTTATCAGGTAGACCAATGTTTATTTCAAAAACAAGGCAGACAAAGGTGGAAGGGAAGAAAAAAGAGTTGTCTGACTGAATTTTGTACATCACAAAGCATGCTGTCTGCATGCAATAAAGAAATCAGAGGAGGGAAGAAGAAATCAACAAATAAATCTGGAAATTTAGGTTTCATTATGATGCCATTATTTTATTAACTAGTTCAGTATTATGCCAAACTTCTACATTAATAATTTAGGTCCTAGCTCAAGAGATGTCCAAGAGTTGTGTCCATAAGACCACACTTCCCCTTTTCCTCCATATGGAATGAAAATTTTTTTTTTTGGGAAAACCAGGCCATCTGAATGGTCTTAATTGGGTAGATAATGAAGGCTTCATTATCTGTTCATAACACAAGATGCAGTGTACTTTAATCATGCATTATATTTAATTTAGCAGAATTACTAAGTGCCTTACTTAAATTTGTATTAATTAAAGAAATAGGTAGATCATCAGGGACAGATTTGCTAGAAAGTTCCGAAGTCTGATGTGTTTTAAAATATAGGGTGATTATTAAAAGGGTCAAACTGGAAAATTAAAGAGTAGAATACATGGGCTGCTGTAACCTTTTCAAGTGCTGCAATTCTCTCCCATGCCCTATTTTCCAGAATTGCAACACTTGATACTTCCCCTGAAGCCTTTCAATGGCAACAGGACTCTTAAAAGAACCATATCCTTTCTTGTGCCTTGGCTCCCTCCCAATTCCTGTTTCTAACATTCCTCAACATCCCGGTCTTGCCAAATACCAGTCTTTTACAGGCATTTTTGCAATGCCAATCAGCTTAGAAAAGAAAACGAAATTTTATTTTACAATGCCTGGTGATCCAGTTACCTCCCCAAATCATACAGGTGTTGATCATCAGTGGTGTCTCTATTGTTAATCCTTTTCTAATGGCTGGAACTGGCTGTTTTTCCAGTTCCTGTCCTTCTTCCTAAAACGCCCAGTGTGCAAAGCCCAAATCTGATTATTACACTCCTATGATATGTACTTAACAGGCTGATCTGTAGCTCTCATGAAGAAAGTTTCTTCTTTTCTCCTTAAAGAACTTTGCTAATCTTTGTAAATATCTATGTTTGAACTTTATTTGAAAGAGCAAGCTCCCCTCAAGGGAAACTCTGAGCCCAGAAAAACTGATGGCTTTGCTGGTACAAGAGGGACTCCTGATGCAGGGCTCTCTGTTTGGCAATGGTTTAGTTGTTTATTCATAAGCAGCTTCCAAGTTTTTGATTACTTTGAAGTCATTGGCAACTATGAAACACAATTAGAGTATATGAAATATTCAGTTCTTTTATTTCCACTGGGATTTTTCTTTGTTTTAACTAAACCCAGCAATGACCCAGATTCCTCATCAGATTTTGGTTTGCTTTTGTTGCCTGGGAGCTGGAATAAAAGCTGCAGCTGTCTGGTGCAGATCACGAGCCCTTTACCCTGATTCTAGATGTATGAAAAAATTCTGACACTTTGTAGGAGCACTTTTGCAAATAGTGGGAAGGATGAATATGCTAGTTCCATTCTTTGATTTTGCTCAGCATATGGAGAAGAGACAGCGATATTAAAATATGCTTCCATTAATTCACCCTGAATTAAACTTTGTATATTCCCCAGACTTTCCTATATTTACATCTACAGATGGTAGTTGTTTGTTGTGTTGCTGAAAGACATAAATAAGATTATCTCATCTTCTTATGGAAATATAAAAAGAAGTTTTGGACAGAGAAATGTTTTGGTGGATAGAAAGTTCAATAGAGCATTTGAAGACTGCTTCAACTATTTTGTTTTTCTCAGTTTTTAATAAGGTTACAAAGATACTCTGATTTAAAATTATGACAAGGGCAGATCTCTCATATTCTATATCAAATTTTGATACAAACTTTGACGTCCATCTTGGATCATGTACTTCAGCTGTGTGACTCCAATTATTCCTTTTATGTGTGCCTTCCTTCAGAGTAAGAAAAATTGGGTGAGTTTGTTCAAGCTTCAGAAACCCTGACAGTGACAAAAAGCCACTTTAATAAGCAGAGTTTTCCAAGCTTTAATATCTTAGGCAAACTGCACTGAGGAAAACATCTCATTTCAGCAGGAGGTTATAATGCTGAAGAATAATGCAGCAGAGTAGAATGGGGGTAGGAGGGAAATAAATATTAAAATAAAATTAAAAGAAAAAAAAAATTGTCTGACTACCAAAAGCAAGTATGAATTTATATCCTTTCCCCCTCATATCTCAATATGAAACCAATTAAACATACATCCACCATAGCTTCATTTTCTGTTTCCAGAAACATGTATGTGTAGCATGAAAATCACAAAAAAGGGCATTTTAGCCTTAAGACCAGGGACTAAAAGGATTACTACTTATCTTTTACAGAACTCTCCACCCCATGCCAAGAGCAATCTTAGTTGAACACTGCGCTTTAGCAATTCTTCCCTTCCAGTCTCAATAGGTCACCCTTCTGAGAAATATAGACATCTCTTTCTATGGTCTAGTCTATGGAATTCTGTAAATAGCTCCTAAGGGTGAAATGGAGTTTGAAGGAGGCAAGTAGTGACATTTTTAGTATGAATGCATTCACACTATCTATCTGCCATCTGTAGGGCCCATTTCAAACTTGTGCTTTATGGGAGAAATATAGTTGATAACAGTGAACTAGAATTTGTTGCAATTAGGAACCGAATCAATGACACCAAGACTATTCTTTGCAGGTTATGGTCCATCCTGTTCACAGACAGATACTGCTAATGCTTAATTAGCCTTTATATTAGAGCTTTTCTTGTGGTCAAAAGTTTGCAGCATTCCCAAAGCACATCATTCCCAAACCTATTTCTGGTGAATACAGAGAAGAATTTCTTATTTTCTTCTATTTCAGATACTTGAAGAATGTTGTATTGTCTCCCAGTACTCTGCCTGTATTTGCTGTCTGTACCCCTCTGGATTCTTTCCCATTTGCCCAGAAGCAGGATCATCATGTCAGGACTGCAATCAAAGCTCTGCAAATGTAGTATGCAATGGGAGGACTATGAGGTATGTCACCCCAACTGTGCTCTAGACTTCATCTTTGAGCTGATCCCTCTCCCTGACTTTGAGCTGAGTGATTCAAAGTATTACTCTGGGCTTTTTTGTGTGTGGTGGTGTTAATCACTTGATACCCTTTATGCTCTGGATACTCTTCAGTAGCATGCAGCACAGTCAATTCCACAATTAAGAGCCCATGCTCTTTATTGCTCTTACTTCCATGTGTAGAAATTCCTGCTTTCCCTTCACTCATTACATCATGTTTTTTCAGTTGATTCAATCCTATTTGGCTTAGAATGTAGAGTGGAGGAAGACAAAATACCATGCAGAATTTTCACAGCTGATATTTTCTACAGTCTAATTGGGAAAAAAAAAATTCTCTTTCATAACTTTATTTTCTCATATTAGAGCAGTAAGTGGCAGATGCTAGAGAATATATCACTTGGGGAGACCTCGTGATATTAAGGAAAAGACACACACACACTCTTTGCTGTATCTTTGGTGATGTTCCACACACAAACCTGGAGATCACATCTGTAATTTAGATAGGGTCCTTATACTCCAAAATACCCATCCTACCAGTGAAACCCCATAGCCTTCTGCAAATGGTCGTTTGTGAAGAGTCCCAGTGCTATGGCTTTCCCAAGGCTGGGCACAGCCTTAGGGCTGCAGAGTGGCTGTGCTTGGGAAAATGATAATACTTCTGCACTTGGGTTGGTCAGACACCATTCCTGTGCTCAAGCAGATCTGTCTCAAAGGTGTAGCTGCAGATTCCTTTGGTGTTTGCTACCTTACTTGCTGTTGCACTACTGACTTATCATTCAACCTCCCAGATAATCAAAACTAAGGAGCTGAACAGCTCTGAATCCTAGTTTTGGAAGGATAATATTCATCCACAGTGCAACATCTTGTAGATAAAAATGTTCTATTCTGGCTTATAAAGTCAGCTTGCCACCCTAGGTTAGCCAGGACTGACAGTGATCTACATTGTGATAGCACCAGATAGCTCTTCTGCTTTATTCTTAAATCAATTTAAATGTTCAATGTCAATTTTCCTGGAACCAGACTATTACAGGACATGTTTTTCCTTACATTTGCAGGTGATGAAAATAGCCCAAAGTGCTGTAACAGTGCACTTAGCAACCGTGAGCCATTTAGACTCCCAGAAATAGGTATAGGATTGTTACATCCCCTATCCTCTGCCAATTACTGTCACTCCCACTAGAGCCATGATAATAATTTAGTTTCCATAAAGGACAGTGTTAATTCAGCAGACATGCTGAAAAAAGTGCAAAAAAATCTATGCTGAAATGACAAAAGTGTCACGATAGACAGAGCTACCAAATAAGAAAACCAGAATTTATTTAATTATGTATATATATATAAACCCTTCATGTCATTTTGCTTGGGTTTTTTAGAAAGTAATTGTAACTTTGAATAATACAATTTTATTTAAACTTTCAGGATTTCACATTAGGACTACCATAATACCTTAGTCATCGGCAAAGCATATGCTGATTTTTATGAACTGTTACTGCATTCAACAGGATTCTTTCTCCTTTTAAGAGCAGTCCTGAACTGGAGGGACCAAAACATTTGCTCATAATGAAGAAATAATGATTAAAATTAACTTGACCTTTTAACAAAAAAACCTTTTTCCAACTGAGGGAATATTTAAAACAACGTTACCTTGAAAGATTCTAGTGCCTCAGAACTGTTACTGTTTTATTGTTGGGTTTTGTTTCTTCATACACTTTTTGAATGCCTTGTCCAAAAGCTGCGTCAGAGTAGCTGCCAAGTAAGATCATCATGTGTGAGAGGTTGCGTTTATAGCCCTTATATTAATGTCAATAATAATGACAAGAGATGAACTCTAATTCTACACTTTGACCTACAAGACATTTACATGATACTTTTTGACTTTTATATTTTGAGATGATGGATTCTATTGGTTGTCTCAAAGTGAAGTGAATGCTGTTGTCCCATCACATAACAGCGTCTACCACCCAGTAATAACAGTTCGCCTTCTGAAACCTTTCTCAGATAGATAAGGCCATGGTCTATCTGCTTTGTGTCCCCTGTGTTTTCAAGTTTTCCCCATTGTCTTCCTTCCTACTACAGATCTCATATCTCAGAAAATAGTAAGCATTTTCTTATTATTGTTTAGACCAAAAAAAATGTCATTTAGTCTCTTCTGTCTTAAAAATATAGATAAGAGAATTTTGTGTAGTGATGTTTCATTTGCTCCTAACTAACTTTTGCTTGACCTGCTGATTTTAGGAAATTTGGTAAGTCAACAGGTGTTAATCCTTGTTTTCCACCACATGGAATTCTTTGTAGCTTCTTATCTCTTTAAATGCTTAATCATTCTTTCTGTTAATCTTGCATTATTTCCAGTTTGAGTTTTGCTGACTTCAGCTTCAATCTCCTTATGTCTTGCCTTTCTCTGCTATACTGAAATAATGTGCTACCATCAGCTGTCTGTTAACAACATCTGCTGAGTGCAATGAAAACATTTTTACCTTTTTTCTTCCAAGTTAAGTCAATTAGAACTCTGTCAACTATTAAACACCTCCCCAAAAAACCCAACAAAAACCCCAACAAAATAACACACACACCCCTCCCCCCAAAAAAAAACCACAAACAAACAAACAAAAACCAAACCAAACAAAAAAAAAACACTCGGAAAAACCAACATCCACAAACCAACACTTTTTTTTTACATTTCTGAAAATAAATCTTCTGATTCCAGTGTAGCTGAGGCGTGTTAAGGATACAGGAAGACTATATAAGGGAGACCCATAGGTATCAATTACTTTGGTGACCTTAAATGGCGTGACTCAGTCTCTGACCTTCCATATCACCCTGGCACATGTCGAATAGCATTCGGCATCCTGTGCTACAGTATCCTTCTGCCAAAGGCTTCTTTGTTTATTAAGACTGTATAAAAGAGAATAGACAAAGTTTCACTTTAAAATGCCTGATGTTTTAATGCTTTGAAAGCCTGAGTTTTGAGTTGTTTTTAATATAATGAGAGCATTGACCACTAGAGGCCCTTCATGTGTAGGAGACTGGCTGAGCTAAGATACCATATACTATCCCTCTGGTTTTATTTAGTACACTCAAAGGGGAAATGTTAAAATTATAAACAACCCAGCTGAAAAGCAACATTCATACTGTCAGTTTAGGTGCCTCTGAGAGAATGTGAGCTCTTTTCAGTTGTTGTGTTGCTTCAAAAATGTCCTTGGTATTAAAGTCCCTTTCCTCAAGCATTCCTTTTAATTTCCATCTCTACATCTTATTTTCTCGGTTGTTTAAATTTAGTATAATTGTTGATCTTTTAAATTGTTTCTAGTGTTAGTGCTGAAGGCACCTTATCTAGAAAACAGTATGGGACCCTGGGATCTTTGGGAGAAGCAGTACGTAGTCCACACTGCTGTATGTATGTATGTCCCTCCCCAGTTCAAACAAACAGAGTAATTTAGGCTGGATCTGCCAGAAAATGGTGACTCAGACCTGCAAATATTTATTGCAAATGCTTAGATAGAAGCATAAGAGTCATGAGATGGCTCTTTCTGATGTACTTTTGGTAAAAGGGATTCATAGTGAGTTGCAATTATTTATGTTACTACTGTGTCAGAGCTCCAACAGGCACTGGTGTTTTTTTTGTACTGGATGCTTTTCAAGTAATTACCTATTTTGTTGGCATGTGATGCTGGTCCAAATCTAAGCTCTAGAAGGCAGGGCTTGGGATGTACTGGTATAGTGAGAAAAGTTGTTACGAGGAGAAAAATGATTTTTTGCCTTGTAGAACGACTAATACATTCTGCAGATCTACTTCCTGAAGGCCAGCAGTGATACCTGGCCGACTACCTCTTTCACAACAAAACACAAATGATAATTAGGAAAACTCAGTGTCTCTCAGTTGTCACCTGTTGTTTTTTTTACTGTTTGCCTCTATGACAATTATCACTGTTGTGGTCTTTAGTGTTGTTATAATATTCATGCAAAAATTAAGATAATATGATCGCAATTGAAGAACAAATGACTTTTCAAGTTTGTAGTTAAGTGAGAAAGAAGTTCTTTCAAAAACTCACAGCTTGCTCAGGATCAAAATAAATCTTCAAAATGGTCAGGCAAAACTTTGAAAGGCTGGTAAGAACAGAAGAGTTCTTGAATCACTCAGAACAACAATAAGAAGCAAAAGAACTATTTGTTATTGGGAATGTTGTAACATATGAACCAAGAAGTCATTTCTCACTGTGCTAACACCACTACAAAAGAAAGCAGATCTGTGTGAAAGAAGGACAATAAGCTCCAGAAGGACAAGGAACACATTACTCAGTAATATTCTAGAAAGAATTAACAAGTCAACAGTCCTATTTAAGTGGACAGACTGTGAGCTGTAAACAGTGTGATTAATATGGAGGGCCTGGTAGAGATTACTAGCTTTAGATTTTTATAACAAATAAACTGTTCTGTGATGGACATGTGCCCAGCTTTGTGTAGTTAATTAGTCTATATTTCCTATTTACATGTTATGAAAAGTGTATTTTAAAAAGTGCCTATGAATGTGACACCAGCTGCAGGATGATTAACAAGGAAGATAAAATGGTCACAACTTTTGCAGGACAGAGTGGTAGAAAAAATACAAGCCACATAATGGACTATGACTTGCCCAGAAATAATAGCTGAATAGAAAGCAGATCGCAAGTGACAAGGCATAAATGTGGGGGCATGGGGGAAGGGCTGAGAAGAGGACTGTGCTACTTTAAACTTCCTAAATGTACATAAAAACATCGTGGTGGGTGACATCTGTCAACATTTTGGTTGTACTGCAACATAAATACGTGCAGTGCAGATCTACCTTAATCTTTCTTTTGCCTTTCCTTTATTATCCTTCCCCTGAAGGGGGAAGGAAAACATTTGTGAAATGTTTAGTTTGCTCTCCAATTTTTTTACCAGATTAGCACAATCAGAAGAAGGCCATGAAAAAGTTGAAGAACTACCAAAACTCCTGCTTCAGCCTTGCCAGACAGCACAAATCCCTTGGGCACTAAGTGCAGGAGCTGTGGTGCATCAGCTTTAATGACCAGCTGTGGAATGACCTGTGTGTGAGACATGTTATGAGCTGAGAAATTTTGGTGCCTGAAGGGGAGTCAGTGGACCCCCAGAGAGGTCCTTCAGTTTGTACTGCAATGATGGCATTTATTCTTTATATAATAAATATAAAGCTGTGACCTTCAGAGAGACATTTTCCTGGAAAATCAAGTCAATGTGGCCTGATGAAAATTCAGGACTCTAGGTGATGACATGGACTATTTCATTCTTTCTGTGTCAGGATAAAACCCACCAGTGCCTTGCCTCTGCCATGATTTTTCCACTGCAGGCAGACAAGATGCTGTGAAAGAAAGCTTGATGTAATTTTCTTCATCCCTTTCCATCTATGTTTTTATGGCCCTGTCCTGATTGTGCCTGTGAAAGTCCAACCTATGAATGAGCACAGGTTAAAGGCATTTGAGGTCTTGGGCAAATCTCCATTTTCCTTTGGACTCTGCTTTTTCAACACAATTTGACATGAGGCATGTTAGTGTTGGGCAGAAGAACTGGGAAAACTGCAGATCTTGCTCTGGCAAGATCTCCTAGCACAGACACAACAGTATCTCATATAACATTTGCACAAAATGGTTGCTACATGGTTATCCTTGTGAACAAGAGGAAAAGACCAAATTCATTCTCTGGAAACATAAATCTGTTTGGAGATCCAGTATTTTCGTGGATTTTATTATTCCAGATCAGTTTCTGCAAATGTATATATTTAGCAACTTTTACAATATCAAACTGCATGAAATGAGTACCAGAAAACATTATTAACACATATCATGTACCCCAAAATGACAAAATTAAGGTGTTATATGCAATGCAATTCAATCCCTTTGTGTGGCTGTATTTGTGATAATCTTCTCCATTTCAGATTGCTTGTGTTTTTTTCCATTCTCTTTGCATTGGATAGGCACAGGCAGCACTCAGTTATGGGCTTTCATTTAGTAGTTATTGCCCACAAGTCAGAGTCTGCCCTGAAGACAATATTACAAATTTTCTCCTTGGTCTACAATAGTTCTTGTTGAATTATGTCAATCTGAGAAACTTAAAAAAAAAAAATAAAAGATGGTAGAGATTACTTATTCCAATTTCATAGCTGGCAGCAGACAGGTTTAGATAAGAGAATGCTCTTATTTTTTATTTTTTTTAATACCCAATCCCAGATTTCTTAGATGTCACCTAAAGAAAAGTAGGACCATTCAGTTCTTGTGACCTAGGAAGTTTCCTCTAGGGCCAGATCTGCTGCTAAGCAGATTCTATATTCATGAACTTATCAGAGAGCCTTGTTAGTAGATAACATTCAGTTTTGACAGAATCACAGTATTACTGAAGGATGCTGGATTTTTCATTAAATTTCAACAGGAAAGTGTAACATTATTTTGAGATATTTTCTGCCCACAGAAATGGAAAATTTTAGCAGAATTTCACAAAAATTAGAAGCTGCTGAAAAGTGTCCTAAAAGTGGTGGGTGTCTGGCAGTCCTGGAATAAGCTGTCAGTCCCATTTCCTGTGAGTGCAGGATTTGCTGTGAAGCAAAGTGAGGATAGCTTCTCCACTTCTCACATTCCTTTTTCTTGTTTGTTTTTGGGTTTTTGTTTGTTTATTTGTTTTTGTTTGTTTGTTTGTTGATTTTTTGTCATTGTAAGGGAAAAAAAAACTAGAAAAGAAGGGGAAAAAAAATCAAGAGTCTGATCATAAAAAACTGGTTACTCTCTTATCAAAATTTTGCCAGACCCCTTTTGAGTAACTTGCACTTTAGACTTGTTGCCTTGTCACTTTAGACATGTCAAAACAATGGCTGTTAGGAAGGAAAGATTAGAAAGGGTTTTACTTACAAGCTGCCAGTATTTATTTCCTGAAGTTGCTATAGCTGCTAGAACTGAACTTCGGTAACTCATGTCAGACTCTTAAACTTATGTTGATGTCTGATGTTTAAGGCATTTCTTTTAAAAGCAATTTTCATTACCTTAATACGCTTTCCCTCAGGCTCAAATGTACATAAGTTAACAATTACTGAGGACAGCTTAATACACCACTGTATTCCTGCATTCGATAACCATAACATTATGCTTAGCCTTTGTTGATAAAGCTATCATTTAATTGAATAACGTTTTAAGCAAAATATTTAATGAACAGTTACAAAAAACGATCAGCAATAGCTGTTAAGTAAATGAAGGCATGTTTATTGTTGCCAGGATGCAGACTGGAACACAAACCCGTCATTGCTCTGAAAAATTGCATGAAATTAGTTGGGTTTAAATTCTTTCAGATCAAATGAATATAAGAATCTTTTTAGCTTATCTTATAATAAGTTTAGTCTTCTAGCTTGCTAAAATTATATATCCTGGAGTGTTCTTGGTTTTCTTTTGTGAGCAAATTCCTTGTCTTAAATTAAAAATTGTTCATCAGTGTGTGGAGAATACCCCAGGATTATCCACATGGAATAGAGCTGATCACCTTTAATTTTCAAATTTTTTATGTTTGAGACCACCTCAGCATTTTTTTTTGTGAATGAACAGATTGCCTTACAAGGAGTTAGTCTGCTGACAACTACAATTTTTTTAAAGACATTCTTTTCCATATGATGTAGTTGAGATACTCTTCAGGTTGAAAATCATGGCCTAAGAGTATATTTTAGTTAGAATGAGATTTATGTGCTGTCAGATGATGGTTGTATTGAAATGTTTTCACTGAGTATTTTTGAGAACATGGTATACATACAATTTTGCCTGTCCCTCTGTAATAGATTTCCTGGATTTTCTTGCTGTTAAAACGATTCAAAAGTTTTCCTGTGTCACACAACTTTGTGGCTAATTCAGCCACAGACCCAGAATCCTGGGAGGCTTACAAAGGGCACAAATGAGAAGCAGAATCAAAGACACTCAGATCTGAAGCACAGCCAGAAGGGAAGTGAATTTGTGTCAGGGTTTGTGGTCAGGAGAAAGTCAAGGGAAGAAAGTAATAAATAAGCAGAGCAGAGAGGTGTCTGTGTAGAAGGTCAAGCTGCAAGAGCAAGAATCAGTGTTTAAATCAAGAAAATAAATCAATAACTGAAAAAAAGTACAGATAGCAGGGACTTGGAAAGACTGACATTCTTTAAGTTATTAAATTAGCTTTGATGAGGAAATTAAGATGCAAAAAAATAAGTTTAATAAAAGGTGTATTTACTTCCCCTGAAGGAAAGGCACACAAGACAGTAGGAATACTAGGTCTGTTAAAGTTAACAGAACTAAAAATAATAAATGGTATCAGTGTATGAAGAATGAATGTATGAAGAATGTAAGATGATACTGGATGAATGTGGTCAACTCTGAAAAGTGAAAGAATTTATTGCAGTCAGTGTAATCTGGATTTAAGCAGTTATTTTATTCAGTGCTTTACAAAAACTTAACAGAAAACTTAATTAAAAAACACCTCAGAAAAGAGCCGTGTTAAAAGAAAAGAAATTGTCTGCATGCCTGTAAATAAATGACAGGAGGGAGAGCTGCCTGGAAGAGGGTGTCTGTGTATACATGGGTGTGAAAAGTATTCTGCTCCAAGACACTATTACGCCAAGCCAAGTTTCAGTCCCTTGTTTAGTGATTGATCCAGAAGATGGAGTAATATTGTAGCAAGTATTGTACTGGCAAAACTTCCTGTGCACATTTAATTTCCAGTAAGAAATTAATAAACTAAAAAAACATTTGCTAATAGATTTGTGAAAAAACAATCTCAGAGAAATGAGACACCAGACCACCTGTAAGAGGAGAAATTGCAGAAAACTACTAGGTATCAGGTGGCTGCAAAACTAGACAGTTAAAAACAAATGAAGAAAACTGGAAACCCAGCCAATGTAGCCTTGGCTGATATGTTAACATTTGCCCAGCTGGAGTTTAATGCCACTGATTTTCTATACATATAAAAATTTCTGTATTGAGTTTCCTTTCTTGGTCCTGTGTAGCTACTGCAACACAGCTATAGGAAAGAAGAACTGAGAAACACTGACAAATTGGTCACAAGGCATAAAAATGCACACAGAGCCAAGAACTCTTAAAATTGCATGGGATCTTACTGATGATCTGATGAAAAAGTATTATGACCTGAAACATCTATGGATAAGCACTTCAGATGAAATTTTAACATGTCAAAGAGATCAAAGATGCAAGTGGCACAAATGCCCACCCCCTCTGATTTCCACCTCGCTGCATAGCATGGTATGGAGGCGTAGATTCTGCATTGGGCTTCCCATCACCAAACTTGGGAAAAAAGTGTTGTAGCAAAGTTAAAAAAATGTCTGGGTGTGTATTTAAAATGTGATATGGAGTCCCAATGCTAATATCAGTCTTTTCATTAGCTCATAATAAAGAACTCTGAATAAGAGTATTGGAAAATAGTCTAAAGTAAATACTGGGGAACATTCTGAAGTCAAAAGCAATATGAGTACTTGAAAGTAATATATGACAACAGAAGGGTGCAAATGGTACAAAGCTGTTGATGATCAATCTTAATTGTCATCAGACCTGAGTATTTTCAGGATATATTTTCAAGAGAAGAACATTTGCTGAGTAGCTAAATACAGTGAACACCAGAAAACACATTAAAATTGTTTTAGAGATTAAGCTTTGGTTTAGCAAGTGTTTAATTTGAAACAATGTAAACAAGTTGGATAATGAGATAGAGTCAAATATAATGGGAGGCTGTGGGAAGTATTTATTTTCCTTTCTGTGCATTTTGGGATCTCTATGCAGTAGCTAAGTCATATAAAGCCACAGAATGAGTTAGATATTAGTCCCTTGTGAAACAGATTCCCATGATTTTGAAGGGCAAACAACAACATGAATTCTATAAAACTATTCTGCAGAGTGGATTAGAAATAAAAGAAAACAAGTTTTGAGTCCATTTCAAAATATGCTACTCAGTGGCAAAGACATGCTGTCCTCATGGAAATTAGTGGAAAAACTATTGATCTTTATGGACCTGAAATTAATTCAGCTGCCCATCTGAATTCCTGAACTAGTTCAGAAACAGAATGCCATATGCTTTTAACACACCTTGTTAAAGGCAAAATCTCTGCAAGCAAACCAAGGCAACTGAGACATATGAAAAGTGAAAGGACCAATTACATTAAAGACATTTTCAGAGCCACTGATGCTAATGATTAAGATTCTGACAAATCTCGTCCAAAAAGTCTTTCTATTTTGGAAGAGCCTCTGACCAAAGAGCAAACAAGTAGCATTAGGAAGCAGCGCAAATTTTTAAAGTCCCAGAGAGCTTAGCCTAAAAAGTGGAAAGTCATTCACAGTTTGAAGCTGAGGGAAGATTTAGCTTATAATGGTGTATACAAACCAATCATAGAATGGTTTGGGTAGGAAATGACCTTTAAAGGTCATCCACTGCAATAAAGTGGAGATATCTTCCACTAGATCAGGTTGCCCAAAGCCCCATCCAACCTGATCTTGGATGTTTCCTGGGATGAGACATCTGCCACCTCTCTGGGCAATGGAGTGTTTCATCACTAGACAGCCAAGCTGATATAGTTTAGCCTGTATAAACTAAGCATTCACTCAGCTTATACAGAGAGGATCCTTGGCTGGCAATGTGCAAACAAAGCAAAAGGTCAAAGCTGAGTCTGAAAATCATAGTTACAAAACACATGAAGATTATATTCAGGATCCTAAGAATTAAAAATTGGAGAAGGTAATCACTGAAGGATAATAAGATTAAAATACTAATAGATTTTTTCCTCCATTTATCTCAGTTTCTGGAGGGGAAATATTTGTCAGAGGGCATTTTATAGTGGCATAAATTATATCTGTTAATATAAACCAAGAGCTTACTTTAGTTGTTCATTATTTTCTTGTTCACTGATTCAGCCAATTTCCTTCTGTCAGTTACTAGAGAGTCCACTAAAGGAGATACATCCTTAGAGGTTGAGTTGCAGCCAGGAGGCAGTACAGATAAGTTTAGTTATTTTCTGGACATAATTACATGTGAGAAGTCAATTCTGATTGCTCAGGGTGAATTGTAGGTGGATCTAGTCATGATCTTACTTGGTAATTTGCTTACAGTTAAGGTAATGTAGATTCAGACAAAATCTTACAGTGTTCAAGAATAATTTTAATCTACATTCTCATTTCCTGCTGGTGAGAACATTTAAAGAAGCAGCATGCATGATCTGGCACTCTCCATTCACAATGCTGATTTGTTTGGGGTTTTTTTTTTGGTACATGAGATTTATGCTGTTGACAGTGTTTCTCAGAGAAAGTCACTGAGAAGGGACTTACTAGCTTTTCCAGAATCCATTTGAAAGTAAACACAAATGTTTCCTGCTAGCAAGTGCAGAAAGATGGTAGAGGAAATGGAATAATAGGAGTCTGAGAACAGCTTAAAAGAGCTGTATAATTATATTATCCAGCTCAGATGTGACATCAGCCTTTACCAGGGTTCTGGGAAAGAGCTGGCAGGAAGGGAATGTGGAGAATAAAGATGGTGTTTTAAAGTATTTAGTGTATTTGGAGAAATTCAATTTTCCTGCAATCCTGCAATGAAGCTTAAATAATGTTCATTCTCTCTTTTTCAAAACAATTAGGTTTTATATGAAAAAATATACTGATACTTCTCACACTTTTATCACAGTGTAATGGCTTGATTCTTAACTAAAATGAACACCCCTTTCCTGAGTCATCTATAATTATAACCTTAGTCAAAGTAATTCCAAAAGATAGGAAACATATATTTTATTTGTATACACAGTAATTAACACTACCCTGCCTTAAAGTGAAGTCAATCTAAATTGCACGTACTTGATGGTACTGACATGTGAAAGGTGGGAGTTTAGATTTTCGCCTGTGAGTACTCCAGGAAAATTGAGACCCTGGTGACTGACAGTCTGTGATTGTCTCGTAATGAGACTCTTCACCAACAGAATCACAGGGTCGGAGGGCACCTCAACCTCCCTTTTTAGGCGGGACTCAACAGAATGAGGATCCCTCAGTAGGTCATGCCAAGCTGTTATTTGCTGCCGGCAACTGCAAGGACTTACTTTACTCACTTTAGCAGCTCATGGAATAACACTCTTATTAATAGAAATTGTGACAGATTAATAAGGTTTGGAGGTTGTTGGTGACAGTGTCTACTGCAAAAATATATTTTAAAGCTATCTGCTGGTAAATATATTAAGGAAGCACAAGCTCTGATACAAAGGAATCTACTAACATGCCATAATAGGGTAAGCACAAGCAACAGTTCTAGTCCCAAAAGCAGCATTTAGCACATGCAGAGTATATTTCTTACCCAAGGCATGCCTGTGGCAGGGGAGCCAACTCAGCCCATCGACTGATCCCAGCAGTTTCAGTGGAGGTCTTCCCTGCCTTCCCCCTATTACTAACTTACTTTTATACTATTTTCTTTATGTTTGGGTGAAGTTTGAGTGGCTTTAGTAACAAGTACCTTTTATTTCTGATTGGCGTGCCTAATGGGAGGGGGTGGTTGTGTGGCTTGGCACTTGAGGAAGTGGTTTGACATGGTTGTTGGATTCAGCAGCAAAAGTCTTTATTCTCCCTTGTCAGACAGGTACCACTTGGTACCACAGTGTTCTCCCATTCTGTTGGGACTAGAATGGAGGAGGGCCATGTAGTCTCCACTTCGTTCCACACTCTATTCTGTTTCTTTAAGCAGATGTTTATCATTCTGTTGGGGAACATGTCGACCTCAGTCCATTCAAGGAGTTGCAGTTGTTTTTCACCCTAGAATTCTGAAACTCTATCCTTCATCCCACTAATACTGTCTTTGTTTTACCAAAAATTCCAGCCATAAAAACCCAAACAAACAAACAACACCCCCAAACAAACAAGTAAAAAAAGATTTATCCTACTATAACTATGTATCTATTTTGAAATATATTGCTGACTTGATGCTAATACTAATCAACATTTTACTAATCTAGTGTAAGCATTAATTTATTACCTTGAAACACAGTTTTTTTCAACTTCTTTCCAGTGTGCTCGAGATTTTTGATGCTCTTAATAGTTTGATCTTGTCTTCAAAGAGTTGATATTGCAATGGATATACAATATACTTATGTTATTATGGTATAGGAAAATTAACAATGAACAACTCAGTGTTAATTGCCTTTTTTGCTTCTGATTTTAGCACAGATGGTACAACCACTGCAACATAAATAAAGCACAGCTACTAATATTGTATAATAAAGAGCAGCCAACTCTTAATTCTGTTACTGAAACTGATACCTGCAATGCTCAGATATGCAATATGAATGTAAGTTAAAACCTCTATTGTGTCTATTCAAAATAACATATATGTGATTTATGTGCAATTGTGATTAGCACAGAGAAAAATCTCCCACATTGAATATGCCTTTAGAGATTAATTCTACCTGTACTCAGTGTTTTTACCAAGAAGTTGTTTATTAGGGAGAGATGACCTAGAGAAAATCATGAGGAAAGCTTAGATACAATGGCTGGAGTTTAACACCATATAGGTCAAAGCTGCTGGATGACGGTAGTCACTCATTCTTCCTTTGCCAGCTGTGCTGCAGTAGTAAGTATCCCTTATTGCTAAATTCACTCAACAAGATTGTCTACACTGCCCAGAGCCTGATATATTGCTATAGACTACATATTAAAACCTTGTAGAGCAGAGCTAGGGACTTGAGAAAGGCACTTGAGAAAGGCAGAAGTAGTTTTGCAGTAGCAAAAAAAGCACATGGTGGGTAACTAGATTTGTTTTCCTATGGGAAGGTGTTGTGAAGTAGATGGCACTAGTGTAAGTATTTGGATTTGAATCTGAAATGGTTTTGCCTATGATTTGTGGCACCCACATACTATGTTTATTCTCAGCATCATCTGTTTTGGTTTTGTTGTTGTTGTTGTTGTTTTTGGGTTTTTTTCCTAGAAAGCATTGAAGGTTTTTCTAAAGAAGAATCCTGGGGTCCTGAAAAGTTTGTAAAAGCTCTTCTCTCTCCTGGCACTATGTGCAAAGTGCTCACTAGTCTCTGGGCAGTAATGTTTCCTTTCTTGCATTATCCCACTATCTCTCACTCCCATGCACAAAGGCAAACACAGTCAACATCTGCATAAAGTCATTACATAAAATCAATTTCCCCTGATTGTACACTGTTACATGAATTTCCAGTGCCTCAGTTGCTCATGTTGTTGAAAAATGTGTGTTTGTCATTCTCTTCTTCATTCAGAGCCTGGGCACTGCACCAGTGTAGTTTTAGCAGTTGTGGAGGCAGCTCAGGTAGCCTTCTTGAAATTCTTCCCTATGACAACCCTCTCTCTTGGTAAATAAAATTTGATGCAAATCAAATAGAATATATAGCAACTTTCTATTGAAGAAGAGGATAAATTTTGACTCTGAATCCAGAAAAGACATTTTCCTGAATGCTCTTCGGCATGGCTGACTCAAGAGCTGCTACATACCTACAGTATATTGATCAATTAATCTGCTTTTTTCTGTATAATTAAAGCTTCTTTTGGCTCTGGTCTTCCTTTCCTGATGCATTGCTTTTAGAAATCAACATTATGTTTTTTCTCTATGTAAAACCAACTGTTCATGCAGCTAAACTATCCCCATTTGAGAAGGACATGCAAAACTCATTAAGAACCACTGATGGAATACACATGGATGCAGCTGTCAGGCAGAATAATAGGTCCAGCCTTCTCACTATTTCCAGTAGAAATTAAATCAAGTTGTTTAAAAATATACAGAAAACAAGTTGTCTGCTTAGTTACACTCCAAGCTTTTTGATACCAGCCTTTTCAAATATAAAATGTATGAGTTTTCTGTCATGTTCCTTTAGCTACCAAAAAAAAAAAAAAAATAAAAAGAGGCCATCTTGGTCTAACAGATGACTTCTTTCTTTCTTCAGTTCAGTTCAAAGGAAGTCTTTGCCCTGGCTTCTAGCAAGCTATTAGAGCTTAGAGGTATGATGCCAAAAGACCAGTGCATGTAAGTATGTGTTTCTCTACTGAATGCATTTTTATCCCTCATTACCAATATCTGAAACTGCAGCTCTGACCACTCTAAAAATACATATTTGGACAGTAGAGCTCTTGATGTAATAGTTTGCCTATATGGTCTTAGCCAGAATGTTCACTGCTATTGTTGCTTGACTGGACTTGTCATATATTTCAGTAGTGTCGTAGGGCTGGAATGATCTGGGATATTGAATGTATACAAAAAAGTTGCCATTACCACATTCCTTATGTTGGGTTGATGGGTGAGTAATTATGAAGGTGATCCTAGTGGCAAATGAGATAACCAGCCACAAATCTACATTTCATATTCTTGAGCCATACGACTTTGTTTTGTTTTTTTAACCAGGTGAGAATAATAATGTACTAAAATCTGAGGAAGCAGATACGGCCTAAAGTAAATCCTTCCTAATGAATGTATCTAAACCAAGAACATAAAGAATGATTCATAAGCTGGAAGAAACTGTAAAGACAAACCACCAGGTCCTGATGAAAACTAACCAGAATATCTCAGTGGATAATTTTTGAACTGTGTATGCCATAGAGACTTTTGGTTTATCTCTATTATGCAAAGCTAGTAACAGGACTTTGAGAAATATTTAAAAATATATAACACTTTCTAGAATCTTGAATTTTCTTGAAGGAATATTTTTACCTGAAGTTATTTGAACTACCAAAATATTGTTTGTAAAACTATGCCAGTGAATGTTAACAATGTAACAGAAGAAATCTAAATCTAAAAGAAGATTAAAATTTATTGCTAGTACAGCATTAATTCTTATTCCTCTGCATTTCATTACAGTTCCCAGAAACATAGGAAGAAGCTTCTCAAAGAAAAGAGTTCCAACTAAAAAATTAATTTATCTTTTTCAGAAAGTTTAGCATTACATTGCTTCGGAAATAATTGTCTGCTTGGTTTTGTTTTTTTTTTTTTTTGTTTTTTTTTTTTTTTTGTTTGGTTTTTGTTTTGGTTTTTTTTTGTTTTTTTTTTTTTTTTTTTTTTGTCCTTGTTTTCAAGTATCTCTCTTTTGCTGGATCATATCAGGCACCATTTTCAAAGAACATAGTCTGATTAATTTCCTCAAGATTTTTTTTCTTTTAATTTTTGGATTTTCCCCTTTCTTACACGCCCCAAGCCAGCAGCAACTAAGATAAGATATCAATATTATCTTATTCTATGGAAAAAGAAACAGAGATGAAGGAACTTCCTTAAAAGTTAATCAGTGGTAAAGGCAGAATCCAAACCTACTTTCAAACAAATTGTGGACCATGCTCATTCTTCCAGAATATGCAGTTTGGCATTTTAGTTGCAGTTGCTAGAACTAAACATGTATTCAAATTAGACTTCAATTAGGTACCCTAAAAATGAGGAACATGAAGCTGACCATGCTGAGAGTTTCTCTGCAGTGTGGCAGTGTAAGAGATCTTTCCCTGAGGTTTGCCTCTTACTCCTCCTTGCTAGAGGTTGCTACTGCATAAGATCAGCTAATGAAAAGATTGTGTAAGCATCCATCTTCAACTATGGTTGGAATTTGGACTGTTCCATGGAATGCCTTAAAT
>JAWWEW010000088.1:53718618-53738292 GCA_035583185.1 Anabacerthia variegaticeps | reverse complement strand
GGTTGGGGGGGGGGGTCTTAGTTACTTCCAGAAGTTGTATATTTCCTGAATTTAGGGTTTCTTAGGGCTCTCTTTACCTTACCCTGTTTATTTTGTGTTCTGTTTCCTGTGCTTGTTTTTCTGTTTATCTTAAATTTGCATCCATGAATCCAATTCAGCTCAGGTTTCCATTGTTTTAGGTAAGTAGCCAAGAAAAAAATGGTGACTAATTCACTTTCAGCCATTCAAGTGGGAATGAACAGATAGGAAGGTGATATACCACTTACCTAAAAAGCACCAAAGACAGCTTGTCTTTTCTCCAAACTTCAGTAGATGCTAGTAATTTATATAATCTATATAATGTCTAAAATGTAAATAATTTATACAACTTAGACATTAAGGCATCAGAACATAGGTAAATATAAGCAGAGACTGAAAAGATAATAAAATAATAAAATAGTGTGCTGCTATTTGAAGTTTGACTGCAGTTGCTCATACCATGAGGCATGATGTGAGAGAAAGTCTGACTGAAAATGTGACCATGAGTTTATGGGACAGGGCAGTCCCATATCATAAATGGTGTAAAAAACAGAAACAGTAACAGATACTACTTGTGATGGTTTGTATTATTTCTTTGCATATCACACTGCGAAAGTGGTAACAGATGTGATACTGCAGTCTTTCAAAAAAAACCCAAAACTGTATTCATTAAATTTTTTTTTGCAGGAAATGCTGCCTTGGAAACTACTCTATGTGTAAAATACAGATGCATCCATCATAAACAATACAAATCTTGTAAAACTAGTTGTATATCTTGTATAGAACCAGGGTTCAGTCTTCAGTGCCAAAGCAGATTTTGGCAATGTAAAACGCATGTTCATCTCAGACAGACTTCAGAGCAAAGATCACATGCTGTACACTTTGTGAGCCAGGCCATGCTGACGAGTGATGGCGTTTTAAAAATTAATACACTTTTATTTAAAATGTAGCACTGGCTGTTCAAATAGTGATGAGATATTGCAATTTTATTGCTATAAAAAGCACCTGTCTTGAGGGTTTCATAACCAACTCTAAACCCAACTCAGGAAAAAAAAGTTAGTGCCTATTAATTCAGCACTCTGCCTAGAGAGCCCCGTGTCCTGATCTTGTCTGCTAAAATACGCAACAAAGTGGTTGCAAACTCCTGGCCTCAGACAGTTTGGAGAGGAAATGTGAAGTAAATATCAGTTCTGCAACTTCAATCAGCATTAAATTTCACTATTTTCCCCAATATTCCAACGTTTTTTTGAAAGCATTCTGTAATTTTGGATCAAAGCTTTCACTCTTTTTTTCAAGTTCTGTGCTTAACAGAGCCCTTTATTGCCTATTTAAACAATTTTGCTGCATAACTGCTTCAGCATAGAAATCAGGTCCCTGTGACCAGCTTAACACTATATATATCATTGTTGGACTTTAAATATTCTCTGAAAAAGACTCCTGTTATCAATAAAATGATACATCTGTATTGAAAGGCAAATATTAATTGGAAAGAAAAGGTGACATTTAACATAATTGTGATTCCAAATGAGGCTTATCTCACTGTTCAAGTGGAAGCTTCTGTGGGAATTCTTTAAAAGAAAGCGAGATCCTGTGGGGTGCTTTCTAGAACACTTTTCTGTAGTGTGTCTCAGGCAGTTTTCTTCATTGTACTCCTGGGAAATGCATCCTGCTGTGGTTTAGGCCAACAAATCATCAGACTGCCAGACCTCAAATAATTGCAGCTGCCCCTAACCTGTGACCAGGCAGTCTGGTATAATATTTTTTCCTCTGTCTTTGCCTTCCACATTGTTCTTGCACGTTGTTTCACAGTGTTCTGCATTGCCTTGCACATTTCACTTTGGTAAGTCACCAGCTTTTCCCATGTCAGGAACCGTATACCAGTGGAATAACTGATCATGAACCAGCACTTGTCATATACATGTCATATGCAAATGTCATATAAAGGCTACTTAGGCTTCCTAAAAACTGGTGAAAGATAAGACAGAAGAGTGTTTCATACATGTGTACCTGACTAGCAAGATCTTTGGTTTTGCTTGAAGTGAGGAGTAAGGATGGGAAGGAAATAATGAATGGAATGATTTTTCTGTGACAGGGATTTGAAGCAAAACAAATAACATTGGACTAAATATGAAAAACAAATAATCTATTTTAATTGTTTTGGCTCAATAGAATCCAGAGAAATCTGACAGTATACTTTAGACTGCCAATGTAGCTTATACTTACTAAGCTATCATTTTAAGAAGCAACACTAAGCCTATTTCTAAAATTAAATTAATGTTGACAGCATTCCTTGAAGTGAAATCAACTGTGCTGCCAGTTCCCCTGAATGGCACATTTATGATATCTATACAGCTGCAGTGAAGCTACCAAAAAAACCCAAAAAACAAAAAACACCCCCTTCCAAAAAAAAAAAACACCAACAAAAAACCCCACCAAGAAACAAAGAAGAAAGAAGTCCATACAAGCTCTTTGCTGCATTTTAATAAAATTCATGTTGTAGATTAGAGCAAAATGTTGTACTCTTGCTGTGCATTCAGTACTTTGAAATCACAGGACCAGAACCTTGGACAGGAGCCATAATGTAAATACCATGAAAATGAGAGTGTAGAAATAGTATTTAAAGCTCACTTTTGCCTTCTCCTGCTGCTCAGTGCAAGCTGTTTCACCATGCTATGTTAGAACAGCTTGAAGTCATTCTGAAATTATGCTGGGTTGAAAGGGGCACAAGTGACTGAGGGAGGATGGTGGAGGTCACACAAAAGCAACTCATTTTTATTTAATGCTGCTCAATTTACATTATGTTCTGGAAGTAAGCTTAAGTGCATTTTGTAAGAATGCAAAGCCATAAGGGGCTCTGTATCACATCAGGATGTTTGTAGCAGCTTACATACTATGGGCAATGCACCTAGATTTTACCTGTGAAATTATGATATTAAACAAAACAGCATCCCTGGAGAATTTAGCTCTGTATTGAAATTGCTATTTCTTGGTTCAGGGAAGAAAATAAGTTAGGATATCAGTTGCCTTTTTTTTTTCTTTTTTTTTCTAGTAGGGAAGATTTTTCCACTTTCTTTTCGGTGTAGTTGAAGGCTAATCTTCAATCTTTTCTGAATAAATTTATTGTTCTTTACTAATCATATAGGTATTGTTTGGTTTAACTCAGACTGTTTTATTACTTACTGCTCATAAACAAATACTTCCCACAGTTTTTACCTGTTATGACTATATTTATTCATTAATGACAATTTGATAAATATAGAGAATTTTACCTCAATGAATTTAGTCAATAACTCGGATAGAATTTATCAGTGGTGTAATTTGCCAACTTGTTTACTCTGAAATTAATATATATTAATAATAGATGATTGATATAGAGAGATAGTTCTTACTTTTTTACCCATCAGGTTATTATTTATGTGTATTTATAAAAAGAATTTCCTGACACAGGAAATTGGTTGTTCTGTTCTGACAGTGAGAATACTTGGTGGGCATTTTTACGCTATGTAGATTGGATGCTATTGACTTTGTTTTATTTTATTTCAAAATCAAGCCAACTCTGGAGAAAGGAATATGAAGTAAACTCTCATAGGGTTTCTGGTTTGCCACACTGACTAGCAAGGCCTATATTTGTTCAGCCTAATGAATCATTCTAGAATGAGATGAGCTAAAAAAAAAAAAAAAGGATCTGGATATATACTATAATTCTATACTCACCTATAATTAGTACTTACTGCACTGTCTTGAAATCTTCTGGGACTGCTTATTTCTGACCTCTTCCCCAAAAGATATTTAAATTCTAGTTATCTTACAAGACTTCCTAACAGCCATTATTGCAATTTACCTGAACTGCCATTTCCTTTGACAAATCTGTGATTAGGGTTTCTAGATTTTAGTGGCTATGATCATATATGAGATGGCATCACCTATGCTAACCGTGAACTAAAAAGGTGAGAATAAAGTGTGGATGCATCCCAGTTGGCTGAATGTAAATGTAAGATTCTTTAACTGTAGGAACAAAAGGAATCAAGATAATTTGCTGGAGAAAACTGAGTTTAATAATGGAAGGGAGGATGGGTAATGACCTAATGTTTTGAAAGGAGAGGGCATCACACTTAGAATGCATTGTGAAAAATAATTAGTAAAGTGAATACATAGTAGGCATATGCTAATAAAACTTGTTAATGATGGGAAATTGGGAAGTGTTAGCAGTATAGAAAAAGATCAGTATATTATACATGAAAAAAATACTAACTTTCAGGTGTCAGGTAATAGGAATGGAATTTAATTGAATGGTACCAAGTTGGGCACTTTGGGAACAACAATAAGAAATTTTTGGAAGTTATTTAGTTAGCAACAACTGAATAAGGGCACAATCTGGATATATGAGAAAGTGAAAGGATTCCTGCTAATCCTCCGAGAAAAATGTTAATATGGCTCTGGCATCTGTCTAGGGAAATATGTCTAGAGGAAATGGGACTGTTTCATTACTTACTACACTGGAGTAGCTTCATATGGAAAAAGGAACTCCAGCTGAAGACAGACACGGGAAAACCCTATTGAATTGCATAGAGGAACTAAGGGAAATAGAGGAGGAAAAAAACCAAGGCAAGACTAATGCTTTGGTTTTTCATAGTTTTTTTAGTTTTGGTTTGGTTTTTTTATTTCCAATAAACACACTTAATTTTGTCCAACATGCACAATCCTCAATTGAGAAACAGTTTGGATGAGAAAAAAATGGGTAGACAGGCCTGTTATTTGCATAACATCAATGTGCTTAAAAACCCTGTAACAAATGAACAGGATATACACTGATGGTCTGTTTAACATACAGAGGCATACCTAGATTGATTTAGAAAGCATGTTTTGAGTTGTGCTGACAAGTGACACTTGGACCTCTCTGAATGCTCCCAATCATATGTTTATGTGATATTGTGAATGTGGTGGTCTTACATACATTACATAAATAACTCAGGTATTTGTCTTGGGTCTTGGCCATGGGCCACTAACCTCTTATTTAGACAAATTCCCTTTCAGAATATCCACCTGCACAGTTACTAATAATGATTTTTTTTTTTTTTCATAGCACTCTGCTTCAGGCAGTTATTGAGGGAGTCTGAATAGTGTCAGTAGCTGGCTAGATCCCGTAAGATAAAGCTGGTGGCATGTAGAAGAGTCATAGCAGAAGCATGACTAAAGGGTGTTCAACAGGAAATCAGTTTGGTCACTGGGCATGGTGTGTCTGGTAGACAAAAAAGCTCACTAGCCAGCAGCTTAGTGTGAACATGTCTGTTTACTGTGTTGCAGGGAGTATGGATCTATCAAGGCAGAAAAACATTTAAAAGATCATATAATGGAAAGGGGGATTATGCTGGCTTTGGCTGGGAAATTGAAAGGCTGGGAAAGCCAGTATTGTGCTAATTAGAGGGGAAAAGAGAAAATAAAAAGAAAGATGTGATTGAAGCACATATGAGGAGTCCTGTGAAATTGTCAACCTGAAGCAAGATAGTAATTAGCAGCCTGAAGGGTAAAAAGACCTTACAGAAAAGTCAGATAGTCCAGGAGAAATGTCACTATGCTGAGGATAATGAATGCCATTATGATTGTGCAGGAACAGGAATCTTAAAAGCTAATTGAAAGATGCAATGATAGAAGATGAAATTTGTAGATAACACTCTTAATTGGACATCAGCTCTGGGGATTAAGCTCATATATATTTAGAGCTAAAATGAAGAGTATTTCTTGCCTCATTTGAAACGCTGAGCTACCTAAAGAAATAGCCTGTTGTAAACCGTCCATCAGAAGGGCTGGTCTGTATGAGAAGAATGAGACTGTGATTTTAAATGGATGGAAAGTGGAAAACATGGAATTCTTCATACATTCTGTCAGTCCCATAGATGTAGATAAACAGTGGAAGTTCTTGATGGACCTTTACAGGAATTAAGGGAAGTCTGGACAAGTTCACTGAGGTGCTTAAGGGATACTCACTGAGCATATTTGTTAGACATAGAAACTACTTCTAGCTCAGAACTGCATGTGGTTGGAGCTTGGGTGGATATTAAAAAGAACTATCATATATGTCCACCTTGTTGCAATTTTCCCTAAATATTTAATCAACATTCTTGTAGAGGTTATCTACTAGGTATGTTACTTTTTAATCTGACCCAGCAAGATTTTCTATACATGCATGTTTATTTACCTGTGAAAGAGAGTTCTTTGTCTTCTTCCAGAAAAAGCTTCCCTGCTTTTTATGAAGTTATGTTTGCTAGCTAGAAAAGTGCAAGAAAATTCAGTTACAGCCATTTTAATACTCAGGCCGCTGTAACGTACAAATGAGTCTTAATATTTTTTAAATAACAGGGTTCAGGGAGATAGGGATTTTATCTGCCTGACCCTTACAACAGGGTTTTTTGAGAGCTGTGTGGTAGTAGTACACAAGTAATCACAGAAGAGGTTGAAGGTGAGGCAGGGCAGGATTGTAGTCTTTTTATTTCACAGTGGTGAAAGATGCAGCGTCAGGAACTGGGTAGATTCCGGGAAATCTTATGGTAGTACTTGTGCTTTGATTCCCATTTTTAAATATTGCTAAAAAGCTAAATTTTGCAAAATTGTCTCATAGTTCCTGATAAGTAGCATACTAGCTTCCTTTTGTAAATTATAAAATTTCTTTACTTCTTTTGAAGTCTCAGATATTACAGTCTATTTCTATTTTAATGCCTTTAGAAACCCTAGGTTCCAGTGCACTGGTTTTTAACCATTAGTTCTTGGGTCAGTGGTGTCCTATAGGACAGTGAGACATGGTCTGTGAAATGACTGCAGATATAAAATACATTCTCACACATGTAGGCAGGAAAACAAAATGAGGTATAATTAATACTTTACATTATTAGCCAAAATAGTGCACAAATAGATAATACACTAGCCTACTATATTTGGCTAGAAATAAAAACTCTTGTGGGGCATCTCAGAAAAATAATTTTAGTAACCTTGACTTAGAAAGCCCTATTTTTCTTCTGTAAAAATGCTTCTGCTGCCTCCTACCTGACTTGCAACACCCATTTTCTCTTGAGCTCTTAGTTTCTTTTTATCTTCCTGTGTATAAACTATGGGGTTCACACGAACCACAGCACAGACCTTGGGACTTAGTTCTTTGATATTTTCTGTTTTGTGTTGCCAGTTAGGAATGAAATAACATTGTGTGATTTTCCTTCTCTGTGTGTAAAAGAATAAGTAAATGTGTACACCTTCTTTAAGAGTGGGAGATATTCAGGATAGACTGGCTTAAATGTGGATTCAGACATTGTTGTATTTTGAACATGTACTGGGAAGATACTGGAGGCTCTCCCTGTTGACAGTGATGAACACACATTCATCTGATACATCTTTTTTATCAGTGCAATCACTGTGCAAAGCAATATTTCCAGCACACAGTATGCTGCCACACAAAGGGTCTCAAACATGAAGCAATGACATGGGACCACAGCATGACAGTCCATGCATAGTAGAAACTGACAGTGTTTTTCTAAACTGTTTTGAGTTAGGGGACTTTTTTCTTTTACCTTTTTTACCTGATTTACTTAGATGTAGCACAGTGAGAAAATAAAGAGTACCCTGTGGTTTTTCCTAATTTCCAGCCCAACTCAGATAAGTTGCTGAATGCAAAAGTAAATTTTGGAGTTTTTGCCCTGTGTACAGAAGTTCTTAGAAAATAGGGTTGTTTGACACCCCAGAAGAATTCACTTCCTACAGGTGTTTCTTTCTGATCATCCAGAAGGGAGTCTGTGTTAGTGATTTGCCCAAGTATAACTTTCAACAGATCAAAATGAGTGTATGTCTCTTCTGAGAACTTGAGTTTTCAAAAGTACCACTCACCTCTTACTATGGCATTTCTTTTGGAAGCATACAATTAAATCCAAAGGTGTAGTCCAGTGACACAGGAATATCTTCTTTACTGTAATTATAGACATGGCATACATAGAATGGAATTTTAAACGCTGGAAGTTTCTTTTATTTTACAAATTTAAAAAAATAGGTAAGTTCACCTACATAATATGTCCATTAGTATATTTTCCATTGTTTTGTCTCATTGAATATAACTAAAAACCTAAATGATGCAGGACTTTTTTTCCGACTGTCTTTTGGATTTTGTCAGTGATGTATGAACAAGGGTTTCAAATGTTGTTGATTGTTTCATAGTTTTTTATCACATATATCTTTTAATAATAGAACAAATCTTCCTCTATTGCAAATCACTTCCATGTCTGAAAGAACCAATGTTGAATTACTGTGATTCATCCCCTTGGTAACCCAAATTGTGTCTCAAGGGCTGCCAGATTACTAGAATTTGGAGATTAATAGGCTGTTTTCTGTTTCTGAGAGGGATTTTGTGGTCTGAGTTTGAGTAGGTTAGGGAGAAAAGAAATAAATTGAATAGGTTTTAATTCCTTGAAAGTCTTAATTCAGGTGATTGACTGCACTTCATCCAGAACGGAACAACATGTAAATGTAGCTTAGCCATTACCTTATACTTTGTATCTCTTGTACAGCTGAACACCTTAAAAGGAAGAATTTAAGAAATATTTTAGCCTAATTACAGCAAGTAAACAGGTGAATTTGACAACTTTTTATTATGTTCAATATATAAGTTTTATCGATTGCTGTGACTACTGTGATTGAGTCAACAGCTGTATTATATCAAAGATGACCTCTGTCTTACACAACTAAATTGAGTGATGTTTTCTGAATCAATCCTGATGAGATTTCCAGTCATTTCTAAATCTGATAAGTTTATGGACAGAATTTTCAAACCTGATGAAGTAGTTGAAACAAAAAATCCTTCAGAAAAGTATCCAGTAGAATCTTCTCTTTTTCTGTAATTGTTAGCAGCTGTTACACTTAGCGACAGGTTGTCAGTTGGTATAAATCAGTGTTCCACCAAAGTGAAAAGAGCCAAATTAGCAAGCTTTGTAAAACTGAGATACAGGTTTAAGATTAGAACATGGGGGAGAGGGGGTGTAATACAGACATGGAATCAGAAACTTGAGGTGTTAGTAAGCAAGATTGAGGTATCTGCCCAAAGCTAGTAATCTACCATGGCTCTATAATTGGTGGCCAGAAATACATATCTTGAGAAGATGCTTTATTCTGTACTAAAATGCAACTCTAAACCAAAAGTTTCTGGAAATTAAACAGAGAAAGAAGAGGGCATAAATATAGTAAAACAGGTGCTTATTTTTCTGATGACTGAATCCCACCCTTATCAGCTGAAAAAAAACCCAAAGGGAGACCTCTGACAACAGGAATAGCCAATGGGTGAGAGATTAATCTCATTTTAGTCATGGCTTTTCATAATTTTTGCAAGAATCTGTATGCTGTAAGTTGATGATCATTGGAGCACTTTGGGCATGTGTAGATCAAATGATGCTGACAAGACAGAGATGAACCAATGAATCAGTGCTATGCATGTAAAAGCCTCCTTTAACTGGATGCCATAGCTGACATGATGCCAATAATAAGGCACTTTTTTATTTATTAGAATCAGGTGCCTTTGTTCGCATTCTGAGTTTCACTAGCTGGGGAAGAAAAGGATTTTTCAGAACAAATATTAAAATGGATGTTACTAGTCAGGAAAGTTTAAAGCACAAAGACATGAATATGCCATCTTTCATAAATTTTTGAGAAACGGAGTAGGAAAAAGAGTAGCCATCAAGGCAGAAATTTTAAGGAAACCAATAAATGTTGCTAATGTCACTGTGTATATGTAGATTCTTGCATCCATTTTTAGGAGAAAAGAAGTTATAGTCATATTAGATCTGATGCCTTTATGGAGACTAAATGATTGCCTGAATTTTATTGTAATCATGGGTGTATAACGAAAAACCTTTGTGGCAGAGTCCAGAATATTCTAGAAAGTCTATACTTTTTTTTTGGTCAAGAAAATTGTCCTGATGCTCTAATTTTACAAAAAGTAGAGAACTGAGAATAGAGGTCATACAATTTGTTTTGGTGTGAGGTTCTATTTTCCAATACTTTGAAGATAGGTCACAATACCTGTTTTAGGCTGATAGGTTTAAGCTCCTCTGTACACCACTAATAGTTTCTACAAGTGTTTACAGAATCATAGAATGGTTTGGGTTGAAAGGGACCTAAAAGATCATCTAGTTTCAACACCCCTTTCATAGGCAGGGACACTTTCCACTAGACCAGGTTGCTCAAAGCACCATCCAACCTGGCCTTTCAGTAATGGGCTATCCACAACTTCTCTGGGCAACCTGTTCTAGTGCCTCGCCATCCCCTCTCCAAAGTATAGAATTTCTTCCTAATATCCCATCTAAACCTACACTCTTTCAGTTTAAAGCCATTCTCCCATGTCCTATCGCTACATGTGTTTGTAAAGAGTTCCTCTCAAGCTCTCTTGTAGGCTCCCGTTTAGGTACTGGAAAGTGCTATAAGGTCATCCCAAAGTCTTCTCTTCTTCAGGGTGAACAACTCCGACTGTCAGCCTGTCCTTGAAGGAGAAGTGCTTGAGACCCCCTATCATTTTCCTTTGTCCGGACATGTTTCAACATGTCCACCTCCTTCTTATATTGGGGACCACAACTGGGGCCTGCTGGCCACACTTCTATTGATGAAGCCCAGGATAGAGTTGGATCTCTGTGCTGTGAGTGCACATTGCCAGGTTATGCCTAGTTTTCCATCCACCAGCACCCCCAAGTCCTTCTCCTTGGGGCTGCTTTCAGTCATTCACTGCCCAGCCTGTATTTGCACTTGGGCAGGTACAGCACTTTACACTTGGCCTGGTTGCACTTCATGAGATGCCCACAGGCCCACCTCTCAAGCCTGTTCATGTCACTCTGGATGGCATCCCATCCTCCAGTTATATGAACCACACCACACAGATTGGTGTCATTGGCAAACTTGCTGAGAGTACACTTGATCCCAACATCCATGCCATTGTGCTGTTTTGCAATGAATGCTTCCCATGGAGAAAGAGGCAGTACTTCCTTAAATTTCATATTTTATAAGCATTTCTGGGCGTGATCTTTCATAAGCAAAAGCTTATGGTCAGTCTTACAGTGCCTTATAAACAAGTTGATAAGGAGATTTTATGGTTTCTTAAGTCTCAGGATTTTTGATTGGTCTTTTAAAACCGCTTTTAATAGTTGTCTTCCTTTCCCAGAATCTCTACAGTTGTGTATGTTTTCATGTTTGGAAAAGGATCACATACCAATGGGACATGGACCAGGCAGCGAAAGGACTCCTGGGGCAATAAATTAAATCAAGAAAGAACTTTAGAACAACCTGGCAAAAATTTCTTTGTTTTCTCCTGTTATCCGTGGGAGTGAGCTGGAATCTGTGTTTCATAACAATAGCTTAGGAAGAAGATAGGTAATTAATTTTCTCAGTGATGAGTTCTGCTCACCAATCCATTTTCTGATTTGTTTATATTTGTCACAGAACACTGTGTAATGCTTGCTGCCATTCCTCTTACTGTTAATTATCTGCACTGTAATTTAATTGTCCTTTGTAGTGTTCTGCATTAGAAATCTTAAATAGTTTTTTTTATCCTAAAACCGAGGCATTTCCCTTGAACACAAGCCAAGACTTTGCAGCATATGACTTAATGAGCTGTATGTGATACTAATAATTTCGGGTTTGTCTTTTTCAGTCTCTAAATAGACTTTGACAGAAATCTGTCCTTTTCCTTGTCTTCTAAAAATTATTTCTGGGACTCTTCAAAGTCATTTTTGTGAGTTGGCCTCCATGACAGCAAGCTGCTCATGTGCATGAAGAAAATGTTTGCCTTTACCATCCATGAGTATGTGTTCAGAAAAAAACTATGTTCTTTGTCTTTGCACTCCCTCCTGCTGTCAAGAGCTTCCAGAACTGAAATGACTTGCAAGTGAAAATCTTAATTATCAGTTTTAGATCTCAGTTATGTATCCTTTAGGAGTGTGATTCCTGCTCACACAAATTGGACTATTGTAAATAAAGAGTTAACTCAGACAAATAAAGACTGAAAGACAGGTCTATATTACTTACCCCCTAGAGGTCCACATTTAAAATCATTCAGCTTCAAATTTTACCATCAGTTTATCTCATTCAATGCATGGCAAAATATATTTCTGTCTAGTAACAACTAATGCCTGGTGGCAGCTGCTGTTCTCAAATCACATTTTGTACCCATGTGCCTGTAACACATGTAGTTAATTATGACAGAGGACCTGGAAATGTTATTAGAGTCCAACCACTTAGAGACCCTCACTAATTACATGCTGGACTACCTGTGATTGGTTACATTGGCCTTTGAGTATGATCTGTGTAGTATTGAGTCTGCATAGAAAAAAATCATGAGAATTAAAATGGAGAAAGCAACTACTGTTTACTCTGTGAAGGAGAAGAATGCCTAAGGATCTTAAAAAGCAGGAAAAAAATCATATTGATATGTTTCTGGAGTGTCTAATTTGTGATGAAATATTTGAAATAGTGATGTTAGATGAATGCATAAATTCCTTTCTCCTTGTTATAAGAAGACATAAAAAATTATTTTGTGATGAATATTAATTTTCTTTGGGTTCCCTACTGAGTTTTTGAGAAAGGGAGGAGGAATAGCATTAAGTGAGGTGGGCTCTTACATACTCAAGAAACCTCCTGCTTTTCACAGCAGAATGTCCTCTTCAGGACTTGTTAGTTTTATTTGTACACATATCACCTGTTCATGTGGAGTAGGGTTAGGGTGAGACCTTCTTTTTGCAGGAAAAAGGGAAAGAAAGTCAGAATAGCAGCTAGGTAGGGTGAAATAAGAGAGAACAAACCATATTTAGGGGTAGAATTCCATACTAAGGAATTTTTCCCCCTTTTAAAATATTCTCAAATATTGAACTGTTTCCTCTCTACTTCTTTCTATCATTGTAATCTCATGTTACACTGGATATGGAGAAGTTATCCTTGTAGTTTTTGGGAACGGGCTTTTACAATAAGGTAAGCAATGGTCTCTTTCCCATAACTCTGTCAAACAACTGAGGCACAGAAGATTGTTCACAACTTGCTAAGGATTACAGGTCAAAGCTGTAATTCCTCAGTTTTCCTCTTGCTTTTTTGGGTTGTTTCCAACTATTACAACTAACCTCTCAGAATATCTGTGAAGAAAATCAGCATATGGCCTTCCTATGTGCTTGCTAATGGGCTTATTAAAAGCTATAGCACAAAATTACATTTTCATGTGATTTTTGCCTTACTTTACACTGGACTTTTAATTAAAATATTTCATAACTTCATACCTTTGCTGTGTTATTTTCTAATGTTACTTGAAAGTAGGGAATTCAGTGTGCAGGGTGTACTTAGCTTGACAAATAAGTTTGATAACTTTCAATTAAAGTAGCATTTGTCGCTGGACCTTTGCTGTAAAGAAATGCTAAATGATAATCCTAAGAGTAAAACAATGCATTCTGTAGAAGATAGGTGTACCAAAACAGTATGTAGATCTTGTGTTGGTTCTTTGTATATTATTCTAAATCTTAAAATGACAGCTTGATATCAGAGCATATTCAGGATCTATTTAAATAGTGAAGAATTTCTAGCAAAATTCCTTAAGATTTGCCGTAGACTACCAAAAGTCACTGAACTGTTTTTGTGCTAAAATAAAAACCAAATTTTAATGTCTGCCAGGGCAACTAAGAGACCGGAAAACCTCATTCTTTCAGAAAACAGTAATTCTGCATTTATGTGTTTTGTTTTGTTTTCATGTTTTTCTTTCCCTACTGCCTTTCAAGAGTTCACAGTGTCTGATTCAATTTAATTTGGCATGCTTACTGTAAGCTAAGCATGATCTTTGTGCCTCATGTTTTTTCTTCTTAAGGGTCAAACTCCACAATGGTAGGAATTAACTGGAACTAACAGCATTAATTATTCCCCTTGGATGGGTACTAGGAGTAGCTGATTTAGTCTGCTCCATTTTCTATAATTATCTCATTAGGTTCCTCTTCCTATAATTGTTCTAATATTCATCGGGTCCCTGTGTTTGCAGTGACTGGATTTTAAATAGGGAACTTAGCACAGATAAAAGGTCACAGCTGTTCATTTTAAAATTATCTCAGTTTTTAAGCACAGCTTTCTTTAGTTTTCTATAAAGCTTCTCTGTCACTGGGATGTGGAATAATGATTTGTGTTAACTGTGAATGACACAGGTACATTTTTTAGTTCACTGTCATCAAGAAGGCAGCAACCGGAACAAACCTGGTGTGCAGATGCTTCAGTAGAACTGGTGCCTCAGGACATCTTTATGGCACTCTTGAGTTTGGGACAGCAAGGTACAGAGATTAGTGCAAAGCTGCTGACAGCTGGGAAATAGTTATTTTTATCACCTGAAATAAAGAAATATCCCTTCTGTGTGGGCCAGATAAGAGACACATACTGATGTCCCTATGGCATCACAGATCCCTTACAAATTTCTAGGATAATCAGTGTGGCACTTATTCTGTCAAAGGAGTTTAAGTTTATTCTATCAGAGGAATATTTCATATTCCTCGGGGAAAAAAATTGTATTAGTGAAATTCCTGCCCAAACAAATCAATCTGGACAAGTAGATTCACTATACACACAGAGCTGTAAATGGTTTGGAGTTACTACCTAATTACTGTAAAATCTGTCAAACCTTGCTCTTTCTAAACCTCTTCAAGGCATTTTAGTTGTAGCTTTATTATAGAAACTTTTTCTTGGTGTTCTGAAATTCTTTCATCAGTTGTCCAAGTGTGAGGCAGATTAGGACTGCTTTTTTGATTTTATGCCACACACATCTAATATGACCAGCTGAGATAAGTCTGTGTTATCTTTTACTTTGTGGAGCTACCCTGACCTACATAAGAACAAGATCTAGTCCAATGCCAATAAAAAACTACTTGAAAATTATGTTCCTCATTCTGCCTTTAATCAACATTAAAATTGATTCTTCCTTCTAATGGATCAATGTGTCTTATTTGATCATGAAGCAACTTCAGATTTAGATGATGTTTCTGAAGGGCTGAGTTATTCTAGGCTAGACTGAAGAAAAAGCCATACAATTTCCATTAAATAATGAATTGTTCATCAGTTCAAATTATGTTAACAAAACAAGAAAAAGGTAAATTTTTCCTATTAATAGGCTAATGAAAGGGCTTACTTCTTGTATATATATTTAAATCACTGTATTTAGTATGGCAGTTTAGCACTTGTTTCTGCTTTCACTGATCAGGCTCAAGTGTGACTGACAAACCTTGCAGAGTCAGATTCTGTGCTGGCAACCTTTAAACCACAAAGACAGCAGTCCTAAACAGAATTTCTGATGTAATTATTGTGGTGATCAGGTATATGTAACCATGGACAATAGGTTGTTTTGCAGTCACTAATAAGAGTTGGATAATACTGAAAGGAAAGTGTCTTGGCCTTAGCTAACATTGCTCATAGTGTCTGATTCATTGAAATTTGCTCCTGTTAGGCTGCTTTAGGCAAACCTAAGCTACTTCTCTCAGTCATTTGCTAGAACCTGAGAGACTTATTGATAGCTGTGTATTTTTGTATATTTTATTAACATGCTAAATGTATAGTGAAACATTTGAACTTCTGTTTTGCCCATAGCCAATGGGGTGGAACTCCTTTGATCAATGAGAGGCGTAGCCATGTAAGAATGAAAGGCAACTACTAATAATAGCAAATTCCTAAGGATTAGTGTAGATTTTTTTTTTCCTTGGTTTCTTCTTTGGCTTGTTTCTCCAAGGTTTCATTGTATCCTAAAAACATGGAAATCTTGATATAGAAAACATATTATTGTGTTTTTGAGTCAGAAGAATAAAGTGCTTCTCCAATTTATCTTTGAACTATAGCTGGTCTCAACATCATTTAAGCTTTGAGAATCATGACAGCTCTTCCTGTTCTGTTTCTTTTCTGCTTAGAAATACTCTTAACTTCTGAAATCCTGCAAAACATTGGCTTTCTGCATCAAAACCTGAATGTGTACAGATATATTAGTTGCAGAGTAAATCACAGGGATTCAGGACAAAACATACTACTGAAGAGGATGTTCTGAGGAAGGTTTCTGTGGTTCTGTGTAGTAATTTTGTCCATAATCAGGAAGTGGTAGAATCCAAAGCAGGCAGCTGAGACCATCTGAGATACATTCTTTATAGCAAACAGTACAAGAAATTAGCTTCTTTTTTTTTTCTTTTAATTTTTTTTTTGGGGGGAGGGGGAGGGTAGCATTTTTTAAGTTGTTAAAAAATCTCTGATAAGCCTGCCAGTTCTTCAGATAATAGCCTTCCTTCCTTCCTTCAAAGAAATACTCAAGTATTAGACTTCCTAGATAAGGAGGATGTGGGAAGATGTCATTAATTGAGACTAATTAGAAGGCAGCCTGGCCAGTGCAGCCAAGTTGAAGAGAATCCAAGAAAAATTAATGTGGCGGTTAGAGTAAAAGTCAAATCATTTACAAGACAAAGAAGAGGGCAGCTGGGTGTATTTGTGTCAGTCTCATATGGAGCACACACTGAAGAGAGCAAAATCAAGAGAAAGTGTTGCTGAGTATGGTGCTTGATGAGCCTTGTCTAGTATGGGTTGCATTTCACTGGTAAGGAAAGTCCTTGGGGGTTCAAGTGGAACTGGATTCCTTAGCAATCTCCAATTTATTATGTCTTTTAACAGATAAAAATATTTTTATCTCTTGGTTAACTCAAATTACTGTACACAAAGACTATGTATACACATACATGTTGTGTGGTCTTTAATAATAAGCACAGTATATTCACCGTTGGTGTTGCTGGCAAATTTACAAAAGAATTCTGTAGCACTGGGTAATCTATTAGCAGGAGCACAATTATTCTCATTGAACTGCATGCATTATATTGTGTTGTTTCCCTCGCCCTCCCAACTTCTCCCAACATACAAGAATTATAAAAACACACTGGAGCAAATTTACAGAATCACAGAATATGCTGAGTTGGAAGGGACCTACGAGGATCAATCAGTTCAACCCTTAGACCTCCACAGGACCATCCTCAAGAGTCACATCATGTGCCTGAGATTGTCATCCAAATGCTTCCTGAACTCTGTCAGGTTTGGTACTGTGACCACTTCCCTGGGGAGCCTGTCCCAGTGCCCAGCCACCCTCTGGAGGAAGAACCTTTTTCTGATATCCAACCTAAATGTCCCCTGACACAACTTCAGGCCATTCAGTTACGTTCTGTCACTGGTCACCACAGAGAAGAGATCAGTGCCTGCCCCTCCTCTTCCCCTCACAAGGAGGTTGTAACTGCAATGAGGTATCCCCTCAGTCCCCTCTTCTCCAGGCTGAACAGACCAAGTGGCCTCAGCTGCTCCTCATGAGGCATCTGCTCAAGGCCCTTCACCATCTTCATTGCCCTCGTTTGAACAGTCTTTGTTTAATATCTTTCTTATGTTGTGATGCCCAAAACTGCATACAATATTCAAGTTGAGGCCACATCAGTGCAAAGCAGAGTGAGACAATAACCTCCCTCAACAGAGGGTCACCATATTGCCCAGTGAGTTGGAGCTCCTGCATTGTGAGGAGAGACTGAACAGCCTGAGCTCCTTCCTGGAGCAGGGTAGTTTTCAGAGGGATCTTCCCATTCCTATAAGGAGATATCAGGTGGTACGTCATAGTATTGCTAAGGTTGGAAAAGACCTTTAAGATCAAGTCCAACCATCAACCTTACAGTTTCACCATGAGAAAATATATCTTTCCATATAAGGAAAGGTTTTTCCACAATAGCATCAGTAAAGCAGTGAAAAAGGTTGCTCTGAGAGCTTGTGCAATCTTATTTTTGGAGGTTCTCAATATCCATTTGAATAAAACTTAAAACCACCTCGTCTGAACTTCAGACATGACCCTGCATAGAGCTGAGTGCTGGATTAGATGATCTCCCAAGGACCCTTCCAATCTAAAATCATCTTCGACCTTACAATTAACTATGAAAGAGAACTGAATAATTAATCAGTCTGCAGCTCTGATTTACTGCAGTGGAATTTAAATTATTAAGGTGCTTAGAATTTTGTAATAAATTTGTGTAAAACTGGACAGGCAGTTATACTCTAGTATGCCCTTTACACTTGACTATAAATTTATAAGACTTTACTGATATAATTCTGTTGCCTGAGGAAGAAAGTAGTTATGTATGACCATGCTCCCAGCTGACATCAATAGCCCAGCAGTACCCTTGTCTTGGATAAGGTTATGCTGTATGGAGAGTTTTCCTCTGGATATAGTATGTCTGCCATCAGATAAGCCCCTTTATTTCTTATATGTGTGTCATGTAAAGCAGCTGTGCCATGGTATTTCCCTGCTCTGCATATCAGACAAAATTGTTATGTGAAGAGGGGCAAGTGCTATTTCTTTTAGTGTCTGATGGGTTCAATTAAGTTTACAATCACGTGATGGACAAGGAGAGATGAAATTATGCTCTCTGTGATATATATATATATATGCATGTCCTTTTGACATCTGTGGAATTGACATGCTGGAAATGATCCTTTTGAATCCTTTTGGGGTGTTATAAGTGAGAAATACTGCACCTCTAACTGACTGTTACAGTGAAATAAAATTAATATTATTACACTGCAGTAAAACACTAGTTTTTCCATAGATTAAACCAAGTCAACAAAATGAAGTTGATAAAATCAGTATTATCAGTGTAAGCTCCATCATTTGATTTTCACTATAGTAAAACATTAGTACCATTTCCATTTTCTGGCTGCATGAATTAAGTGCATATTACAATGGAAGAAACATCTCTTTATTTGCAGCTGTTATGCGGGCAGGGAGTAGTAAGAGCAGTCATGTGCCTCATCATATAAAAAACGAAAGTGTGTTCAGCAAAGTGTGGATGGGGAGTGTGTTGTGAATTTAGCAAATGCAGCAGATTAAGAACTCAAATTTTGCCGTACCAGTACAGACTTAGATGGAACTACTGTTCCATTTATTAATTATTAATTTCAACTATTGTTGGAACTGTGACTCAATAATATTGCAGGAATACTTTTGCATACGTGCCAATATCTGAAGTTCCTAAGTGGTAGATTACAGATTTGTTGCCAAGCTGTGTGTCCCATATGGATAATACAGCAGGGATTCAGTATACTTAGTTACAGGTTGTCCTGAGAAAGTCTCTGCTATGTGCTGCAGTACTGCAGAACTTGAATCCATTAACTGTTCTTGTCTCACTCCTTTTCTGTATGAGATGAAAGGAGGACTAAGGAAGCACATGCAGTGTTTGAAGGAGTTGGAGTAACAAGCTCTGAGTGGACAGCATGTGTCAGTCTGCCAGCAGATAGAAGGATGGAAAGTGGCTTGTGGTAGGAAAACAGATAAAGTGGAAAGAGTTTTGGGAGACAAATTTTATTGCCCAAATTCGTAAGATTCATAGGTATGTTCCTCTATGATGTATGTTATACAGAGGCAACCAGAACCTTTTGGCAACCAACTCTATCTTATTTATTTGAAAATTTATCTAAATCCTGTCTCTCAGATTACCATGTCACTCATGCCAATCCACTTGGTTTTCCCTTTTTTTTTCCCCACTGTGCAACAAGATGCGGCAGCTGAAGGGGATCCTCTCCACTCCTTATCCCTCTCTCACGTGGCCCTCGGGTCCCGAGATGTAACAAGAAGGACCA
>JAWWEW010000088.1:53696612-53711980 GCA_035583185.1 Anabacerthia variegaticeps | reverse complement strand
AGATGGGGGTAGAATACACAGCTTTAATCACTCCCACACAGTGATAACTGGTCCCACCTACTGAACTAGGACACCAGAAAACCACATAAATATAAACCCCTGCAATATCTCATGAAAAGAATGAAATAAAATATGTAGAGAGGGAAAACCTTTAAATAAGATAGATCAGCCTCCCTGTTCTATGTTTAGAAATACAAATAATTAAAATCCCTCCCTCAGAGTGCCTAGGTCCTCCACAAAGAGTAAAGTAGTGGACGCTCAATTTAAAAATCAGAGGTAGTAATGTTTTTTAATACTGCCAGTTGTAGCAGATTTGGTCAGTCCTTCTTAGACAAATGTTGGCTGTATGGTTTAAATCACAGCATTTTCACTTTTTTACTAAATGGAAAATAAATCTCTTGATTAACTATCAGAAGAACTACACAGACAAGAAGCAAAATACTCACATAATGTAATTGATGAAAACCTTCACACTAAGAATACAGAATGTAAGCCTTGAGGGTCATGAACAAAACAAGAAACAAGTTAACGTTAGGTGCTTAGCTCACTTTGAAAACATTTACTTATTCTGTGGGTTTGAAGTGCAATTATTTCCTATATAAAGTTTGGAAGAAAAAATATGTTATAAACCAAATATGTTGCTATATTTGCTTTCCATACAGTTCTGTTTCTCAAAGTACAATGTGCAAAGGTACCTATTTGTAATAGGTTAGAAAGAAAGCTGTCAATTAAATGAATAATAATAATTGTGTTAGGATAGTTTTTATATGTGTAAAAAAGTAACCTGCTTTATTTTAGTTGACTTACTTCATTCTACAAAGGAGTGACTTCCAGGCCTCCTTAGCTCAGGCTAAACTTCCAAGACAATACTTGGTGTGTTAGTGAAGTAGATATCCACCACTGGTCAGAAAACAAAAAGCACAAAATAATAATAATAATAATAATAATAATAATAATAATAATAATACAAATATAAACATTTACCTTCTGCACAGGTTTTGGGTTTTTTTTTAAAACCCTTACTGATAAAAATCAAATAGGTATTTTATGAGCTATTCATATTTCTCTGATTTACAAAGGTTCAACTCTGAAGTTAGTCTATTGAAAGACTAAGTTGTGAATTTCGATGCTTGTTCAGAATTGGAAGCTCAAATTTCCAGTTAAAAGGTAGAAGTTCTAGTAATTCATGTCTTTGTAAATGGTTAAAATATTGTTGACCTTTGAAATTTTTGTTGTTGTTAGTTAGTAGAACTGTCAAATATTCAAAATTACTCTGCCTTTTTTTTTTGCTGACTAGGGATTGGCTCATTCTCCTTTTATTCTAACTATAAATACCCATGGTACAGTAACACATGTGAGTTGTGGGGAAAATATTGCCAATTTCATATAGAGATTATGAAAAAACCCAGTCCAAAGCTCAGGGGCTATTCTCCAGCATGTAGATGATAGGACATGCTATTGGGTTTTACAGCAGAGAGGTTTATAATGACTTTGTGCAGGGTTTGCATTTATATAATTTTATTACACAACCAATTTTTTTTTTCACTTTTATTGTTCCTTTATAACACAGATTGGCAGCCTTTGCAGTCTGTGTGTTTTACTCTGTCCTTTTCCTAGTCATTAAGGGTCAGATCAATAAACTGATTTAGATGTGCCAAGTCCTTTCCTAGAGGCCTGGTTCCTAGAGTAGAAATTATACACCTAGATTAGGCAATTGCATTTCCTAGGGCATTCAGAATAGCTGAACAGGTAGGATCAGAACTTAAACAGCCAGGGGCTGCATAGTGTGAAAGGTTGGTATTTGCAAAACAGCATTAGGAAGCATGAAAAATTATCAGTCTGAAATTTTGTGATCCTGTAATTATGTTCCTGATATCAGAATTCACAGCACAGAAACATAGAACAGCCCAAATTGGAAGGGATCTTGAAAGATCATCAGGTTCAGCCTTTCATGGGAAAGGGAGCCTCGATTTGGTTAAAAAATAAAATTGTTAAAAAATAAATTGAGGGGTTGAAAATGCAAAGGAATTTTGTTATCATTATTATTTTTAACTTTTCCCTAAATTGTTACCCAGAATTCTCTGTAGAATATATAAAACAGAGTTTAAAACTGGGAGAGATCACTATTGTCGAGATTTTTTTAAAAAAGCAGATGTCAGCAAAGTCTAGCTGAGAAATCCTTTTCTCTACCTCAGTAAAACACATGAAAACACTGCTGGATTTAAGTGGCTTCTATGTTTTCTTCATATATACTGAGTAACCAGCTTCTTCCTTGTCTGTGGAGGTAGAATTCAGTGTTGGTTGGTGCAAGGAGTCAGGGCCACTGTTCTTATCTTCACGCAGAAAGTCCAACCTGCAGGCTCTCAAAATAAGTCCTGTCCTTCCATGTTTGTCTGCAGAATACATAAGTCTTCTACTTCTGTGTCTGTCTGCCTCGCTGAAGGAGCAATATGAATTCCTAAGGCCAGAGATGAGAGAGGGCATTCACTAGGTGGCAGGAGTCTGGAGGTAAGGTCACTTTCCTGAAAGGCAGGAACAGTCTTCAGCCCTTGGACTGTGCAGGGCACTGAGGTGTTTTATCTCCTTCCTGGATCAGAGTGTATCTGTGTATCTGTGAGGTTACATCATAAATTGATGACTGACACCACAGCCACCAAAGAACTGAGGTTTTTATGAGAAAGGAAAGTGACAGTAGTTGCCGTGTTTTGTGCTGAACTCAATAGTGTCAGCATATGGCAAAAGCTGTTGTTTAGGAAAGCTCTATGGCATTTTACTTACTTGGGATCCTAGAGTGTTATTTCCAAATATATTTACAATAACAAGAGGGACCCTTGACCTAGACAGTAAGGGGAAGTTTTACACAAATACAATGACATCATTACCCTGATTATTACAAATTATGAGGTGACCACATATATGTAAGCCAGCCAAGAAAGCTGTGGATGGTATACTTGGCACTTGAATTCTCACACAGGACCTGGAGCAACTGAAGAGATGTTTGATATTTCCTGGATTTTAAGAGAGAAGTTGCAACCATGTATGTGTGTGATGCTTCTACAAAAAAATGGAAAAGAGCAAATACTGTAAGTATTAGCAACTAAATTACCACAAATTATAGGAAAAAGTATTTGAATATCCAAGGAGGTATTAGCTATACCCACTGCTCTTACTAAATATGTAAATATGGGGAATACATTTTTCAAATAAGGCCATCTCTTCTCTGTTCAAATGATCTTACAGACTGTCTTCTGACAGCATTCAGCAGGGGTTGGAAAGAATATGCAACTCACATTTAGATTAGTTTCAGAGCACACACCTTTGCATAGAACGTGTGAATCGCAATTATATTAATTCTCTTTATGTGCAGTAGTTCCCACACTGTGTTTCCTGTTTTCCAGGGATGTGCCCAGCTCTTGCTCTAAGCTCAGTATAATATAGACAAGAGGAGTTAACGGGCACCGATTTGCAATAGTTGATTAGAGGTCAAAGGCTTAATGTAAGCAGTACAGCAGAAGAGTACAGCAAAGGACTGAAGTGGAATAGGACTAAAGGTCTTGGGAGAGAGCTAAGGGAATTGCCCCATGTACAGAAGAAGCAGACACAGGAGAGAATCAAGGTGAAAATAGAGCAGTGTGGATGAAGGAATGGATTAACTACCTTGGCTGGTAAACAGAAGCTGCTCATGCTCTGGTGATGTGCAATCCACAACACTTCTCCCTTGGTGTAGTGACATGTGGTGTGCAATCAGAGCAGCAGTATCCAACTGACCATGTCCAAACTGACAAATGCTGGGTTGTCAGATGTGAGTGGTGGCTGCCAGCTTTGACAACAGATACTGAAAACGAAGAGGCAAACTTCCTGCAGAGCTTAAAGCTTAAGATGCTACGCCAGAGCTGAACGAGGAAGCCTCAGCACCAAGATATGTAACAGATTCAATGCCTTCTGCTGACAGCACTTGAATTCACAGTGCAACACATCCTTTTTTTACTGTGGCTGGCAGTTATCTTCTGAAGATACAGATTTTCATGTTGAGTTTTCAGTTTTAGGGAAATTGGATAAACAGTTTTTGATTTTCATTTAAACATGTGGTAAAGAATGCCCCTAAAAGTATGCAACACTTAAGATCCCTATCCCTGCTTAAGAAAAATGCTAGTTGATGTGATAGGTTTTTCATTGAAAAAGATGTCACTATTTACTCTTAAAAATTCTTAAGTCTAATCTAATATAATCTAATCTTGATCTAAATTTTTAGTTAGGTTATAAGTTGAATTAATATAGAGTGTATTTTTATATACTAAACAACAGAGGCTATTATCTATGCTGTTGTGTCATAATGACACAGATCTAATTTACAAGTTTATTCTGTATGGTAAGTAACATACAAATCACAAGAGAATACAAGATACCTATTAGAAAAAGTTACTTACATTTACAGAAGTATTTTTTTTTTACTGTATCTTTCTTAAAATTCAGTCCTTAGCCCTGTGTCAATTAATTTTTAATAATGCTATCAAATTTTATCATGTCATTCAATGAAATACCCATTACACATCTCTGAGAATAAATGTAAGTATTATAATAATGGGAGACATCTCTTTTTTTTCTGCAGTTGGGCCTTGTGTTGTGAATGTTTTCTTTTTTACAGGAAATATATGTAATGATAGCATACAGCATATCCTACTGCTTCAGGGGCCAATGAACTCTGTACCGAGGATTCAGTCACTCTTCTCAGCAGGAGAGTTGAAAAGGAAGAGAAAGGCTGACACAGTTATAAGACGTCTTAGATTTAATATTTTGTGCCACTATACATGAATGATTCACTCAAGCTATTCTATGTTTCAGATACTCCACCTGGGAGGTATGCAGCTTGCCTCTTTTCTTGTACTATAGAAATGAACACATTATATGTGCACAAAGGAACTCTAAGAGTCAGAAAGAAGACAGAAAGGAAAACACAACATGTTTAAAATGCAAAGTATATCTGTTGTATTGAGCACTGAAAAAGAAAAAAGGTGCTCTCCTGAGATTTTTCTTGTGTTCGTCTTCAGCATCCTATTATACTAATTGCTGCATTAAAATATAAACAAAGAAACAAACCCCAAATGATTCTGAATATTCTAAATTAAGTGTGGTTTTAATAAGACACTACAAAGGAGTATGAATGATTTTAGGTCTTCAGTCAAGACCCATGTTCATTTATTGTCACTGGTCCCTCATGATCTCAGACCCTTGCCCGTGCCTCATGTTGCACTTCAGGCAGTCCAAACTTCACTAAGCCTGATCATTCTATGTGGATTCTGGGGGGATGGTCAGCAGAGAAGATAGATATTTGTTTGGACATCAGGGATTTAAAGTAGATCACCTACCTTAGATACTACATTTGTCCTGTTCCCCTTTCTTTGTTAAGATTTAACCTATATTATCATATATAAAAATGAAACTGACAATTTTATCTTTAAAACTGTATTTTTTTTTTTGAAAGTGGGTTTAAATATATATATATAATAGATTTGTTGCTAAGTGCTTTGCAGGTAAACATTATTGGAATTTATATGATTAGTTATTTTCAGCAGTGTTTCCAAAGACTTGATAATTCACAATAAGTTCTGACAAAACAGAGGGTGACTCTGACATTCCAATTATTCTATTTTAAATAAGTATATGAAAAGTCTATTAAAAGATCTGAGAGCAGAGAATCATTTTTTGTGATCAGTAATTTTGCTCCAAGTTCAGTTAAATCGTGCTGTGAGATTAAGATCATTCTTGGGTATATGAAGTTACTACATTGAGTGTATTTTCCTTAAAGTTGTGAATATAAGAGTATTAATTAATTATTGATTGATGTGCTATTTATGTATATTACATTATAAAGAACATGCCATACTTTATTATGAAACATCCACGCTGGAACTACTTGAACCTTTACTATACTCTGGTGATGAGTCAATGGTTTGTGTAATCTCTCTGTAAACATTTGAGTTCGCTTCTGGTATATCTGCTTTGGAAAAGATCTAACTTGAAAAAGCCTATTTGAAGCAGACAAAAACCCCCCAACCACCACATAATTTGGTCTTGGAAGTCAATATAATTAAAACATAGAACCACATAGATAAAACACTACATTATACATTATACAAAAAGATAAATGTTGTCATGAAACCATCATCAGTAGGAATAAATTACTCAAATTTTTAATTATTTCATTTTTGAGATCTTCACTTTGGTTTGCATCAGTGTAGATTTCATTGAGCGCTATCTGCTTGTTTAGTTATTTTGTGTAACAAAGGACAGAATTGGGCCTCCTTCCTTTTAGATTTCAAATCCTATTAATCATTGCTAATTCTTTAGTTTCAGTCTTGAACACCCAATGATGACTTATGGAGCTGTCTTCACTCAGAGTTTTGAAGAATGGGTACCTAAAGTACTCTGAAACTCCTGTACATAAAAGAAGTTTGATTTTTTTAAGTTTGGAGAACATGTAACTTCCTGCAGCATCCAGTAACTTTAATGGTACTTGGCATCAAAGAAAATGTAGTATAAAACTAAAGATTGTAGTACATCCATCTGAACCAAAATTACTTGTCATACAGACCACATTTTCATAATACTGAAGATTAAAAGGGAAAAGATAATAGGAGAAAAATCATGTGTTCTCCACTTTTATTTGTTGCCTCTACTAATCAGAAAAGGTGACTTTCAAATCCAAAGCACATTTCAATGCTACTAGAACTGAATATAATTTTCAGCTTTGAGAACTGAGTTCTGTCATCTTCTCAAATTGCTGTTTGTGATGCAGGTGTTTGGAAAGGGCTATTTCTTCTCCCTTCCCAACTGCTAGTAGCACTTAGACTTAGCAAAATTAACATTGTCTACTTGAGCTGTGTGCTGTGTGCTGAAACACAAACCCCTGGAAGCCTGTATGGAGCTGAGTAGTAAACAATCCTGGCAAATTATCCTCAAAGCAGCAGTATTGGATCATGCTTACATGCGAAATGAACAGAATTAAAACTTTGGGGGATTTATCCTCACAGTATATTAGAAACTATGTATCAGAAAAAAAAAACCAACCTCTTTTTTGGGGTCAGTTCTCACTTTGATCTTTCTTCAAGTCTCCACATCAACTGACAGTCTGCCTTGTCAGTCACAGTAAGTGTTTTGTCAGCTGATGGAGAATAATTCAGTTATGTCTGTGCAATGAAAGAACATGTCCCACAATTTAATCAAATCAAGGTAGAAATAGTCTTCAGTTTTTATCTGGGATCAAAGAACACATGGTTAAATGTCTAATAATATGATTTCCAGTTAATATGCCTGATCAGTTTTGTAGTCAGTGGACAGATTACTGGACTTCTATTCCGGCTGCAGTCACTAAATGCAGAGACTGCATGAAGGAAAAGTACATGTGTGCCCAAAAAGATGTATTTTGCAGTGAAAGAAGCCTGGGGAGGCATTTTTAGAGAACCTGAATGATGTTAACTCTGCTGTGTACTTGGTAGCTGCTCAATCAAGGGATTTCTTAATGTGGTTTTTGAAATTAATTTAGTCTTATCTGTATTTAAAAAAAAAAGCTTAATTTGATTGGCTATCATTTCTGTATTTGAAAAAGATCAATTTGATTTACTATCATTTCCATTAACCTAACATTTGATTTTCTTTGGTAAATAAAATGTGAGTACAAAAAAAAATGCAATGTCTTAGTATGTTTGCAGTTCCAATTCACACTCCTGAGTCTAACTATTCTGTAAGGTAACATATATTACTTATAATCTATATATTACTTATAATATATAGATATAACAACTTTTCTTTAATAAAATGTAAATCTATATAGAAACAATTATGAAATTTACTTGTCCTTATACTTTGATGAGGTCAGTAAGAATTCTGGCACTGTAGACACAAAATTGCTGTGTGAAAAATTTACTTTCTTCTTCCCTGACATAAAGACTTAATACCTAGGGTAAAGTTTTTTTTTTTTTTTAAAAAAAAATCTTTATATCACAATAGTAATAGTGGAATATATACATATATATGTATATATATATGTATATATATGTGTTGTTTATGTTACATACATGTTGTCATACACATATATACTTAAAATTTCTCTATATACACAGAAGCATGCATTTTTGGGACTATATTGTTAACAAATTTAGGAACCCTACTACTACTGTAAACCCACTATTATGTGACAGTTGGAACACTGGGAAGGTGTGGGATAGAGATACAGTGGAATATGGTGACTTCCAGGAAACTGTCTCAGTTTTACTGATTTTTTTAAATTACGGAAGAAATATCACAGCATATAAATTAAAACATAACTTGTGATCAAACATCCACTACTTCCATGTAGTCAGTGCTGCACTGTAGGCAGCAAAGCTCTTTGAAAGTTATTTCACACTCAATTTGCTTTTAGACTGTTCATTGGCTGTATTTTAGCCCAGTGTCTGGTTTTGTACTAGCTAGTGCTTTAATGTAGCTCTGATTATAATTATACTTGCTAGAGATTTCACAGCTGGTCATTTTTCTGCTTCCATTAGATGGTAATTTCCTATTCCTTTATGATGTGTTAAGACAGAATAACTCTGATTTCTGGAAGAACACCTGTAGTTCAAGAATCACTGCCAAAGAATAACACTAATTATAGTTCATCATATGTCATCCAAGTCCTACCTCTAGAAATTATTTATACATTATATTTTATTTTATTTTATTGAAATATTTGCATTCAAAACTTCAAATAAACTATGTCAATCATTCTGCCTGGTAATACAAATAAAAATTCTAGAATTTTTTAGGAAGGAATTGTGCATTTCTGTCAGGCCACCTAGCCTAACAAGTCTAAATCTGTTAATTCCATTTTGCTTTGGTATTTGATTTGACCTCTTGTGATGACATTCTCGTTTCAGGAGTGATAGAATTGTACTTCTTTACATCAATACTTTTGGATCTTCCTAAAGGATTTTAATTTACCAATAATACGATCTAGGTTTTCTCTCTTTAAGCATATATTTCATTACTAAAAATAAAATTAGTGTGGATATAATGTAACTATTGCAGCTAGAGAACCAAGAAGACTTTTTTTCTCTGATTGTATTATGCTTGAAAATTTCATGTTAATTGATCTCATAATTCCCTGTTTCACTTCATTAAAATGTAAGGCAAAGGAAGATACAATCAGCACTGTGAAATTAGAAATTCTGTGAGTTGCTCAGAAACCCGAGAAATCTATCTGCTTGGATTCTAAAAGGATCTGTTGATGTAGGTGACATAATAGAAGTGAGTTGTAATAGCATAAATTCTCAGCTGTAAAGTGATTTGATCCCAGAACATGATTACTGTACTAGTCATGATCTAGCAAAGCACCTGAAAGCTTGAATCCCTAATGGAAGCTACTTCTTTTCATTGAGAGCTCCTGTCATGTCTCTTTCTCAAAGTGCATCAGCCTACCTATGCATTCATAAAGTTTGTAATACACTTTCGGTTAAGAACTGGTCCTAGATTTTTTTTCCAAGTTCCATAGACACTAGTAAAATTTCAAAGGTTATTCCCTGGACTGTAGAAATCTTGCTGCTGCTCTGTTTACCTGATGGTTTTGAAAAATATATATGAGGACAATTTCCTAGTTAATAACTTCATCCTTTGATACCTGTTCTTTGCTTCATTTATTCCTCTATTTGTTGAAAGAAGTTCTGAATAAATATTTCTTTCCCTTAACTTTTGTTGAAACAATGGTAGTTCATCCCTCTTTGTAGGAAAAAAAAATAAAAATCAGATCTTCTAGCAAGATTTTGCTGTCACTAAGTACTAGTTTTGAGCCTTCCTGAATACTTTTTAAGATCATAAAGATAAAAATGACTACACCATGTGAGAATAAAAGTACAGTTAGTCTAGTACTTTCTCTGGTGTTTGCCACTAATGGATTCTTAAGAAAAATGAAGAACAGATAAGGGTATTTCTACATAAATACACTTTAAAAGCTACCTGGTTTCTACTAGTGTAGGGATGTGAATTTGCATACTCACACCTACCTACATGCTTACGTTCTTCTCACAAATGTTATAGTTTGCACAGGAAAGTGTTGCAACCTAGTTGGTAGGTGACAAGGGTACTAAAGTTTTATTGGCTTCAAGAGGTTGGAAAGTAAATGCCAAATATTTAAGCCTAATATGGAAATTATTTAGGCATTTAAAAACACAACACATTCAGTAAACCCCACTAAATATATTTCATAGCTTTATATGTTTGTTCTTTGATAAAATTGGGATCCGGTGTTAATTACCCCTTTTTTTTTTGAAGAATATTGTGAGTGGTGGTTACACCTGGAGTCAAATCCTTATGTAATGAAAATTTATATGGCATTTTTTATCCCAGTGTAATGTTATAATGCTTTTAAAAAAGAAAAACAAATGCCCAAAATTATAAAATAACTTTGCAGTGATCAAGGAAGTAACATCACTACATTTCTTCTAGTGCTGGACCATGAACTGTCTTTGTGTCAGTGGGAGTGTTCAGTGTTCTGCTTACAAGGTTACAGGAAACTTATTTGTTAAATAAAATTTGCTCATTATTTCAGGATTTCTTTGGACAAAAACCTAAAGGAAAAAAAAGTGACTGTTTCTGAGAGAGGAATTGAATGAGATGGCACATTTTTTATTCTGCTTTAAATAGAAACATCTATGCCTGTAATGGTGGTACTAATAACAGCTACTGTATGTACTACAGTCTATTGCACAGTGACCAGGGCTCCAAAATAGCTGCCATATTTAAAAACACTTAATTTATCAGTATCAAAATAAAGCAAGAAATGTGCATATTTTATTTTACTCCATTTATATTCTATTAAATTTTATAGATTATTTATATTTATTAATAAATATATCAATTTTTAAAAGTACATTAAGGTATTTTGATACATCCACAAGAGAGCAACAAAACTGTTGAAAGGGCTAGAATGCATGTCCTGTGAGGAGGTGCTGAGGCTTTTGGGTTTGTCTAGTTTGGACAGAAGGAGGCTGATGGGCAACCTGAGTCCTCTCTACAGCTGCCTGAGGAGGGGAAGTGGACAGGGAACTGCTGATCTCCTCTCTGGTATCCAGTGATAGGACACAAAGGAATTGTTCAAAGCTGAACCAGAGGAATTTTAGACTATATTTTAGGAAGCACTTCTTCCCCAAGAGGTTAGTCAAACACTCAAACAGTTTTCCTAGAGGGCCTCTCAGTGTTTCAAGAGGCATTTGGACAGTGTGATTAAGAACATGCTATATAGCCTTTACTCAGCCCTAAAGCAGTCAGGCAGTTGGATAGGCCCTTCCAACTGAAATTCCGTTTCCCTTTCCCTTTTGCTTTCCCTTTCCCTCTACTCATAGGTCTGGTAATTATGCTTTCTGGTGAGACTGTTTTTCTCCAAAGTATGATTTTAAAATTAAAAAGTCATTAGAATCACTAAATATGCTTATAGATATGCTAGGCACGCAGCTCTTAAACAGCCTGACCTAAAAGAAAAAGAGAGACCAGGGGCCAAATTAAACAACAATTTAGATGTAATCTAATTTAATTATGCCACTTTATGCCAGAGCTCCCCACAAAGAGAATGCAAAGATAAGGACATTGTACTTGAAATAATACAAGATTCATAGAATAATCATATATTTAGCTTCTTCTTACAACTCTCTCTTTAATAATTTCCAGTTTTAAACTAGAACAACATAAAGGACATGATTGGTTGGTGTGCATTAGGCACTGTCAGCTGCTGACACATTTTCAGGGTAAATTAATATTTTCTTGTCGAAGTAACCTGTGCTGTCTTCAATTACATGTCTCTCATCAAATACCAGGACATTAGAGAAGTGTTGTAAGCATAACCTTTTGATATGCAGGCGTAGTGCAGAGATATTAACTGGCAAGCAAGACAACACAATGGTATTTACCTTAAATAATACATTTTTCATGTGAAGACCCATCCTCACATCATGTAGTACCTTGAACTGTTGTTTCTATTTGGCATCTTTTGCCTTTCTTTCCTTACTGGAGGGATTTTAGGAGTGTTTATGGTGTATCTAAGAATTCCATCTTGCTTTGATGAGACTATTTTTTTTTTATTTTTTTGTGCCTTCAATCCAGTTTAAAGTTTCCCCAAATTAATAGATAAATCTTACCTAGTTGTAGATAATTCTAGCAGCATATTGATAACAAAGGTATCCTTATGTTGTCAGGTAGATGTTCTCTTAATTCTTCCACAAGGAAACTAAAATAATTAAAAGGAAGAAAAGTATGTTTTCTAGAATCTTGTAATAGTTGTTAATTAAAAATTAGCTTTGAAAAAACTAGAGAAGTCATTCAAATTCTAAAAGTCTTGGAGCCAGATTCTTGGTCTTTCATGAATCACCCTTGTGTCACAAACTGTCTGGACTCCCTTGCTGTAGAAAAAAAACTTTCAGCACCTCATGGCTGGCATGATTTGTTTGTCCTGTACCACCTATCCTTTCTCCATCTTTCCCTTTAACACAGAAATATTCTAGACAGGTTAATCTGAATGATGATTCCAGCCAGCTGAACACACTATACTATCAATCATTACAAACCTAAATTATTAATCACTACCATCAGATCCAAGAAAAAGAAAAAACTAACATGCTGGGGAGTTAAATATCTCAGCCACAGTCAGATACTAAGAAAGTATTTGCAGTTGACAGTGTGTTGGAAATCAAAAGAGTTAAAAGTGGAAAAAAGGGAGATTTTGATGGAGACTGTCCTGCAAACACACCTCTCAATAGTTTTATGTCAGTGGTGGAAACAACCTTGAAATGCCTGAAGGAACTGCATTGTTAGTGGAGAGAGGATGATGGCATTCCATGCCTTTCAGACGTCACTGGTGAATTTCTCCAGAAAATACCAGGTACTTTTTCAGCTGATCCTTAGAATCTAAAAACACCTGCCTAAGGTATGATGTACAAAGAGCTTCCAGAATTTCTTTAGCTATCTGATGCCTGCCCCAGAAGCTGCTACAGCCATAGAAGAACATACAGAACTTATCTAGAGATCTTTCTACAAGGAGTCTTCCAGACAACTCTAAAGCAGCATTATGTTGCCAAGGCAGAAGGAAACTGTTTTAACACAGACCACACTGTAGCTCAGTACTTTTATTAAGCACATATTCTAAACCAGTAGGCTGTGCCTTTCCCCAACCTTCATGTAATTTCTGCGTAGGATTGGACTTCAGCCGTATCTAAACTCTTCCAGAAATATTCCATTTATAGTTTCTTGCTTAAAATAGGTAAAATGGGTTTGGTTCTGTGTTGCAAATTGTCTCCTTTCCCTTTTATAGGTAATTGAAATATTTAAAATATCTATGTGAAAAGCATGTTAATAGTAATTCTAGCAAGCCTTTAAACATGTTTTTTAAACTTAATATTCTGCCAGAACTGCATTCATTTACTCCTGGGAGGGTTTAGAAGGTTATTAATATTTAATAGGAATGTTTCTGTAATTTGTTCCAAATGAGAGAAACTTCACTGCAGATTTAAACACAGAGGTTTATCGCAAGAAAAATCAGGGGTGGGGAGAGTTTCTGGCAAGAGTGTTTGGTTTATGGTTTTAAAGAATGTTCCTTTTACTGCTTACTCATTTTTCTCTTAGAACTGGAGTATTCTAAGACTGTGCTTCTAAAATAGACCCAGAAAAAAAATGTGCTAAGGTCGCTGTTGTCATGAAGGAGTTATTTTCATAGCTCTCAATAGCTAAGAGGTACTGTTAGGTAAACAGTGGACAAGGATTTGCATAATATAGTAATATGATGACAAATTATGCAAATTTTTTCAGTGCAATGAGGCACTAACATAGACCTATTATCAAAATGGCTGGGCAAACTTTTCTCTGTCCATGGATCCCAACTCATCCTGAATAATAAGGGTAAGTTAATTAAATATGAATAATGAATATTAATAGAGAAAGCCATGTTAGAGATGCAGAATAGGACAGAATAACAGGGGGGAGAGAAAGATGAAAGGTTATTATTCTTATTTTATGAATAACAAGTTCTAGAGAGAAGTACTTAATCAAAAAGATATATAAGTATATAATCAAAGTGCAGAAATGGGAAGAGAAACGTGCTCCGGCACTCGAATATACCAATACATTGTTCTCTGTTTGTATGACAATATTCAGTTTGACTCCAAGACTGTGAACTTATGTTATAGCTCAGTGTTTTTTCCTGCTCTCTACCAAATGAAAGGCATCTATGACTATCTGTGTTTCAGATGTGGACGAAAAAGCTCTACGTTCTCTTTTCCTAACAGTCATAAGCCTTACAGCATTAGGATTGACCTTTCCAATCTATCCCATATCACTGTTTGTCTAAATTATTGAGTCCACTTCTGGAGCGCAAGGAGACTTTCTGTCAAGTCTGAAGATTGTCTCTAGTATATTTGAGTATCAGGTTTCTAAGATTACCATTCCTTGTAATGTTACTATAGATCTTGTATTTCTTCCTACTCCTTTCATTCAAAAGCAGGTTGTTCTAATCCTCTCAAGCTTTACCAGAATTGAGTGCCAGATGCCAGCCTTTCAAAATTATTTGGTTTTAGTAGAAGTTTTAATACAGTAATTTCAGTTCCTATTAAAAGCATTTTGTGTTTTTCCTTATGCAGCAGCACACATTTTTGGTCTGTGACTACAAAGATTAAAAGAGAAGGAAAAAAAAAATATTGCTGTTCTTGTACCATCTCAAGATTATGGCAGTAGAAGCTTTAAAAAATAAAATATGACAAAACTAAGAACATCACATGTTTTCCCAGTGCTGCTTCCCACATAGTAATAACTGCCTGTAGAACAAAGATCTTGTCACAGCTTGGCTGTTTTTGATTGTATATAACTAATTTTTTCAGAATGGCTCTCTGTTGCTTCATTATTTTTCTTAAAAATGTGAGAAAATTTTTGCAATCTGATTTACAAATATTGTAAAATAATACAGATAAAAAGGTACTTAACTCATTCTTTTTTCCTGTACCTGTAGTGGCAAACTGGGATCTAATATTCATTTACCTTTTAATTTTATTTCTAAAATATACTTGCATTATTACATGAAGTGAAAATTAGATTTTGCAAATTCATTATTTCCACTATACATTTTTGGTTGCAGTACTTAATCTTTGATTCTGTAATCCTTTTCATAAAATAAAAGAAAAAAAAAGGATCTTGAAAGCAAAAACCTTTCCAGAAAGAAATTCTAATTAAGACCTGATTCTAAGTTAAGACCTAGCATGAAGTTTGATTAAAATAGAAAGTGGTACTTCAATTTGTTTTACTTTTGAAGATAATGTAAAGTTTTACTGATAAAAAGTATATCCACAAATGGGGAAGAAGGA
>JAWWEW010000088.1:53670931-53684818 GCA_035583185.1 Anabacerthia variegaticeps | reverse complement strand
TCCTCCAGTATTGTCACTGGTCACCACAGAGAAGAGATCAGTGTCTGTCCCTCCTCTTCCCCTCACAAGGAAGTTGTAACTGCAATGAGATCTCCCCTCAGTCCCCTCTTCTCCAGGATGAACACACCAAGTGCCCTCAGCTGCTCCTCACACAGCGTCCCCTCGAAGCCCTTCACCATCTTCATTGCCCTCCTTTGGACACTTTTTAATGGCTTAATACCTTTCTTACATTGTGGTGCCCAAAACTGCACACAATATCCAAGGTGAGGCTGCACCAGTGCAGAGCAGAGCAGGACAATCCCCTCCCTCGCCCAGCTGATGATGCTTTGCCTGATGCCCCCCAGGGCAGGGTTGGCCCTCCTGGCTGCCAGGGCACTGTTGACTCAAAAAGTTTGGATGTGACAGAAAGTAATGTATAACTCTCTTATCGCTGACGTTGCCAACACATGGCTTTAGGAAAACTCTCAGTGACAAAAGACACATGTGGCTGCTTTTCTAAAGGCTTTTCTTGATAACATTTGATGTTAGGATTAAGCAGCACAGTAGCTTTCATGAAGATACTTTTTATGCTTTTTATTTTACTAAATACTGAATTTTAACATGCATATTTAATATGCATATGAATTTATGCAAATCCTTTTTGAAATGGGGTTTGTTTTGAAAATAGTAGACCTTTGACTTAAAAGTTCAAACCTTATCAGAAGACGTTTTCAGTAGGTTTACTGTCCAAAAAATAATGTGGGCATTGTAGCAGTTAATCAAGAAAGACAGCTTTTAATTTTGCATGGCATTTTTCACTCTTTCATATCTTTATGTTCTTACACTGTAGAAAGAAACATTCCTGTGGAAGAGAAATGTTTCTTATATGGTTCTTGATCCTTCCTGCTCAGTCGCTGGTTGGTGAGTGCAGCTCCTCAGTGAAGCTAGCCTCAGGTATATGCTTCAGGAATTCACCAGCAAGATTATATCATTTTCAACTTTCACTGGACCTAACTAGCCTAGTGAGTGACTTAAATTAACTGTCTTGCTATGACTAGACATGAGCTGTTAGCATCACACATTGCAGCCTCTGTGTTAGCACCAGCTTCAGACTGGCAACTACATCATGAGTATGGCTGCATGTCATCTACATCTCCGACACCTACAGATAAAGGCTGCAGTTCTGCAGGTCAATTTCTTCTCTTCTTGCTGTTCCGTAATAAGGAAAGCTACATCACTCATTTCCTTTTTCCTCAGTCATAAAAATGTGGCAGTCTATCTGATATGAAACAACCAAAATCTTTTATCAGGGAAAACATGGCAAACTGGCAAATCATGGCCTGGCTGCCACCTACATCTGGCAAGGAGAGAGGTCCAGCATAACTATCCCCATAAACTTGCTTTGTTGAACTGGAAATTTCACGGTGGAGTTTCATTGTGCAGCTGATGAGGCAACATAAGTACTCAGCCATTCAGAGAACTCTTGTTTAAACAAGGAGGTGTCTTCCAATCTGTACCGCATTCTCCTCTTCAGATATGGTCACTGAAGATTACACTGAAGTGTAATAAAAGCAAACCAGGTGATCAGATTAACCTCTAAGTGCTGCTGTGCTGAACTGCTATCCATTAATTAGACTATGCTAAGGTACTTTTAATAAGATTTTCAGTTTTTTCTGTTCTTTTCCTATGATAACACTTCTATTTTTAAAAGCTTAAATTGGAAAATGCCTCTGACAGGCTAGTGGTGAGCTGTTAGAGTTTATTAGAAAGATAAACAAACTTACAGATGGTAATATAAAACTGTATGTAGAAGGAGGTATAAGAAAGACTGAGTCCAATATTTATTAGACAGCTAGTCTGTCTATTTTATAGATAGACACAGTCAGTAGTAAAAGAGACAAAACCTAGCATGTTATAATCAGCTCATAATGTTTATTTTTGTAGTAATAAATGTAATAAAATCTTCTGGCAATGATAGTTTTCATTGGCTGAACACTAACTAATACACTCTTTTGTCTCCCTGTAACGCTGTGTTGACAGTTACACTGTCCCTCAATATTCCCAAATAAAAGCTGTCAACCAACATGAGTCCAATCAGTGATTTAGTAATGTCCCTAAACAATTTCCACTCTCAGCTCAAGCTGCAGATTATTTACTTTTCTCAGCGCTCTAATATTCTGAATCTTTTATTCTTAACATCAGCAGAATATCATGGTCCCCATACCAAAGTCAAACCTTGATATTTGCTGATGGAGCTGTTCCTTTGAGGTTTTCGCTTTTGCAGATACTTTCTGTGGTTTGGGATGTATCTCTGGATCACTAAGGACTGCAGTTTCAGTCATGCAGCCTGGATGACTTTAGTTCAAAAGTTTGACAAAACTAAGACACTATGAGTCAGCAGCAAAAAGTGTAGGATCCTGTGGACAGTATCAAGTTTGACTGACACCCTCTCCCTCATGAACTTCCTCACCTCTGTTGCCCTCTCACCTCCTTTCTTCTAGACTTGATTTCAAGATGCCCTGGTTTGAGTGTCAAGCATAGGCAGTTTTGCAAGTATATTAGCTATGTGAGGTATAAGTTGTACACGGGTAGTAAAAGTTTTAGTGAAATTCATCCCTCTGATCAAGCAGAAAAAGTGCCACCAGTGTTCTTATATTGAAACACAAGCTGCAAAGTGACACAGCAGTGTAACCCAGTAGTATTTCAAAGCATAACTTAATGCTAATTAGGTTTGAACCTTTAGATTGTCTTTCATCAGAATATCGTAAGGCTTTGAGCATTAAACCGTGTTTGTAGTGAATGCTTAATAATGGATGTTTTCAATTTTTGTTAAGTCCATTTTTTTCATTGCCTGTACAATACTAATCATAAAATTTTGTTAAGGAAATAAAGATTTAATTGCAGCTACAATTTAGTGCCATTGTCATTCTGCCAAGAATCCCTAAAAGAACTTGTCTCTTCCCTTAGTGTCAGGTGTCAGTGTGTTAAAGACAAATAAACATTTCTGATTTTGTAGATTTATGAATATAGAGTTGTCATAAAATAAGGAGAAAGAAGGAGAAATAATTTTTTAATACAAATTAGAGGTTGAACTTTACGCAGTGCTCACTCATGTTTCCAACAATACAAGTGGCACTAAAGCCTTTCTCTTTCTGTAGACTAAGTAGGACAGAAAAGCCTGCCTGCTATTTGTGACAAAGTTTTTTTGTGTGGAAAGCATACTTGAACAACTCTTAATTTCTTCAGACATTGTGAGATACCGTTGCAGAACTGGGCAATGAACACAGTGCACCTTGAAGCCCACAAGCTGCTAATAAAACTCATCAGAGGGACCAGAGTGGGAACTGTCTTTCTACTTTAATCCTTCTCAGTGCTGGCCACCAAACAACAAAGGAGCATCATGGTGGCTGAACATATCCCTGTTAGTGTATGATGCAGTGCTGCACAGAAAGATGCAAGGCAGCTGAGATGCCCCAGCAAGATTCTGGGGTCACAAACACTGTTTTCAGCACATAAGTTAAACTTCGTCACCCAGACTTGGAAATCACTGTGCAGTGCTCAGTTCTGCACTGTGAACTTTGACTACAAATTATTGCTGCAAAGTTATAGCAATTCTCCCTGAGATTAAAACCAGCATAAATTCCTTCAGCAATTTAGGAATGACCATTGTAAGGAGTCAAGCAGTGATAGCTTAGTAGTTACATGTGACAAGTATTTAATCTCTACATCAATGTTTAAAACGAGATTAGTGAACTATGGCTTTATTGGAGTTGGGGAGAGGGAAGTAAAAGGCATTGGTCTGTGCATAACTCCTGGAAAGAGCAATCAAAGTGTGGAAAAGCAAATGTTGCTACATAGCAGGTTAGTTCTAAATCTACCAAGGACAGTAGGGACCTTAACCTATCCTTTCTTGTTTCTTGATACCATTGGGCTTTTAAAAAATGCAGCTATAAGTTGATTCTCACATGAAATCACAAGAGTTGCAGTTCTCCAATGTTCACAGCAGGGAAGGCTTTCATAAGTCTCCATTTCCCTCCACTTGCAGAAAACGTGCTCTGCCTTAAGTTCACATCATCAGGAACTCCAAAGAAAAGAATAAATCAATGGTTTTTATCGTCAATTGCCTCCTGTCACATGTACTGTAAATCTCTATTTACAGTTCTTTGTTCACAGGGAGTGAAAAGAAAGTGTTATTTCAATTAAAAAACAATTCACAGGGAATGACTCCCTTGGAAAACCACAATACTGACAAAACTGATTTCAGGCCCAGTTTGACACAAATCTGCATGAACTCTCCAGTTTTTCCATATCTGCATGATGTCCCTAGTTTTGTTTTTCAGACTATGTCTTTCAGAGGCACACAAAACAAGAAAACTAGCATCTGTCATGTGAAGTGGTTGTTTTTCCTGTTAATCCTGGAGGCAAAAACTCTCTAGCAAATCCATATTAATTGAACACATGAAATTCACACTTAGAGATGTGTGTACATTAGCAGAGGCAAAGTGCACTAAAGCAAACAAAAATAAAGAATAAAAACAAGTAAATTCTGTTTCAAAACAATTCTGAAGAAAGAAGGAGACTCTAGCAGTTTCTTTAGCTGGTCAGTGAGAGGAGCCTGTGTATTACAGCTCACTTGCTACAAGCAAGGAGATAACAGAGCTGAATGTTACAGCTTCTGGGAGAAAGGGAGCGAACAAAATATGAACCAGCCAGAACAGACAGGAATGCAAACCTTCCTTTGATGTAATATTTAGTATCAGTCCTTTCAGTATAACAGAGCTGAATGTTACAGCCCCTGGGAAAAAGGAAAAGAACAAAATATGAACCAACCAGAATGGACGGGAATGCAAACCCTCTTTTGATGTAATATTTAATATCAGTCGTTTCAGTTTTGGTTGCTGGGAGAGAATTAGCAAACCCACCATGAGGACCCAATGAGAAGTCACCACAAAAAAACTGTGTCTGCAATTAGAAGAAAAAAAAGACATAGTATATGTAATCTAAGGAAAAGTTGAGAGAAATAATAAGTATCACTTTTGTATATTTTTGGATTCACAAATAGAAATTTGCAATTTTAACTTCTTTCCTTAATTAGTACAGCCTTTTTAATCTGCATACTTTCTGAACTTTTAAACCACAAATGATCAACCCTTTGCATAGCAGTTGAAGGTATATTTCTAAACAAATTTAAAGACATTTCCTCACAGATCAAGGCGAATCAATATTAGTAGTTAATCTTAAATACAAACACTTATTCATTTTTTATAATCTTCCCAGAATTTTGTTGTCTATGTGCATATATGAGTAGATTATAAAATATATGTAAGTAAATAAGAATGATTAGAAAATGTTGCCTCTAGCTGAAAATTCATACCATATCTGTTAGGAGAGATTTATATTCCAAAAGTCATGGGTGTTTAAAATGACTTTTCAGTCTCCATGGAAACTCTTAACTGCATTAGTTACTGCAGTCACAGCTTAGATATATAAACAAAAGCATGGATGCATTGGCTGGAGGGAAAGTCTGGGTTTATCTGAGGTTTTTAAAGGGCTTTTCATACTGTCTGCTTTAGTAAATCAGTCTTCCAGATCCAGTGTGCTACTAGGAAAACAAAAAATAATCTTTTTCCTCACATTTAAGTTAAGGTTTTAAAATTTAAAGTTACTTTGGTGTCTTCAATTTTGTCTTCCCAACAGAGGGAACTCCCAGGGCTCATATTTTCAAGAAGTTTGTGATAAGTTACAAGCTCTTTTATTAGACTGTCTAAACTGCAATCTTTAAGCTAAACCTTAATTTGTCTTAATTCCATTTCTATTCTTAAAATATTATCTCATTCCCAATAAAGTAACACAATGAAAATCCAGTCAGAGCTTACAAGTGCTGTCCTGTCTGCTTTGTGTGAAATGTCGCAGGAGGCAGAAGGGAACTGTGGGAAGGGGGTGACAAAACTGTTTCTCTTTAAGATACTGCAAAGTGCTGCTGATCCACTCAGCAAACAGGGAGTGGAGAGAGAATGAATGGTCTGAGGATCTGTCTCCTTTTTTGGAGAAGGTGGCAAAATCCAAAATGAAGAGGAAGAAAGTTTTTAAAGAAGGCATCTGAAAAAAGGAATAGTCCTCCATGTCAGCCAAGGAGAAACAAAGATGTTTGTACAGAATAGTAGTTATGTTGAAGGGTAGATACATTCTAGTAGTGAAGGTCTGGAATGTGACCAAACATCTTTCAGAGCTTTCCTCAAGCCAACTTCTGCAGCAGGTGAAGAGCAGAAGTTCTTGCTGAGGCACACAGCACTCACAGTGGACTGGGGATGACAGTACTGTGAGAGATATCCCAGGGACCCGTGGGAACCAGAAAGTGCCATTAATCAGAGGGAGCTGAATGAGAGCTGTGGAATCATCCCTCACAGCTTGAGCACCTGTCTTCAGACTGTGACAGGAATGAGACAGGAGAGCACACACACAAAATCACTGGGGAAAGGCTGCTGGAAGCTTGTCTTTATGAGATATTTCTGTTATTATTTTTATTTAATTCATATATCCCCTCATACTAATTTCCCTCCTTAGTCTCTACTGGATCACTTTAAAAATAATTTCTTCCTACTCTCTAACTATCTTCCACATTCTCTGTTTTTATTGGTGTTCTTAGTTTTCCTCCCAAGTCCAGAACATCAGCACATTCTTGAGAATCTACTTCCAAAAATGGGGTTTATCCCCTCCTCACTTAACTGGAGGACTTCATGGGAAGGGACAAAGGATGAAGGGGAAAGGCTTTTGCTAGGAAGGAGGACACTGCAGGCTGAAAACACTTCATAAAGTAGAAGGAAAATGGTAAAATATATTTAAACAAGTCTTGGAATTGTTCTGTTTTCACTTAGGGTATGACAGGCCACTCATGAACACTTCTGTTGCTGGAGAGTCTCTAATACAGGTTTTTTGCATTTCAGTCTGATTTTTTATAATAAATTTTTCAACTTGACTTTGCTGACTGCAAGATTGTCTTGAAAACTATGCAGCAAGAGATCAAAAAAGGGTGTTTCAATATTGATCTGGTATATTCATCCCACAAAGCTGAAACTGATAATGGCAGTCTTTTCTTCATGGAATCATTTCTTGAGTACTAATGGCTAGCATGCACTTTCAATGCATGCTCAGGTCCAAACAGCAGAGAACTGTGTTATCCCAGAGGTGCAGGGATGGCTTGGAAAAGTGCAGTTATCCCCACTTGTATTGGCTATAAGAACATTGTCAACTTTTTGCCCTGAGCACAAATGGTAACCCACACTGCTTTCCGAAGAAAGAGTTTCAAGTACTAGAGTTCATCTCATGAGTTACTGAAAGGTGACAAAAACAAAGGCTTATGTTAAATAGCAAGTAGGTCAATTCAGTTTATATTTCCATGAGGTGTGCAAAGTGAGGACGGCTGGACACTGTCTCCCAAGCTCCCCTGACCGATTATCCTATACAGGGGGAATGTTTAAGTTTGTTTTTATGGCTTCCAGACCAAAGCTTCCTCACATGCAGCCAACTTATTCTCCACCCACGGACAGACTTTGCTGGCTTCTGTTGGTGCCCAGCCAGTCAAGCAGAACTGGGGTAGCATTCTGAAGTGTAAAGTTGCAATGTATACTCACGATGGATTAAAATGTTATCTTAACATCCCACAGACTGCGTGGGTCCCTGTCACAGCTTTATTTCCTGTAGGTTGTTTTTGCCTTCATAAAGGCAGAGGTTTTCTGATGCGCAGCAGTTGTACCAAGATACAGTGTATCAAAACCAGTTTCCACATTTCATTTTCTTTAATAAAAATCCTGGAGAAAATGACAAAAATTAAACTTTATAAGCTGCAAGATCTGCCAAGGCAAATTAAAAGGGAGGCTCATTCTTAGTTAATGGAACACTTGAATACCTGTCTTATTCCATCATGTATGTACACTTCTAATATGTTTCTATATTTCCTATGCTTATTCACCTTGTTAATACTCCAGTGCAATCAACACTGATCTCTCCTTGACTTGGACTGACTTCGACTAAAAGTCTTGATTTAAATTTTGTGAAAAAGAATTCTTTTTTTTTCTAGCAGTTAAAACCATAAAGAGGTGAATGGTATGCTAAAGTAATTAATTTTGATACTTGAATATATTTAAGCTTTTTTAAATTATTTTTATTATTTTTATTTTTATTTTTTTATATTACTATTAATTAAAAACTCCCAGAAAAGCAGCACTCCTTTCTTATGTAGTAAGATTTGAACAGAAAAGCAAACTCAATACATTCCACATGAGGTTCCTGGCAAGCAAAGTGCTCAGAAACACAAGTTTGCATTCACTTTTTGGCATTATTAAGTCAATCAGTCAATACAGATTTCATTATCTTAATTTATATTATATTGCTTTTTGGAGCTTTTTGTTTATGCTGAAGGCACTTTTCTAGGTAGTCTTAATTGAAAACTATTGATTCATTGCATTGGATGCTCTCCTTTTTGATTTCTCCCTTTTACAACCATGGCTAGTTCCATACACATAAGAACCTGTTGTATAGAGAGCTGAAGTCCTCCAAAGTCTTAAAAAAAACAAGTCTTAAATGTCTTTTGCTTTTTTATTTTCAATTATAACTAAGACCATGAAGGATTAAATTGGCCAGTCCTTCCTAATTGTCTGGAAAATGCTTTGAGTATTGCTTATTAAGCACATAATCAGTATTTTTACCATTTATTTTGATTACCATTTCATGATTTATTATTTTTAATAGAATTCTGCATTAATAAAAAGACCCCTCAAGAAAGTAAGGGAATGGAGAGGGAATTTCTGTGAAGAATATATACAAACCTTATCATGAAGTACATTATTTGCTTCTGAGCCTTAGCAATAAAGTCTGCTGGAAATGCCTTCCCATTTTGATTAGGATTTAAACCATGGGGTAGTAAGGATTGGGCAAGCGGAAGCAAAAGACATGAAGAAAATGAGATCTAATCTTTGCTGTTTTACCAGGTGGCTAATTATTTTGTTTTGTTTTTCTGCTTGATGTCTGCTCACATAAAGATGTAAATCAGGATATTTGGTGAATGTGGATTGTTTGTTTGGGCTTTGGCTTTTGGGAAGATGACTATATTGTAAAGAAGAAAAAAGCATGAGTGCAAAATAAAAGGCCTAAATTAAATGGTGAAAAGAATGGGGGGTTGGGAGGTGGGGACAAGGGGAAGTGAGAGGTGTGTTAAGAGTGTGAATAGTGAGAACCATGCTTAAGAAGGATAGGCAAAAATGATAATAATAACATTTTGAAGATAGAGAATCGAGAAATAAAGTGGTTCTGGTGGGCTTTCATCAGAACAGCTGCATTGTCTGTTCTCATTCCAGCCATTTCTCATTCTGAGAAACTACCCATGTCCCCACTGATGGATGACAAACAGTGCACTTTTTATGTTACTTCACCATGATGGGAAAGGGCAGTGTTGCTCAGCCTGCTGAATAGGGGAATTTAAAGCAAGAGAAAATTGTATTAAGAAGCTGCAAGAATTTTTCTGCTCATCCAGTGCATGTGCCAGGGCTGGCCAAGCTTCCTGGATTACTGGCATCCTTGATGCTGTCATTAGAGCTTGAGACCTCCCTGGGGTGGGTTACAGGAGTATAAGTCTATCAAGTTTTAGACAAATTCCTGACAAATTCTAAGGCAAAATGTAACATTCACAGAAAAATAAAATGTCAAAATGTATGCCTCATGATATATATGAAACTGTGGAGATGAAAAAGGAAAACAAGATACCGTGGAACTGAGCTTGTTTGTTCCTCCAGACTTTTATTGCTTTGCTCTGTGTATTAATTCATTGCAGCAGCAATGAATATCCATTTATTTAACCATAATAATATGTACGCATGTATCTGTAACTAAGTGAACAGGTGGGAAATGTATTATAAACCAGAAACATAACAAACAGCAGAGAGTCTGTTGAGCAAAGCACATCCAACATTTGGTGTTTTTAACACATTAAAGAAGACAGAGACATTGAGTTTTAAAGCATCCAAAAAAACTTCAGCCAGCATGTTGCTTCTCATGGTGATCAAAAGTACATGTCCACTGTATTCCTTCAAAAAGTTTAAGACTTAAAGTCTTAATAAAAAGATGGTTTGTAGATCAGTATTAATATTGTATAGTATTTTGGCTATACATCACTATTGCAAATGGGTGTTTTAGGCCCCTCAAAGAATGCATTCAGAGTGCTTTTTTGTTATTTTCATACATGTATGACTGTTAAAGGATTACTTGGAGGATTACCAGTAGAAAACCATTTTTCAATATCCATAATTAAGAATTGGGTCTCATCTCTTCAGCTTAAGCAACTTTGCTGTTGATGTGCAACCTGTCCAGTCTCACTTTTCTCTCATATATTTCAACCTGATTTTTGATGATGCTGATCTGTACTGAGCTATGAGAAGACAAGAAAAGAAAAAAAGAAAAAGAAAAATATCTAGAGAAGAATGGGCTCACAAATGTGAACGTATTAATTTACAAAAGATTTCTGTTTTACGTAAAATGCAATCTGTGATGATACACCACTGACAGATGTCCTAGGAAATAAGGTGTTAATCTTCAACTATACAGATTTAATTAGAATAGTGGAAGAATATGAAAATGAGTGTTGTAAAATATAGTGCTTATACTTGTATGTCAATACATAATAGGAAAAGCAGGCAATTGAACTTTGGAGGCATTATGAACTGCAAAGAGATTATAGCCTAATTGTTGACAGTTTATCCATATGAATGATTTTTATGATGGACTTTTAAACTGTTGCAAGAGCATCAATCATTTTCTGATCTGAACCCCGTATACACTGAAGAAGGACCTAGAAATAAATGCTCTGATAATAATTTTAAGCTATGCTTTATCACATGCATGCCCGGTGTTTAAAAGACAAGTAGGTCCCTCTATACAGGTAGGGAGTGTATCTTATCAGACTGGCAGCTGGACACATCATTGGGCTGGGCAAGTCCTGAATCTGTGGCCAAACTGGAAAAAAAAACCCGAAAAGTAAAACAAAAAAACCTGACAGTCTAAGAGTCTTATTTTTATCTCCAAAAGAATATTATTACCAAAATAAAATCTGAAGGTGGGATGGGAGTTGAGGGGCTGGGGTGGGGGTAGGAAGGGGAGTGAAGTATCAGAGGGAAATAAATATTTTGTTCTCTCTTAAAACACTTTGAGGTGAAAGGGACTGTGTGGCTTTCCAAGCTCCATTTTGTTTTGTTTCCATAGGTTGAGGTTCTGAGCTATCTTTACACCTTTTTTGGTGTTCTAAATGTTTTCAGACCTTTACTCTACCACAAAAACAGACCCAAAAAAACAAAAAGCCAAAAAAACACCACGTGTTCTCCTTAGAAATTACTAAATAATGTATGGCTTTAGAAAATATGATGTATGCAGTGAACTAAGAATGACTCTAAAGATCATGTTGTCTTTAGTTATGGTGATGTGAAGTAACTGTATGTTAGGAATGCAGTCCAATCCTATTTGTACCGTATCACTTCATAGAGTTTGCAATTATTTTCTTCTGTCATCAGGTTCAGTTGAATTTCAGTTGGTGAATTTTTTTGTGTTCCTTTCTTTCTGCTAGTTCCCTTACTTGGAAAGCTTGGGCTTTCCATGATGCCAAGGAATAGAAATAAATACACCCAAAATAGTTCAGACCAAATGATAGCTGGTATATACAACAGGCAGGCAACCTGACTGCTTCTGGGATTTGATGTCATGTCTCTGTGTGATGCTGCATTGCATTGTGTGATTTAGACATCCAGACAACCTAGGAGGTTCCCTAAATTAGTAACACATGATGCTGTACACATGCTCTCCATCTGTATTTGTGTGTGGTACATTAATGATCCTTTCTTCCTTCCCTTTCCTGTATCCTGAAGTTTAATAGGATATGATGAGAAAGGTAGATTGATCTAGTTACAGTTACCCTTCTGCCATTAATGCACCCAATAAAGGTCTTCTCAGAACTGACTGCAGTTGTGATAGGCTTCATTCAAAAATGTCATGGAAAATGTCAGTTCTTACAAAAATAAAACAAACCTTTGGAGCTGACGTGGCGGAAGGCAAAATAATGCTAAGTATCTGTATTTATCTCAGGAATACTATCTCAGGTTTAAAGTTTTGTAGTAAGATGGGGAGTGTCTCTTTCCATAAACAATTTTTTATCTATATTAATTAAATAGTTATTGTAAAAAAGTTCATATACTAATCAAAATATTTTTAAGTGTTCACAAGTACTTCAAAAACTTTGGAGACAAATTATTGTTGCAGAAATTATGATATTCTTCAATTTTGCTTTTCTCTTCCCATCTGTCTCATTTAAATGGTTTAAAGTGTAGAGAAAAAAGAGTAATGCATTTAAAAAGTAAACAAATACTCAGTGTTGATGGGAAGAACTTTTTTCTATAAACTTTGCATGTAGTTCCACCTTAAATCCATACACAGCAGCTGGAAATAGGTCAACACTGAGCATCTTGTTGTTTGATGAAAGAATTCAAACCTGTTTCCAAGGTAACCAGTCCTATCCTCTATAAATCTCTGCCGTGCTTCTACCTGTTTTGTGAAGCTGAATGCTTTTTTCATTTCCTGAGGTGTAGATTGAACTTTAACACACACATGTACACACACACCACATGCTGCTTTGTTTCCACTGTGACGAAGGAGACAACAAAGGTAAATAGGAGTTGGTTAATATTTAAACTGTTAATGCAGGTGTTGCAGTAGCACATTGGTAGAGCTATTGTAAGTGGTGCCAAGCAGCCCTTGAACAAATAGCTTTTACAGGAATGGCAGATTAATTTTGGATGAATTCCTAGGTACCTGGATGTCAGGCCATTATAGTTTTCTTTGTTCTCTGTTCTCTACACAGACTAGGAAAGATACTCTATTTTATAGAAAGTATTGAGGATGTGTCAGTAGAGGCAAGTGATATTCAATAATACCATTTAATGCATAAACTGCCATCTCTTTGTTGCATTAGGTAGATGCTTCACACATCTGATAATAGTATGTAAAGACAGAGCACTTTAGTGAGATTTCTTTGCACGTTCCACACACTTTTGCACACATTAAAATATTTTCTGCAGAAGTTCAGTACAATAATTCTTTCTTTCTTAAAATTATTTTTCCTTTTGAGACAGTAAACTTCTGGGAGGGTCAAGACACAAATATATGGCAGGATAGCATAGAAGAGTACAAGGTAAAGAAGATACAGCGTGCACTGAAGACACTTTTGCAAAAATATCTTCTTTTATCTGGAGAAAAATGTGAACATGATACATGATAAAGAATATTCTGAATGTTTCCACTATTTTATAGAAAACATATTTAATTACAATTTTTTTCTGTTTATTTAAATATTAACATACAGGCAATTTAGAGTTTCCTCTAAATGGGTCATGGAGTAAAGCAAAGTAATTGCTACAAGATGAAAACTGCTCCTGCCCCAATGCAATAGGAGTTGTATCAAATCTACAGCTAGCTTTTAATAGAGGACTTAGTAATGATATAAAACATTGTCATTCTACTAATTTATTAATCATATAATCACTCGTATTAACCAAAGAATGTCTTGCTGTGTTAAGTCATTGCTAATACACTTCATCAAGTCTGATACACACTTGTAGTTTAGCTTTTGGAAATTCAATTTTTTTATCTGAAAAACGACAAGTTGTTTCACCTAGATTAATGAAGTATCTCAAATGAAAGAAATAGGTGAATCACTAAATTCAAATCTGAAACTGTGTATCATTGAATACAGTTTTGTTCTATGCCTTACATTTTGTTTGTAACACCAAGAATCATCTTAAACTTGAGCTTCAGAGTGTCCTGGTTCCGGCCAGGCCAGGGTTAATTTTTTGCAGTAGGTGGCGCCGATGGGGG
>JAWWEW010000088.1:53627588-53664262 GCA_035583185.1 Anabacerthia variegaticeps | reverse complement strand
CTGCCCAGGTTTGGAGTTAGAGTTGTCCTTCTCCTGGGATGGTTGCTGGGGAGCTGGTGAGCCCATCCTGCCCGTGGGCACACTTTGTCTGACCCTTCAGTTGAGAGCTGACTAACATGGGATACCCTACTGGAGGCATGTACCACCACCAGCACAGCTCACAACCTCTAAAGGCATGCAAGCTTCTCCCCCATGACAAGGGGGTGTCCATGGAGAAGTGTTACATATCTATTTAATTTACAAATACACATGCAGTGTCCTGTTTCCCTGAACACAGCAGAAGCTAGCAAATGCCAGACTGCATTAATACCTTAAATTCCCCCATCTTACTCCTGCATCTATATCTGGTTTTTGTTTCCTTTCTTGGTCATATCTTGGCCCCAAGAACAAGACAGCTACAAACCAATACTATATTGTAATCCCATGTACCTTGCTCTAACCTGCTGTCTGGCTTAGTCCTTGGCCTTTTCTTCAATGTTTGCAGCTGCCTTTGTTATTGTCAATGCTGATCGAATATGTGACATACCATTATGCTAATCACTTTATGTAAAATTAAAATTAAAAACAAAAAAGCCTGATCAAAGAGTATGAGTAAAGTGTGAACAGAAAAAAGAAATAAGGTAACACTATGAAACATAGGATGCCAGTGAAGGAGTAAGAATTAGAGTAATAACTCCATTCCCAGCATCCCAGTTCACTATTCATTGGACAGAGAGATTACTACACATGTTGTTAATCAACAGAAATTTAAAGGAGAATAATGTAATGCAGGGGTTTTTTTACAAAGGGCAGCTTGGGAGAATGTGTGGAGGTTGCTATTCCAATACTGACACATGTTGCTCATCCAGGCTTGAGCTTTCAGCAAGGCAGAGGTGAGGTTTGGTAGCATCTTGACATATGAGAAACGTGAGGAGTTTTGTACAGAAGTATTCCAACCAGAAGAAATTGTCTGGGATTTCAGAGAAAAAACAGCATCTTTTTTCCATTTTTTTCTTTCAAATGGAAAGAATGAGCCAGATAATGTGAAGATCATTTCAAGCTCAAATATGTGCATGTTTGATGTCCAAATATCACAACTATGACAACTATGCTGAAGACCCTTACAAAGCCCTGAAAATGAGAGGACCTTGTGGGCCAGATTAGAAGGAGGGATAATTTAGTGTTTGAATCCATTTACTATATCTGTGAGAGGTCAAGCAGAGCATAGTTCCAACCCTTATGTGAATATTCTAATTGTCAGTCTGAAAATAGACTCATAAATACATATTGATTGACTCTTGAACAACCAAGCTAGTTTAGTAAAACTCAACACCCAAATTCATAGCTCAGAACAGCATGACTCCAAATCCTAGATGTTCTTTCTTTGAAAATACTTTGAAGTGCCACAGCAAACAAACATTACAAATAAACCAAACCGGACCAATCCAAAATCTGCTATAATGCTACAGTTAGCATATGTCAGTGATTTATATAGCAATACTTCAGATTTAAGATAAAAAATGCTTCTTTTCCTCTTGTCCTAAGTCTGAGAATTAAAAGTTATGGTGTGTTTGCTTTTCTTTGACCTCTCTTATCAAAGATTTAGACCTACTCCTCACGATGAGTCCTTACTCTGTCACCTTACTCCCTGACATGGATTTGCAGTGAGCATTAAAATGTTGCAGAGTTAGAGCCCTGGTGTCCTGCTGCTTGCAGACTTAAATTTAGCAGGGCATGCAACACTGACCATGAATTCCATAGCTAAAGATATGCACACAAGGAACAAGTATGCAGCATGTCTGAGGTGTAATTTGGGAGAGGGGGAATCTGTACTATCTTGAAGGGGTCAGGATAGAGTGTATTTTCCTCAATTTCCTTCTACAGTGGTATAGCAGAGGGTGTGTCTCTTCCCCAAGCCTTTAGCATGTATACCTGCATTAAAAAGTATTATGTACTCTTTTTAAAACCCTGAACAAAAGTGAGGGGTAGAGGCCTATAAAGATCAATTTTGCATTGCCTATTGTTTCTCTGCGTGATGGTTTTATAACATAAGTCATTTATTTGATTGCTAGGTATGCTCAAAGTGGTTGGCTAGAAAGCTTTGAACTTCAGTGAAGTACAAAAAGCAAGCTGTTCATTTAATCAGCACATTTAATTCATCCTGCTTTGCATGCTGTGCCACACTGTCTTCTTTCCATATAAGGATTCTGTGGTATCTTCCTGCAGCACCCCTGCCTCTTTTCTGCAAGCAGCCAAAGATGGCTTTGTGCATAGTGCTTATATATGCTATAGGCCCAACTCCTTTTTGGTGTGCAAAGTAGCAGCTACCTCCTTCTTGTATATCTCTTCTCTTCAGGTGAGTTTTTTTTAATATTCAAGGGCTTTTTTTCCCCACACTGACTGAGAACATGTTCCTAATTTATCTTGCTTTTAAATATTTATCTTTGCACTGCTGTGACTAAGTGGGAAGTGAATTGGTAAACTGAGTTTTGGTTATATTAAGAATTTATATATTTTTTTAGGTGTGTTCTGCCTTTCAGGGTTTCTTTTTGTTTATTACTGGTTGTAATCAGATTTCTTTTTAAGGAACCATTGTTTAGAATGCAGTGAGGGTTTTCTAATGTTATGCAAAAATTTTAGAAAAACCTTCAAAGAAAAATTGGGGACAGTAAGGAAAGATTTTCTAATTTAGCAATTATAGTATATTAAGAAAAAATGTAGCATATTTGTTCTAGGATTTATTAAGATTAGGGCTATTTTTTTCTCTCAGATTCATTCACTCACATATAATACATAAATATATAACATGCAATTTTCAAAAAATTAATATTAGCTTTTGTGTCACTTTCAGTAGTCTCCATTTTTTAAATCTGGTTTACCTTCTTGTTCTAAATTAAGGACAGTGAGACATTTCAGCATTCAGAGAGTATCTACCACAAATCTTAGAATAGGTATTTGATTATCACTTAGCATCTGTTCGTGCATACCTCACTTTACTCAGCTGGACAGATTTCGGATAATTCATAATTTCCATCTCAGTCACATCCTGTCTTCCATTGTAAGTCCTGCCCCTGCCAGATGTCCAGAAGGTAGAAGTTAAAATTTGTTTATTAAATGATTGATCTATTCAACACTTTTGTGACAAATAGGAAAAGAGAATATAGATTTAAACCTAGTTGTTCAGATTATCTTCTCTACTTCCATGTGGAAGACTGAAGCTATCAATGCTCACCTGCAGGTCATGGGATTGCCATGGGAAGCACTAGGTCCATGAAACAAATCCTGTTTCTCGGAATGTGCTCTGAATGTTCCTCAGGGGCTCTGTGGCTCTCAAGAAAAGAGAGTAGTTCAGTTGCATTCTGCTTCCCCTCCCAAGACTCCCACAGCTGAGCTTCAGTTTGGCCTTTGATTACATAAATTCTCTTATATGGACTATCTATCTGCAAGGTAGTCACTGTTTGTGTCTTTGAACACAAGCCCTAATGAGACTGAAGGCCCTGCTAAAAATTTCTTCTGGCTTTTTTTCTTCGTGTTAAAAGAGTACCATCGATCTTTTCTTTACCTCTTGTTGGGTCCCCACTCACAGTTCCCTAGTCTGGAAATACATGATCCATGTGGATTTCTTCCAACTTGATATATTATCATTCTGTAATCCATGGTAAAAAAGCCTACTCACAAAGGCTTTTGCCTGTGAGCAGAGCTATCAATAAAGTCCTTGTTTTAGAGAACAGTCTGGAGATGACCGTTTAGCTGTCTTGAGCAACTCTTGCAAAGGATCTGCCCTTACACTGCAGTAAAATTTGGCAGAGCCAGAAACTAACCATTTAAATTTCACTCTGTGTCTGTCATCTGCAACCCCCATGCTTATAGGATTAAATGATCTCAGAGCCGTACACATTGCTAAGAAGACAGTGAGGGCCAGCTGAAGTTTCTGAGGTGTAAAGGTTTTATACCCAATGATTTCTTACTGTAGTCCCATCAGATACTGACAAAGGTGTGTATAAATCAAGCCAGGTTTCTGTAACCTCTCAGTGGTCTGTGACCAGCAGAGACCTCACTTTCAAATGTTGCTATGCAGAATTTAGCTTCAGTGAAATCCAGGAATTCTAGATTAAATAAGCCAGAGCCTCTCTTTGTTGTGTCACCTGGTGGTTAATACCATCGAGCTTATCAGATATCTTGTTTCCTCCCTTTCAGTCTTTCTTAGCTCTGCTGGTCAGTGTAGGAAAACACACGGTTACCCCCCAAATACACTCACTGTGACTGAGGCACCATTTACAGATAAAGAGATCAGATGATAAAAGAAAGCCAGATGGCAGGAGGTGGTGCCATCTTGCTTCAGATTGTAAACATTCCACTATTCTGCCATCCGGGCATACTCAGCTGACCTCAGAGTCTGCTGCAGGCCAAGCCCTATGATTTTCCTTCCTGAGTTATAGGTGCTGAGCATACCTTAGGGGATTAGCCTTCTCTGGGAGTGTTTCATAACAACAAAGCTTACGTCAGTTCATTAGCTAAACCATATCCTGAATGGTCTGCGGAAATCTTTCTCTGGTATGACACAAGTCAGCTTGGATGTTTGCTGGTTTATACCTGTAGAGGTGTATGGGCAACCCTGACCCGATACTGTTATTCTCTAGAAAAATCTTGTAGTCTATTTGCAAACTGTGTAACCCTGGAGACCTTGGCAATATTCCAAGTTGTGAGTGAGGCCCTTCGAAATAACTTTACTTGATACATTGCAGACATCCATAGCCAAATTAAGCGCATGAGGATCTCTTCTAGTCAACAGCTAGAAAGAGTCACTTTTTGCTTATTATTCGTCTTATTCTAAAGTACTTGTCTAGAATGACCAGATCAATTGCATACAAAAAGACTTTTGCCAACGCATATGTGTCAGAGCTGTAAAGAGTTTTGACTCCTAACCTGTCTAGCTCTGCCAAGAGAAATCCACCAGAGATGTGGTTATACGGGCAAAAGTGTTACTGTTTTATTTTAATTTGCTATAGGATCAAAGTTGGCAGTGCATGATAGCTTATTACATTCCAGGGCATAACACAGTGTAGTTGATATAATGACATATTTCCACACTGAAAACACTGGTAAAGCACAGTAATTTCCTCTACTCTGTACCTTATAAAGGCCAGATGACCAACTCTTTTATTCACACTTAATAGTTTGCAAATGCAGGTTTTCTTTTTGGACAATGCACAAGAACTGTTTTGTTCTTTTGATTTTTCAGTATATTACTTCACTTTACTCCACAATGCACAGCAATTTCACGAATTTCACCGAAGAACTGATTTTCTGAGCCTTGTCTTTATAATCATTCCATACAAAGATTGCTGTCTATCTGTTTAATAAATACAGTTATGTCCTCTGAGAGAGGTCTCTACCCACTGAAGTCAGTAACAAAGTCTCAATAAGACAACACTGAACACTTCTTTTTATTGACAGAGAGAAGGTGTAACCTTAAAAATGCATTAATGATGGTTTAAATGGTATGCTTTAAAGATGTCACAGGCAGAGATAAACTTTGATTTTTGAAAGTTCAGCATGAGCACTAGGAGAGCTCAGACTGAAGCTTATTGAAATCCCATTGTGTTCAGTTTTCAAAAGTGTTAGAAAGTTTTACATCTAATCTTAAAATGTTTTACTAAAATGTTGTATTTCTGCCTGCATATGTTTCTGGCAACTTCTGCAGTACTCAGGATTTCCTTTTAAATCTGGCTTCTGGGGTCAGGGACAGGCACTATACTTTTGTTTACAGAACTGTGATGAAGAACAAAATTCAAATATATACTAGCTAGGTCTTGAGAGGCAAATATGTCTCTATAAACAGTCTTTTGATTTATACTGTACAGGTAGCAGCACTACTGACATTCTGAATGAATAAACAACTTTCCTTTTTTTTTTTTTTTGGTTGTTGTTTTGTTGGGTTTTTTTCCTTTTTTTTGTTGTTTTGTTGGTTTTTTTCCTTTTTTTTTTGTTGTTGTTGGTTTTGTTTTGGTTTGGTTTTTTAAATCTTGCTTTACTTTTATGCCTAGAAGTATCTGAAGTCTAATGCCTCTCTCCATCCTGTGTGAGTCAGCAGGAATAAACCTTCAGTTTACTTGCTTGCAGGGTGAGTCAACAAGACAATCCTGCCACCCTGTGCCAGGCAGGATGTAGTCAGGGAAATGGTGTTTACTGTTGTCTTTGTCTACTGGCAGCCCTCACAAAATGAATTTTGTTCAGCAGTACTCCAAAAGCAAAGTGCTATCAGACTAATGAAAAGTTTACCCTCAGGCCCACAAAACAAAACAAAACAAAAAACAACACAAAACAAAACCAGTACAATTATATAATTCATACTCATCTGGTTAAGCAGCATCAATTAACATTAGGATTAAGGTAGTTGTCATTTGCCAATCCAATATCAGACAACTGTGAAAAAAGGCAGAGGATCATGTGTTCAGATTAAAACTGGGCCATATGTATTCCAACTCAGAATTTCAGACCTCAAATCCCTGATGCTTCCAAGTGTACAGCCACATAGGGAAATTCATTCCAAAGAGGTATGGGTGCAAGAACACAGTAGTAGAGTCAAAATTTAATGCCTAGGGTTAGAGTAGAGTTCTGAATGTTTTGTTTTCTATGCTTCCAGAAAATAACAAGCTAAGTATCTTTAAAGACAAAATGTTGATAATATTTGTATCTGTTGTGGGGAAAAGTAATATTATAGAAGAAAGATATCCTCGACGTTTTAATTAAACAATGCTGTCTGTCTTATCAAGAAGTAAAATAATTCATCATTGCCTTGACAGTTGCAGCTTGCAATCTGCAGGAATCCTTAATAAGGATAGTCCATAATAATTTATTACAGGTGGCTTCAATGACCTAGTAAGCTTTTTCAGTGATTAAAATTAGGTCTGATTTATTTTAACCCCTTCACTAATATTTAAACACAGGCTATTCAGGACACAATTTATGTGCATATAAGACTGAGTTGTTTATGAAACAGTTCATGCAAAATACCAAATGAGAAAAATAATGCAAAATTATCTAAAAAGATAGAACATAAGAGAAGCAATAGCAGAACTCATTTAAACTTGAAAAACTGAAAGCTAAAACAATAAAGGAAATAAAATCCAAACCAGTGAATTTGAAAAGCAAGAGAAACTGAGAAGTTATTCCTGGTGAAATAGGTAGAAAAGGATTATTAGCTACAAATATGCAATGCATTTCATAATGAGATTTGACAGTAGAAAGTAAGGGTAAACCCAGAGTTTCTGAGAATTATTTAACTTGAATTTTCTTAAAATAAGGGTGTCTTCTTGCCAGATACTTGATGTATATATTGCAAATATGAATGTGGGTTTGCTATGGAAAGGAAAAGGAGTAATAACTCTGTGTGATCCAGCTCAATGATATCTATAGAACACTCAATGTTAAAAAAAAAACAAAAGAACTTGACTGTGCTTGTAAGAGCATTTCTGCTTCTGAAGTGCCACTGTTGTGCAGGTGTTCTTTGGGGCTGGAGGTTACAGGCTTATAAGTAAGCCCAGAAGAGCAAGATCCATTTTGATAGGCAATGCAGTCCAGAGCTAAGGGACTGTTGCTGGTGCAGTGAAGAGGAAAGTATTAAATATGAGCATGTAGGATCAAAAGGACTCCCTCAGCATCAGTATTGCTTGCTTAACTATACATATATTTTTTTTTAATTATTAAGAACCCATCACTGTAAGAAAAACAGCAAATGAGAACACATGCACATGTGTCTGTATCTATTTCCTTACATATATATATATTCAACTATATAAGAATAAAAAATACAAGCAAAAGATATCTTGAAGTGACAGCAAATTGCTCATTTACTTGAAAGTGTAATATAGTCAAGCAGATCCTGTAGTTGCTTTAGTAAATTACTTCGGAACTCCCTTGTTTTACAGTTCTGTTTTTCAAATACCAGTTGGGATCAACTGTATTGATTAGGGTCATTACTCGTACTTCCAGCAACAGTCTGTGCAATCAACATAAACTGGTGATAAACAGGATCATTGCTTTCGTAGCATCTGGAACATGAAAACAGAGGGATAATCAAAAGATACACAACTGCAGACTTGATCTTGCCTTTTATTAATTCCATGAACACTATTTTCCTATAAATGCTTTTTTCCATCTCCTTTCAAACCCTAAATTTTTTTGGATTGTGTTCACTGTGTATGTGTGGTAGTAGCTTTCAAGGATGATAATTTAATGGTGGGTTTCACAGTGGGGAGAAAAGTAAAATGTACAATCTTTTGTCTGTGTGGTGAGTTGTTAAATCACTTCCCACAGTATGACACAGCTTGTGGCATTATACATGACATAAAAACTCTTCATTAACATGTGTCCTACTGTGAAAAATGTGCTATATTAGTTGGTCTGCCCATAAGTAAACCTTGTAGTAGGGAAGGTTTTTGCACTCCTGTGAATAAGAATTAAATAATGAGATGTATTTTATAGTTTTATCATGGCAAATAAGTAGGAAGTAGATGGAAGATCTCTCTGCCCTTAATGTCTAACACAGTATTGTCTGTTCTTCACTGTTTGTTTAAATATCCATTCAACTTTTCTAAACAAAAAGCCTGGGAAAATAGTGTATTCTACACACTAGAAGAGAAAATAAATACAATTGACTTTGACAATTTACTCTCTTTTATGGATTCTGTATATCTTCAGCTAAAGTCCACCTTGCCTGGGAGTTGATCAGGAATGCCCACACAAATTCTCTTATCTGTCTCCATGACAGAATAGCCTCCAGCAAGTGCAGTGTCAGGGTGACATACCATGTGTGGTGGCCTTACCCTGCCTAGGGCTGTTCTTAGACTTACTGCCAGCTGTGGTGCTGGCTGTGCAGGTACAGGAAAACAATACACCTCGTGGGCTCCTCTACTGAAGAGACAGTCAACTCAGGCACAGGAGGCACTGGGGAGGAGGGATGCAGAGTATAGTACTAACTTAGAGCACAGGCTTTTTTATTTTTATTAATATAGTAAGATCATAATTGGGCTCCTGCTGCACTGCTGTTGGAAAGCAGTTTCAAGATATATTTGACAGCTGGAAAGAAAGGAGGATGCAAAATTGTAGCGAAGGTGCAAAAAATAAGGACATCTGCAATCTCATTAACACAAATTGAGTATGCCCTTTAGGCTTCTGGTCCTTCTTTGTAACTTCAGCTACAGAGATTTACATAAAAACTACACTTTGAACATGAATGTCTTTTGCCAACAATATATTCATTTCATACCATAGATCGTTTTCCAGTATATTTGTGTTTTAGTGTCAGAAAATAATCTTCAGACAGTAACAAACACTTGGTGCTCTTATTTGAAACAACACTCTGCAGAAAAGGCACCAAAGCTAATACACAGAATATTAAGAAAAATAATTGTATATTATATTAAAGATGGAATGTAACTCAATAAAGTCCTCAGCAGAGGATTCTGAATGGGGAGGTGCTTCCAAGTGCAGAATAGGAACAGCAAGGAATGGTTGATTAGAAAGAGAGACAGTTCTGATTGATGAACCTCTGTGATGCCTGCCTTTCATCTTAATTACCACACAGAATTATGTAATTATTAATGCTAGGTCAGTTCTTATTAGATTGTATTAAATGCAGACCCAGAGTGGACATCATTGAGCAAGCATATACTTCCTCATTACAATTACGGTAATGGAATATCACTAAGAATAAATATGAATAAATGTCATAGACAGGGAACATCAGCTCTTACGTCTTTAGATGTTATCTTCCTTTTTTAATTTTCTTTTTTTCTTTTGAGTAATTAAACCTTTTGCAAGATGATATGTCATATTTCCTTGAATAATGTTATAAAAATGCACATATTAAAGATTAGCTCAGATTTATCTCCAAAAGAACTTGATTCATTTTGGTTTTCTTTATAGCCTGTCAAAACTGAGATGTAGCACGTGGTTTTCTAAAATGAAGCCATGGCCTCAGAAAGTTGCAGTGGAGGGTTTTTTCCTTAATGCAGATACAATTCCTACCAGAACAATGAAAACCTATGAGGCTCTTGGTAATGTGCATTTTGACTAGTTTTGTGGCTGATAATGAACCAGAAATTTGTTAGTGTCATACCTGTCATGCAGCTTCCACATCATCAATATTTCTTCCTCCAAGGGAAGGTTAAATGTGTAGCCTTTCCTAGCATGGTGTGCACTCTTTGACTCTGCACAAGGAAGATAAAGCCTGTCAAAAGTGGTGAGTCATTGATATTCTGCTGGTTTCTTCAATATCTGTGGGTTTTTTTCACAATCGTAAGGCATTTTTCTATTCATTTGCCCTTCGATCCAGACAGAAAACACAGTATTGTATAAACAATAACTGACATATCAAATACAGTCAGCCTTGGCCAATATCCATATATTCTGCTCTGTTGCAAGCATGGAAGGATTGATATATCTCATTTTCGCTATTACATCTGTTAAGAAAACTTTCCTGTCTGACCCTCCAGGAGCCGCTCCAGCAGTCACATTCACATAACCTGAGCTGAGACTGAGGACTTTTCTTAGCCGGAGGCTCAAGGGAGCTGATGGGTGCCTGCTTTACTCCCTACACACACCACACTCACACAGTCAGACAAGGTTTCCTCCCTGGCTTGACCCCAGCTTTCCCTTAGCAGAGTCTCAGATGCTGGGATTCTTAACATAATTTAATCATGGTGCAATAACAAATTAACAGCTTGAGCTGGTGCCTTAGAGGAGAGACCCTGAACAAGGGACCCCCTGGGCTTTTATACCCTCGCAGTCAAAGCACATGAAAGTCTGGGACCATCAGCCCCTGCTGTGCCTCTGAGTGTCCAGTCACCTGGCTGACACCACAGGTCCCTGTGCCCTTTGTTGTGCAAAGGGCCAGTGCTGGTTCCTGGCCTCTTTCCTTGGGCTCCTGCCAACCAGAGATCAACCTGCAGCTGGTACTGCAGCTGCACAATGAGCTAACTTCACTAAATGTATTCCTCAGCACATCCACTTTTCCTCAGATCCTTTTCCCTTGCTCTTTTGTGATATAAAGGATGGACTAAATTTATTTTCTCATTTTTCCCCCTTTGTTACCCTTCTTCATCCATTTTCAATACTCCTGTGTTGTTGGGGTGTCTTAGCCTATTCTCATATGTTAATAAGTGCTTGCAGTCAGCAGGTGCCAGTACTATCACTGAAAATAAACATCACACAGTCAGTATATATCATGTATTCTGAGTAGAATTGGAGATGCTAGAATGTCCACTAGATTTAAATTCTCAATCAGAAGGATCGAAGTGCAATTTTCCCATTCTTGTCACATGTTCATCTATATCAGGTTTGTATTTTGATAATTGTTTCCTTTATCAATTGGTTTTCTTGAATTTCACTAATTGCTGCAATAATTATAAATGAAAAAGGTAAAAGAATTTGTATTAGCCACCATCACTGAGCTTTTATCATTGTCAGGTGAAGCATACCAGAATGATGAAATGAGTAGCAATGGTTCAAAAGATGCAAATATCCAAATCTCCCATGTCAGTAAAGAAGGAAAGATCCTGAGCTGTTTCTCATAGTTCCAGTTCTTGGGATTATAATATGGCAGTTCGATTATAATATGGCAAATGTTAGCAGCTTCTTTTTAGTGTTACTGAAGTTATTACTAACTATTTCTAGTATATGAGTAACCATGGCCACAAAAAGTCTAGTAGTCAAGTACTCAAGGTCCCTTCTGGCCTGTTTTGCTAAGACTGCTTCAAATTTTTAACCTCAGTACTGTTTTCAAAATCCCAATCAGGAAGTTGAGTTGGTGTTTTTGGTTGGTAGTTTTATGTATTTTAATGGCTTGTCTCTCACTAACAGTACATTATTTACTGGAGAACAGATGAAAAGCCTGAGGCCACCTCTCTCCCCATCCTTCCTGCAGCAAGGTCTAAGCACCAAGTGCAGAACAGCTGATACAGAGGCAGATTCCAAATGACCATCAAGAGTGAGCAATCATTTAATGTGCTATACAGAATAATCCTACATGTGCCCCATTTCCATCATATCCACAAGATGAACATGAGAAAGAGAGAAGATTGGTAAACTAATGTACTGGGGCATTCCTAAGGCACATAGCCTATCAGCCTTGCAGGGAATATGGGTTTAGGAGACAGAAAGGAGGGTATGGAGAAAAAAATGGAGTTTATGGTATACCCTGAAGTGTAGACAACACTTGGTAGTACCAGGGAGACCTCAGACTCATGGAAAAGTTGTCTTGAATGGGGAGTGTGTCAGAGCTCCTCACAGACAAAGAGGGTGACATGATCCCAATCTCCTCAAAAGATGGGAATTGCAGAGCTTCTCCTTACCATCCTTGTCTGTGTAAGGGGTTGGAGAGGGCTGTGCTGTATCTTCCCACACTACAGGATAGAGACTGAGGCAAGGGGGAAAGAGACTCTTCATTGCTTCAGTTACAGAAGGAAAATGACATCTCCTGAAAATGCTGGAAAGTAAGATATCCTGCTCAGAGGGGATCAGACACTTGGCACACTCATTCACTAATAAAGGCAGGAAGTTCAACCGGGGACACATAGTGCTTTTGGAAACACCTCCAAACTCATAACTGCTCCTCTGATACTTCCCCTCACCAAATACTTAAATAAACTGAGAAAGTTCTAGTACAGATAACCTGGACTCCACCCCATATCCCATCACTATACTGTAACCTCTAGTAGTTCAGCTAATGGGCTTTAGAGGCATGTGCTATAGACAAAGATGGGAGAATTTTAAAGATTAAGCAGTTAATTCAACAAAGCAGTTGAATTCAGCATTACTTTGAAAAATTAAACAGTTTTGGTAGAGGTTTTGTTAATTTGGTTTGGGGTTGGTTGAGGGGTCTTTGCTTTTTTTTTTTTTACTTGTTTGTTTTTTGAGCTTTTGGTTGGTTGGTTGGTTGGTTTGGATTTCTTTGTATTTATTTTTCCTTGCAAGATGATGCACCCTAGTTAACTGAGTACTGGTTTTGGAAACCAGAACATCAAAAGTACAGCATGTTCCCTTAACTTGCTGGAATAAACCTGCGTAGCCCCCTCTGGAGCATTCTCATTAGAATGCTTCTCTGCCGTCACTGCATGTGATTTACTACATAGTTAGTCTAAAAGGCCCATAGAAGCCAGTCCCTCTAATGCTGGCAAACATCCTCAGAGGACTGGGTCCAAAGAGTTGTGCCATAGATTGAGGCTGTCTCTAAAAGCTCATATTCCTGCTATATTTACTGCATAGGCATATCTTCATTGGATATATTCTTTTGCTATCATTGCAGTCTCTGAGTGAGAATATACGAGAGATTATTCCCAGTTATATGAGTGTTCTGGACATGAGTTAGTAAAAAATGATTGAAAAGATATTTGGAGTGAACTCAAGGTACAGCAACAGGGGTTGTAACCTGAAATGTATGCAGTACAACAAACAGCAGGTTTGCCTTCTGGACCAGTTTCTCTAAGGAGCAATGCATTGTTACCCAGATACAGCTGAGTTAAGCCTGAACTCTTAGGGGAAAATGCATCATGCTGAATCTGACAGCTCAAGAGAGGAGAGGCTGCTGCAGCTCCATACACAAGGTCCAGCCAGTAGCGAGGCTTAAGATCTATTCCCAGCAGGCCAGGTGTGCACAACATACAAAGGGACAGCACTTATCTATGCACATACACATGGCCAGACACACAGATCACAGACAGAAAGAGTGCTCCCACATGCACAGAGTCCATCAGCATGCTCATCCTTCTCCCCTCCCCAGCAGAGCAGCACTGAGGTCCACCAGTGAGAATATATATCTGTGTGGACATACACATTGTGGCTCCCTCCATTAGCTGGACTCATACAGTCAGTATGTCAAGTAGCTGCCTGTGGATTCCGGTCTCCTGTGTTGATGGGTTTCATTCCTGGACAGTAGGGTTGAGGCTGTCCCAGAACAACCCTGAAAGGTACCTGGATATGGTGTCCCTTCTTCTGAATCCTTAATTTGGGAACCTGCCTTAGGGCACCCCCACTTCTCTAGGCTAGTAGACATGGGTCTTGGCAGTTTGATGGCTCCTGAGATAGGCCTGGTAGCAGCCAAGGTCAGGATATTATTCAGGATCTTCTACCTCCCTTCATCTCTCTGTGCTTCTTGTGGATGAACTTTTATAACATAACTTAATGTGAACAGTCTGGTTTCCATAGTGGAACATCACAGCAACTCTCCCATAGTGCTCTGTGCTATCTACTGTGGCTCTCAGCATCCAGCCAGCTGGCACTGGGTGTTCCTGAACACCGTTCTGTCTCTGTGCAACACCCCTTCTAAACTGCCCAAGAGCACACACAGGCACCCTGCCATTGTTGCCTGGGCAGTTATTTGAAGATCTTGCTGCTTTAAGCTGAACGAACAGCGTTGCTTTCATTTGCATTCAGCAAGTGCTCTTTTCTGACAAGGAATATGTCAGAATTGCAGTACAGGGAGAACAAGTCTTGTGTTGATTACAGGAAGTAATGGATCATTGAACTCCTCCATTAATCTGCTCCTCTGGAGTCTATATATTATAAAAATTGAAGCATGATGCAGATTGCCTGGCTACCATATAACCAAAATGTGAAAGATTTACAGGGTAAATTACTATTGACATACACCAGGTCACAGAGAGTGAAAAAGAACTGTCATATTCAGCTTACTGCAAACATTTGCCTTTTCCTGTCTTCAGTCTTCCTGAGGCTAAAGTTCTTTGCAAGGACAATGGTTTGTGTGTGGATTAATCAGAAGCCTCGGTCAGTTGAAGGGTCTTGTACCACAAGGAATAGTGAAATCTTTTTTTGGATGGCCTGTATATTGGCTTTGGTGGAGAATTATGGGAATCAAAACCCAGAGAAACCATTAGTGGAAATATATGTCTAAAAGAAAACATAACAGTGATAAGCCTATTATATTCTTTGAATCAAGCTCCTATTGATGTGAGGTTGGGTGGGGATATATTTGACTGATGTTCAGTCAGTTTTACTTTTGCACTACAGCGTCTCTTGCAAAACCTAAGCTTTTGGATTTGTTATGAAGGATAAGATCTCTTTGTACTTAAAAAAAAAAATAAGAAATAACATGAAGATGAGCCATAAGCAAGCCAGACAAAAAAAGTCTAAAATGATTTGCTTTGGTAATGAGAAGTATTTGAAATGTGCAGGTTAATAGTTCGTAGAATGAAAATTCACATCTGGCTGCAGTAAAATGAAGGGAGTTTACATTCTTAATCAGAGAACCTAATATAAGATTCTGGAGCAGAAGTCTCTAAAACAGGGCTGGATGGCTTCTTTTTACATTTGTGTGATGAATATTTCTCCAGGTTGTATTTCTTCTTCAGTTTTTTCTATTTCACCTTTGCAGATTATGTAAGTAATTCCTTCTGTAAAGATTAATATTGTTACTGTATATTTTGCTTTTGAAATATCTTCAATTTCCTGCTGACATAAAGAGGATAAATTGACCCCCAACTTATAATTGTTCAACACTAAGCTCTTTTAGAGTCCTTAATGGACTAATATCTCCTGACATTTTACCTACTAGTATTTGCAAAGTTGCTATGGTGACAAATGTACTTCTGGTTAAAAAAATTAATAGTTCTATTTTTCTTAACCACTCATCATGGTTCCAAAAGAACATTTTTGCCCAAGTCAATGCACAGTACTCTTTTCTCTCTTTGGTCACAGTAACTTATGAACACCTACTCAAATTACTTTAAAATAGATTTGAAGTAGTACAGTGTTGATTTATTGAAGAAAAGATCAGGGCACACCCAAGGGAGAAATTTCTAGCACAGAATGCCTGAGGCTTGCTTTAGCTTCTTTTTAGTCACTGTGATGAAGTAAAAAATTCCTAAAGACAGTGTGGGCCTTCCCCTTAAATTCCTCTGCCCAGCACTGCAAACCTACCAGATATGGCCTAGTGCAGCTTTGACTCATGCAGGGAACCCATGGGCAAAGCCAGCTGGGAGATTTTATCTATTTCTTTGTCTTTCATTAGAATCAGTTGTCAGACTACATCATGAAATTTTTTGCACATGGAACAGTTTGCAGACAGGGATCTGAATACGTATATATAATGGCTGTTTTATGAGAAGGGGTCACTAGTGAACTTAACACCCATGCAGACTAGCTTCCAAAAGATTTAGGTGACAGATTTTTGAAGCTATTTCATCTTTTCTCAGAGAGACTTAAGACCCTGGTATGCCACAGGATTCCCTTCCAGGGCATCTCCTCATAAAGGTATACGTCTAGAGGTTAGTTTCTATTCTAGTTCCATTTTCCTAAGCACTCGGTATTGTCCAAGGAGAGAGGGTTTGGGGGAAGAAAGAGGGGGAGGGAGGAAGTGGTGTGAGACAGGGTGGGAGACAGAGAGGTGCTCTCCATCTTTTTCTCTCACCATCGCTCATATGGAGAGAAAAGAGATTAATATCCTGCCAAACACTTGACTCAAAGCCTAAAGCCAGACATAGTCACAAGTTTAAGTCAAAAGCTAAGTACTTTGAGTAAGCTTGCTACATCCTTTGTTACCTTCAAGGGCAGGTACTGCTCTCAGTTAGAAGGTAGTAAGCAGCAGCATCACTCTTGGCTGAGCCTGGAGCCAGCCATGGAGCTTTCTTTCCTACAGAGCAGGTCTAAGTATCAGCAGAATGATGCCAGTCAGCTACTGAGAGGTACTACAAGTGTGGTCCTCAGTTATCCATTAGCTGCATCATATTCAAATTGCAGAAGAGAGCATTTTTAGGGGAAGCTGTTTCACCACCAGCATGCAAGGTCCCATGGTGTTTCAAAGCATCAGATACTCCTATTCAGATGCAGTCATGGCTAAGGCTTTTATAATTTAAATAGAAGGTAAATTGGAATTCAAACTCAGCTCCTGTCCATTGCTTAATGCACAATATCCATATTGCTGCACTTCTGGTAGGTCAAAGACCTGTAGTGGTATGTGCTGGAGAGAAACAACAGAGGGAAGACAGACTGGCCCTGAAGTTCTGCTGCTCAATTTACATCCTGATTTTGAAAGTTGAAAGATAAGAAATAAACAAGCTGGTGATTTTGATCAGAGGTCTGCTTTTGCATTATAAGGTTGGCATTAAAATGTGAAAATACTTTGTGTGGGAGAAAGTGTCATCTCTTCTTTATAAAAATGTTGGAAGAATGTTGATGGCAGGAGAAAATACTTTTTTTAACAAGCAAAAGCAAAACCTCTGTTGATTTATTCCTGTAATAATACCTGACATATAATCCCTACTTTATTTGAAATATATAATTGTCTCTATTGTCTTGTTGCAATTCTGTTTGAAATTGATTTAAGAGGAATTTGCATTGCTTTGACTCCTCTCTCTGTCTTTTTCTTTTAAGGTCAACTCAAATCAAGACATACTCTTGGGATAATGCCCAGGTTATTTTGGTTGGCAACAAATGTGACATGGAAGAGGAGCGGGTAATCTTCACTGAGAGGGGCAAACATTTAGCAGAGGAACTTGGTAAGAAAAGACATGACAAAAGCTTTATGATTGCTTCTGAGAAAGCACAAATTTATTTCATTACTTGCTGCAGTACTTCTAATGAAATGTGCATGATGCATTCATTCTAAAGGAATAGTCGCTGCCTCACTTTTGTTTCTGCAGCCTTTATGATATGGAACAAGATTAATCATGTGTCTTTATATATACAGGCACATATGTCCTAGAAAGGAAACAAATAAATAAAGAATGCAAACAAATCAGCAACAACAACAACAAAAAGAGGAAAGGAGAGATTGAAGAAACAGCTTACTCAAAATAGGAACTAGACCTCTTTGCAAGCTGAGCACATTTAGGTTATGATCACCAATATCAATAACCCAAAACAGAAAGATGCTGATACCCAACACCCACTGTTAACATTTCCCCAACTGCACATTTATATATTGTACAGAGATAATATGAACCTCTATTTCATAAAGTCTTCCTCTGGGAGGCAAACGTTGTGCACACAGAAATTATGAAGCTGTGAACAACTTCTTTCTGTTTCTATCCAACACTGTTATTCATTTATGCCAAGAAATGTTTAAGTGACACTGGCCAAACTAATGGAAAATCTCCAGAGCATCATTTTAATACTATTACCCAGCCTGGTTTTTCCCTTCAGATTTGCTGATCTCTGGAGAGCAAGATCAGCAGGTGTGCAAATCGAACTCTGGCATCACTGCAGGTCAATTTATGTGCTGAGGCACTTAAATTGTGGGCGTGGGTTTGTTATTATTTTTAAAACAGTGTTGTAAGAGCTCAGTATGGTCAAAATATGTGTAACCAAGATTTCCTTGTCATTATTCCTATATATGTGGTTAGATGAAAGGATGCTATAAGAGGGGATCTAGTCTCATGCTGCTGGTTCTTAATTTATGTATATTCATAGCTCACTGACCTTATTTTTTGAAAAATATTTTTTTCTAGTTGTACAATTGCTTTTCCTGGTAAATTTAATCAGAACAACATATCTTCCTCTTGCATCTGTCTAAATAAGTGTTACATGCATGTAAAAGCACTCCTCTAAAGTATACATTAAAAATTACTATAAATTAGTCCTTGAAAGGTGAAAACTACTTAACAGCAGGTTATGTCCAGAAAACTTTCCAACATTTGTGAAGAACTCAGTTTCTAAAACTCTTTGCAGCAAAGTGTAATAGTTACCATTGCAGTTGCTCTAACAGAGGATATTTTTCTTCCCAGAAATACCTGTCATATTATATATATTTCTATAATCTGTTCTTCCCATTTCTAATATTTATTCATTTTTACTGGGAGCTAGGAATGTGTATTCAATGGAGAAGAAGGTCCTAAAAATGCAACTGTATACTTTTACAAAGAATTTAGACTAGGCACTAAAATGTCTGGCAATAGCCATAAATTTGTACTGTTGAGTTTAAAGAGTGTTGCTGTTTTTTTTTAACTCACATAGTTAATCTGAATTTCTATTCCTTGAACTGTTTTCCTGTAAAAAAATTAATGCAGTGAATTGGCAAGAAATCCCCTAGGTCATAAATTTAGCAAAACAAGAAGAATCTTTGCATGTTGTACAGTCAAAAATCCTCAACTGTAATAACCAATGCATGAAAAAAAAAAGAAATAAGTAATGAGATAGATATAAAAACTCATGTTTTAGGCTTTAAAGCAAATTCCAACTCCCGGGATTTAAAATTCAATCTTTATGGAAGCAGATTATCCTCTATTTTCATATTTATCTGCTCAGGGGGTTTCCTTTCCCAGATACACCTCCTGTGGCTATCTCGAGGGCAGATTATTGTATTGGACAACTTGTGGCTCTGATCCAGTCATTTACTGTACTCAAACTGCACACACAAATGTTTACATGTTTTCAGTACAGCTGCAATTGTTTCTTAAATCTGCTCAGAGACTGTGGGAGGAAAAGCAGAAGAATGACTTTCCCTTAACTGTAGTAAGTGCTCTGGCTTGCTGACTAGACTGAAGGACAGTGGCGATGGAGCATAACTACAAGCAGTATACTACCTTACCTATGGTAATGGCTATAAGTAGGTGTCTTGTGAAAGGTATAAATTGACAAACACAGTAATATGTTCCCAGACTGTAGCAAATTATATTTGTGATCTCATGAACCAAATGCAGTACATTTATATTCAATGGCCCTTCCATTATTTTTTTCCATGGACTTGTACTATATCTTTGAAACCATATAAAATCTTACCATCCACAACATCCTTTAAATATGCACAGTTTATCTGTTATCTGCTTCTGTTTTGAGTTGTCCCTCTGACAGTTTTGTGCTTCTACACTCTGAGAAACAGTGAACAATTGCTTGCTGCTACCTGCTCTGTAATACTCTGGGTTTCAGAGACCTCTATCATACTTTTTTTTTATCCATCCTGAAATTCCCAGAGTATGGATTGTTCCAGACACAAAGACCATCCCACACCTTAGTCATTCCTTATCACCCTATTCAGTAATTTTTTGTAAGTGGTACAGACTTCTTTCAGAAATTAGTTCATGGCTGTTTAACACAATAACATCATTAAAACACGACCGTTAGAATGAGATGAAAACAGATGGTATTAAATAAAAGTCATGTAACTTTGCCTCATAGAGGTATCATTTCAAGAAAATACAGAAACCTGACAAACCAGCCAACAGAGAGAACTATTAATGTAATGTTAATATTGACATGGGGATCACGAGCAAACTTGTTTAAAGAAGTTTATTTGCTAATCGTTCTTAAAAAGAGTATGGAATATAGTTCTTATCTTTTGTATCTTCATAAATTTTTGCTGTCACCACTACATGCATTGACTATTGAGTGAAATCCCAATAGAATTTCTGTGCTTTAAATCCAAAACACTTACATGCTTTAAAGCACTTTAGTAAAACAGGCTTGGATCTTGCAAGCAGAATGTCTGCAGACTTGCCAGTGAATTGCTTCCACAGATTTTCTGAGATATTACTGTCATACATCTCAGCTGAATTCATACATTCATAAAAGTTTGGAGTCAATACTCAGAAGAGAAATAAAAAGAGTGACTCACAGATGGCGTAGATTTTCTTGTTCTTCTATTTGTGACCTGGATGATATATTGCACTTGTTATCTACATTCCAACAAAGGATTAGCAGGCAGGGGTGTACACAGAGCTTTGAACGGAGTCTGAGTAACTGCATGTGCAAATGGATAGTTGCATATATATTTGACATACAGTTTCTCCATTTATTTAGGACATTTGGCTGTGCGTGCAGGTTAGGTACATAGTTTTTTGCGTGTTCTTTGGTTTCTTAGATGCTTCTGTACAAACTCGTGTTTGCTATCTGTGTGTTACAAATTATTTCCACAAAGTTTTTAATTGCAAGTACTGTCAGTACAAAATATTTTTAACTCCTGGGCCCCTATGGTTTCTGCAAAGGTACGATCCTGCCACAGGTCCAAACTATGCCTATTGTGCCGATGCTGCACCACTGCTGATGCTGCCCCAAATGTCTAACCATCTTTTCTGTAAAATCCTGTTTGTCCTATTCCCTCTTTTTGTCTCAAATTGTCTAAGGCTCTGGGAAACTGAGTAGTTTTATCATAGAAGTGTTGGTTGGAAAGGAATTCCAGTGATCACCTAGTGTGATGACCCAGTAAAATATATCTATGTTCTGTCCGGCAGTTTTCAGAGCACTGCCCTTCCCATCAGATTTTCTGCACCTTCACATTTTTCACTCTCTGCCACCCAGGATCAGCCATGGCTGGGGGCATTCAGCATGTCTGAGCATGACCTCGGGTGCACTCGCCTGTTTTCTAAATTTGTCCTGGCATGCTGTCTCCCCTAGAGGCCAGCAACCAAGGTTAGAAAGCAAAATTAAACAGACACTTCTGGGTGAGCTCTCCCATTCCCTTCTGCAAGGAGTGGCAAAAGCCAGCCCTCATGCTGCACTCAGGGCACCTGCAAAGGACTCTGAATATTACGTGCCCCAGGGTCAGCAGTACCTGTCACTTCAGTGTACCTCCACAGCTTGTCACTCCAAAGAGATAGTAATTTATCCCTCAGATGTAAGCATATATTTTTTATGTTTTGGTGTGGTTTTGCTGTCTCCAGTTTTTTTTCTTCTCATCTCTTTTGGGCCATTTCTTCCTTGAAGTCCTTGTTTTTAGCTCTTTCTTCCTCTCTCTCTCTCTCTCTTTTTCTTTCCTTCTCTTGATTTCCCCATGCTTTGAAAATAAATTCCACCAAAAAACAGGAAGAAAAATTTTCACTTTATACCAAAATCATCTTTCCCTGCCTATTTTATTTTCATTTTATTCTTGGCTCAGATATTTATGCACTTAGTGGTTGTGTTGAGGACACACCAGAGACCTGATTGAGCGGTGATTAGATTTTTTCAAATTAAACTCATTTAGCAACCGGTAAGCCTGAAAGCGGAGCGTTTGTCAGTGTCAGTGTGCTTACACAGGATGCAGTTTGTTGTGATATGCTCTTTGCGGCCTGTAAGAGCAGACCTGCTGCTGAGATGGGTCAGGAACATTCCTGGTTTCTGAATCTTTCCAGGACTGTGGCAAGAGGCAGCAGCTCCCCAGCATCTGGACTGGAGTGCCCATTCACTTGCCTTGGGTTATGAGCCCTGGGGGGAAAATGTGTACATTAAGCATCTGTGGGTGCACTGGAGGTACTAGGCAGCTGTGAGTTTAGGAAGGGGCATTTTTAGGGCTGTAATTCTGGCATCTAGTTCAAGAACCAAGTGGGAGTTGACACATAAGCACACAGCTTGCTAGAACAGCTAGTTCTGTTTTGCCTCCATGGCTGACTGGAGGCTGTAGTGCACAAGGCAGGGTCACCCACAACTTAGAGAGCATGGACATACGGCTGCATCTAACTTTATATTAATAATGAAAATCATTTGGTTGTGCAGGGACATGCCTCTTCAGACTTGCATCCTTCACTGTTTTTTAGCACTTTTTAAAGGGCAAATGTTAGTGCCAGAGGAAAGAGAGAGACTGACAGCACTGACGAACACCAGCCTTCTGTTTAGTTACAACACACAGAGGGTATTGGCAGAGCAATTAAAGGCTCCTGTCCCCAGGATGTTTTTTTTACTGGGAGAAATGCCAACCTGCCATTGCTTTCACATGCTGGGAGCTGCATTACAGCAAAGTTATTTAATAACAATGAGAAGCAAGGGTTTACTCAACCAATGTCTCCTGTAAACAACCAAAAAAATTCTTTGACAGAAATAATCTAGTTTATAGTCCAAATGCACTAATTTAAAGGGTATCTGGAAACCACAATCAAAATCAATACAACTGGAATTTATATGAAACCTTCTGTTCTGAAAAGACTGGAAAAGGTGTTTGCTAGAGCATGACTACTACCTGCCCCTCGGGTCTGTGTGTTCTGTCACAGCTGACAGTCCCCCTTTAGCTTTGATTTTGTTAATAAATTTGGCTAGCCAAATCCAAAGATTGGATAAATATCTTAGTGTTTCTGTTAATAATCCTTACACTAGCTCTGTCTAGAATGGCACTAAAGCACTGCTCTTCAATGAGGTAATATTAGCAGTGTTCTGTTTGGGGGCTTAATGTAGTTTTAATACTTTTCTTAACACAGTCCAGCAGTTGGGCTTGTATAGACAGAAGAGGTCCTGTCTGACTGGTCTACAGAGCAAAGCACAGCATAAGCAGATCTACTGCAGGTGTAGGATATACTATGAAGAATAGCAATAGTCACCAGCTACTTTCAGTCCAATTTCTGAGAAGAGATGGCCTTTGCAATCATGCCCTGTGTGTCTGTCTCGGTATAAAAGATATTGACAGTTCTGAGGAAGTGGACATCTGAGCAGAGGAGAAAGGTCTTGCAGTTGCCTTGACTGACAGCCTGCAATGTGAATGCAAACCTTATTAGATACTATTCATAGCAGGCAAGAGGGTAAGTGCTCTGCCAGTGCCCACCCTGAACTGCCCACAGGATGTAAATACAAGAAAATAAGGCCTTATTAACTCCTCTCCTTTATATACTATCCCACTGTTAAATTATTCATTCCCATGACTATGTAGATTTTGCCTTTTATATACCACTCTTGAAAAGGGAGCAGCTTCCTGCAGCTATTTCTTGCCCTGATGTTGTTGTAGTCCTGTAATACGCCTCACAATGCTGGATTGAAATAGGCACTAAGATTGAAGAGCAGCACTAAGGTTCACAGTTCAAGTTTTTCTTCATGGAAGAATAGTTATTGCAGGAACATGCCCTTGAGCACAGCTGCAAAACATAATATAACATCAGGGGCGGTAAAGGAAGTTGTCTTGATTGTGGACAAACAGTCTGAAATCGAAATTTCTTAATCGACTGGTGAAACATTAACACATCTCTTGTCTGTATTGTCTGTGGAATTGTGCTTAAAATTTGCTATCTAATGTGTCATCTTGTTTTTACATTTCCTTAGGAAGATGAGAGGGTTCAGAATGTTCTAGCCTTTGCATATGACTGCTTTCTGTAATTTTTTCTTCCTTATGTTTTGAAAGCAAACATAAGCAAGTGTTAATGGGCAGTCATTAAGGAGCGTCTGCAGAGCCATCACAAGTGTGAAGCAGGGAGGGAACAAAGTCAGTTATTCTGGCTGTTTGTGTGCTTCAGGGAAGATATCTAAACTGCTCTGTGTACGTTATAGATCACCGGGTGAACAACAGCACCACGCCAGTGCCCTGTCTAGCCCTGCTGCTGTAATGCTCTGTAGGAGATGCTGCGAGCTTGCCAGTGTTTTTGAGTCGGCAGAAGGGAAGGTGTTAGATAAGGGAAAGAGTCAGCAAAGGAAAACTGAATTAAACACAAAAGACACATTTTAATCAGAACATCCTGATACATATTTCACACACTTTGTACATATGTTCAGGGAACACTTTGATGTTTTGAATTTTCTTAGTTTCAGCTCTGTTCTGCTGTACCTACTCACTTGCCTCTTAGGCTTTTTCATGTTTTTGCAATAATCTGCTCTGCTCAGTCTCATCCACATCAGCAGTACAGATCATCACAGGTGGTGGGAACATGGTGTTCTTTGAGCTCTGCTTCGCTGAGCATCACCAGATAGCTGCCTCACTTCACACTTGTACCCACACAGAAAATCTTTTCTTCTCATTAATAATGAACAGTGGAAAAAAATCCTGAAGAAAATATTAAAAGTCATAGAACTGAGGCACCATAAACAGGGATTTTAGAAGCTTAGGGTGTCTAAGTACTATTAGTAAAATAATGACAAGATGAGTCAGGAGGGAAGGAGATGTCACGGAAAAAAAGATCTGCAAAATATTCCATAACAAGATGAAAACAACCGGAATTCAGGTGTTTATTCCAGGCATGCTCTGCCAGGAAAAGTGCTCTATGTCTGGTTGAATCTTTTCCACAGACACTGTTTCAGTTAAACAAACAAAAAGAATCAATCTAATTTATTGTGGTGTTTTGCATAAGGTAGCATTCATGTGAGGAATTGAATCCCTTGCACAGGACAGTCAGTTGCTGTCCAGATGGCTACAGGAGCCTCTCTTGCAAAGGTCTTTATAATGGTGTCTTCAGCTGCATCAGGTGAGATTCTGAACTGTTCTGCTGAATCTTGTAATCCAGCTGGTCCTATGTACCCACTACCACGATTCTTTGACAGTGATTACCAGAAACTGTGAACAAAGCTTTTCCTAGCTGTCTTAAATGGTTTCAAACACCATTTCTGTACCTGCAAGAACAGTTACCATGGACCATCTACAAATGTCTTACCAATGTGCAGCTGAGTCTGTTCTACAACAGGAACTGTCTGGGAGGAGACCACAAACATGTCCCATCCTCTACTTGGGGTGTTTACCAGCACATTTAAGCATGTAAATAGTTCCTATTGGATGATCTATGCAGAGCAGAGGCTGATTGGGATAATCTCCAAGGCTATCCAAAATTCCCACCTATATAGTTCCTGTAAAGAAAAAGCATTTGATTTGTTATGGACGCAGCTGGGGGTTCAGCCACTTTCTCACTGCTCAGTGCATTGTCTCTTCTATGCAGCAAAGTCTAGCTGGGAAGGTCCAGACAGTCAATGTCTAAGGTGGTGGAATACCATCATAGCCTGACACCCAGCTGTGCTACTACTATGACTGCAATTTCTTTCTTATATCAAAATTGAATCTAAAATTTCACAGAAATCACCATGGCTGCAGTGTCTATTTTTTATTTGACTTCAACAAATTAGTTTGTGCTTCACACTCTGTTACCCTGTATTTGACTCAGAGAATGGATGCCTCTAAGTTTTTTATGATGTTCTCATGCAAAACATCCTCACCATGATAGTAGGCCAGTTTTCTTGATCCTACCCATGTTACAGTATTTCCTGACATGGGTCTCTTCTTTGTGACTCTTTTCCTTTCATCTTCTGCTTTTCTCTGTCCAGACGTCTTACCTAGCTATCATATCTGCCATTTCATGATCATCTCATATGCCAGTTATTGTCTTCTTAACTGTAAAAACTGCACCACTCATAAAAGTCATTAAGATTCATTCTGTTTCCTGTTATCTTCTCCAAGGCTGGACTCAAGTTGGACTCAAAACCACCAAAGTTCTCTGAGTTTTCAATTGGATGTAGGTGCCATTTTTCAGGCACCCTCTCATTGTCAGCCAGCCTTTCTTCCCTAAGGATTCATGTCTAACTTTAGTAAATATCAAGTTGAAAAAACTTGCCTTGTCTTGCATGGTTTTTTACCTGTACTTTTCCAAACATAGTTTTCTATTTTGGCACCAGCTTAGTAACACAATGGAAGTGGCTGTTTCCAGCTGAATAATGCTCTGAGGAACATAATAGTTAGAGATGGAGCAGCAGATTATTCCTTCCCAGTGGCTGTATATATAGGGCATTTCTAAAATAATACACTCAAAATTATATCAAGTTTTAGATTAGACTGTTTTAAAGTAAAGTTTGTCTAAGGGAATTTATTTGGAGCAGTTCTGGCTTTATCTTGCTTTGTATAAAGCAAATAGCACTAGTGTATTTACTCTGATTGTGTTAAAATTTTAACTGTTCTTCTTTTATGTGTCCTCGACCATGTTTCCTTTATGAGTGTCTCTCAATTCTTCCTTGGCCAAGAGAAGTTTGTGTATTTATTGAAGATACTGAAATATGCATACAACATAAATGTGTTGTTTATTTTCTTAGGATTTGAATTTTTTGAAACAAGTGCCAAGGAAAACATTAATGTCAAGCAGACATTTGAGCGACTTGTGGATATCATCTGTGACAAAATGTCAGAAAGTCTGGAGACGAATCCCACCATTGCTGCCAGCAACCAGAATACACGGCTAAAGGACACCCCTCCTCCACAGCAGCCCAACTGCAGCTGTTAGTGCAGCTATCAGAAAAGGCTACAATGTGTTCTGTTGCCAACAGAGTGCTTATGAGTCTATATGCCTTTATTTATACTGTCTTAATAATTTATTTGGGAGAATAGTCTTATTTTACATCAGCAGCTGTTTGAGTATGCATATGGAGATGGAACAATTATTAGTCTGAAAGGATGATCCATATTTTAGCATCTGGCTCTTGCATGCAGGGTGGCTATTAATTTCTCTTTTCTTTTTACTGTTTTACATCGCACTTACTTCAGCTGGTGCCATGTCCTCAGACCACATTTGCCTAGAATTGTCTCTCACTTTGTCACCTTCAAATTATGTAGTGGAATCCATAAGGTACTGGCCAAGAAGTTTTAGAATAAAGCTCATGATGCTACTTATATACTCCCCTGCCTGAAAATCAATTTAGAAGTATCCTTGTAGTGAGACAATCCCTCATTCTGTCCAGGTCATTTGTATAAGGAACACTTCCTGTAGCACATTAGTTTGGCAAATCTACACTCATCTTACACATTCTGACTGACTGGAAACTGCAGAAGTTAGAAATAAGTTAATTCCTGGACCCAAATCCACCAAAATTTTCCATGAGTTTCCAGTTGGATGGTATTCAGTCCAGACTCTCAGACATAATAGGCACTTCATCCTGTCTGGATAGCTAGTGTGTTTACTTTTCCATGGGAGCCGCGTGTCTATCTAATAACTTTGTGAAACTGGACTTGATTTCTCATTCCATCATTACAGAGATCCCAGTCCTACCTACCCCTATAATAAAGGGCTGGCTAGCTCTTTCCATTTCTGTCTGCATGAGATATTAACCACTGAGTTCTATATTATCCCTGACAGAGACAAATCCATTGTGCTTAGTTTTTCATAGTCAAAACTGCCTTATCAAGTTGCTCTCAAACCTGCATGCTTTGATTTTCAGGAATTTCATCCCCCATTCAGTCACTAAGACAGCCACCACTGCCTACAAACACCTGTATTTTACTCAGACCTATTGAAGAAGTGCTGATGATGCAGTGAACTGAAGTTTGACCTCATTTTTTCCATCTGTTTTGGCAAGGGAATTGGAATTTTTAAAACTTTGTGAGTAATAAAAAATTGTCAACATTTATAGTCTTAGACCGAACACATTAATAAGACCAGAAAAAGGCTGTGAAGGTAGCAGAATAAAGTACACAAATTCTTTTTAGTGAAGAGTTAAAATAGTCATATTTCATTGTTTTTACTCCTTTAGTGATTGCTTACGTCGGTGCCCTGAAGTACTTTGTACAACTGCTTTGCTTGCCTTACAATGACATTTTTTAACAAAACAGTATAATTGAAGAAGCATTGACTATTGTCTTATTCCAATTAGACAGAATTTAGAACAAGGCTGACATTTCTTAAACTGTTCACAGTGTGAAAAATCTGAAGACATATTAAAAAAAAAGGAAGTAACACTTGGTACTCCAAATGACTCACAACTTCAAAGAAGTCCCTCTACACACTTTATTATTTTCAAAGGTAATTTATATAGTTCCTGATACACACTGAGAGAAAAGTCACTTTTTTTTAAACTGATTAAATAATCTATGTACACTTTGACACAGTAAAAATTACTTCCAAACAAGGCATATAGACACATGTAAAATGGATATGGCATGAGGGTGCTACATTGGCCATCTAACTTAAATGAGTAAATGTTCTTTGTTTAGTCTAGGGCTTTAGACCACATCTGTCCTGTTAGCTAGTTTACTTAAGGACTTTTTTTCTTAGTAGAATTGGAGACTGATTTACTTCCATCAAGAGAAAACTCTATCCTCTTTAGGGCTGATGAGCAGCCAGGTGGAAGAGGCATGTGCTATCCAGACCTGTCCCTCCCTGTTACTGCTCTTGTCTTCCTCATCTAAGGCAGTGTGTTGCTAACTATGCTGAGAGGCTTTCATTAGTACCTCTTCACCCACTAGGTACCAGCTGATTTGGAAAAAAAATTAATATAAATTTGAGGAAGCTTAGTTTGAGACAGTGGGCAGTTTTTCATGCTTTCACTGTTATATGCAGTCATTCCTGCGGGAGAAAAAGGATTGGGAAAGCCTTGGGACAGAATTCAGCTTCAGCTGTCAAGTGCTTTAAAAAAATTTTGGTTTGTATTATTAGCCTGAACAGTCTCAGGCAAGGTGAGGATAGAGGAGGACATAACCACATAATCCATGAGCTTGAACACATTCTGCAGCATGTTTAAAAGTGCAAGTGTTCTTCCAGCTTTGCTCTGGGATGCTTGCTGCAAAATTATCATCTCCTGTGCACAATGAAACAAGATAAAAAGGGCTTTAAGATGCCCGTTGCTACAGCCACACTTTGTTTGAATTCCATTGCAATGAATTTAAGACTATCCCTGCCTCAGTATGACCATGTAGACTCTAATCTGTAGTGGATATATATTATTAGCATATATCTTTTTAAACAATTAAGTGGTAGATAAATAGTTCTTTACATAAATGGAATTAATTAATTGCTTTTCATTTTGCATGAGCAGAAGAGTAACAACAAGATCAGAGGGAGAATCTGTGCTTCACGTTTCTGAGACAACTAACCTCCCAGGCATCCACACATGTTTGGCCTTCTGCATAGGATGGGAAGGATGCTGGAAGCAGCTGCCAGAGTAATGTTGTTCCTTAGAGTGTCAAAGATGTGTTAAAAGGATAATACTCATCTGAACTACAGCAGCAGAACCAGCCAATATTTGAAATATAGGAATTTTCTATTGACACTCAGACATTTTCATGGAGTTCAGAATTAGATTAATTTTTAAAATGTTCAAATAAAATACTTGGAGTTTTTCCAGATCAGAATGTTTAAAACCCTGGGCAAATTGCTCAAACCTCTCAGTTGATACTCTTTTGAGCAGAAGATTGTGAGGCATGATCTGATGAGGTCTCAAATTTATCCTATCATGAATTTCTCTGAAGCTGAAAATATGTGTAAGTTCAAGTAGATCTTTTCTTAACAATCTAAGTTACCTACTATTGGAAAAGTAGGCTTTGATCTTCCATCACAGGTTGGCTTTTGCAGTCACATGTTTCACAACAATATTGAGTTTTCTGCTATAAAATTTGGTCACATAGATCATGAGCATCATACTGTCAGTACCTCTCCCAGCTGGAACTTGGCTATTGTAGAGAAACACCAACAACAGAAAAGAGTTTGAGAAGTAACTTACTATCCCTTCCCCAAACATTCTAAGAATTCTGAGGGGGTTAGTGGTATTGAAATTATGTCTTGGCCTATTATAGGATAAAATATACAAAAGCAGCATTGTCAATCTGTTTTGGCTTCTCTTGACTTATGTGGTAGAACTGCAGTTTTCTTAAATTTCAGTAGGCTGAACATTTTTGGAAAACCCATCACAACTTGATCAAAGGCCTAAATTTAAACAATCAATGTCTTGTTCTTCACACATATCCAATGATTATGAGTTGTTGGAGGGGACAAGCAGATTTTGGTTATATCCTTGATTGATCCATTAGTGTAGCAAAATTACAACTTACCACCTACAAAACATCATATTTTATGTGGTGGAAGAGGGGATGGATCATTAAATTGAAGCCTGAGATAACCAATCCAAAACTACTTCCAGCTTCATCACAAATCTTGGTGAAAAAGTGCTTGCACACCTTGCACTAATTTGTTGTCACTCTTGCACAGAAATAGGACTAAATGTCACAGCAAATCATTGATCCAGCCACAGATACCCCCTTCAGGTGAGATTTATCCATTTGGTGAATATAGCAGTTGACGTACAGAGCATGTGAAATTTCTGAGAGATTAGATGCCTTTGGTCAGAGGGTCCTGAGTTCCATAGTGCCAGCTGAACTAACACTACACAACCAAATTTCCAAGTTATGATCTAGACTAAAGCATATAGCAGCAGGCTAATCCTGTGGATGGCACCAGCCTTTTCATGCTCTGATGCTGTGTTGCTCACTGTACCTTCAAACTAGTGTTCCAAAATGCCTTGGGAGCACACAGAAGCATGGAATGACTGGTTCCTGTGGTGTCTCCTGGCACCAGCTTGCTGAACAGCTACCAAGCCCTGCTGGGTTAAACCTTCAGACACATTTTGTTTTGTTTTTCTTCTGTATCTTTTATTGTTGGTGATTAGACCAATTTATTTAGACTTTATTTATACTTGTTTAATTGCTGTTTTAAATGCATATGAACTAGGTTGATTTTCTGACAAAAAATATTCTTTCTCTCTAAACAGCTGTGTAAGTGACTGTTACCTGGAACTGTTTGTTCCTTTGTGCTTATACTTAATGTAATGCCTAGAGAAACTACCTGAGCAACTACATCTATGTGGCCTTTCCCAGAGCACCAGTCTGAAAGATTTTCTTCCCAGTCTGCTCAGCTCTGTATATTCATGTGTACCACCTGCACCTTTTAGAAATTAAGTGCTATTTCAGATGCACAATATTTGCTGGGTCTTGATCCTAACTTTGAGAATGCTTTGAGTTTGCCATTTGTAAGAAAAAATAGTCACAAAAATTCTGTATTTGATGACAATGCATTTGTTTCTCCTGTAGCAGATGAATGATGCTGCAATTGCATTCAAAAAGGAGCCCCCTCCCAAACTGTACCTCTCCCCAACTACTCTTTTTTATATTAATTTGTGAGAGGTAAGTTTTATTACTTGCATTTTTACAGGCATCAACTAAATTTCTGCTCTGCTGGCAGACCAATTCCTTCTTGGCCTCTTTTATATAGACACAAAATGTATGAGCCTAATTCTTCTTTAAGATGACAGATTTAACAGTGTCATATCATGGGTTTGAATCCTCATATATAAACCCTCAAGGGGTGTAAAGCACAACATGTCTTCCCTTATGCCAGTGGGGGAGTAAGTTGTGTTAATTTACACCATTTAATCCATACATTTTGACTCTAGATTCTCCAAGGTTCTTAATTTGTCAAGTCTCATTTAAAGAAGGCAACTCATCTCAATTTTTAGAATGAATTCTACCGGTTTTATTTATTTAGGGGAAAATGTAGTTCACCTTTGCAAATTAAGCTTCTTTTTTTTCTTTTGTTTCCCCCCCTTTTTTTTCTTTAAATTTTTTGTTGGTTGTTTTGATTTATCCATGGATCTTCAGTAAAGCAGAATTTGTAACTACACACATATAATATGCACATGTACAGCAGTACATCTGTGATACTCATTGAGTTCCCATTGTTATTTGTTCATGTTTAGTGCCACCTTCCCTAAAAGCCACAGTGGAATTTTTCCATAAATTTTCATTACTGCTGGAAATCAAATCTGTTACATTTGAAGACCATACGTTTATTATCCATGGTTCCAGCAGAGGTAGATGGCTTGTCATTTGTAGGATAAGGTACTTGGTATTTAATCTGGAGGGGCAGCAAAAATCCCCATTTTCCAATAGCTTCAGAATCATGCATAACATGCAGAAATGAAAGCTAGAGATTGCTTACCACTTCTGGTGATAAATTTCCTCGAGTAATTATGACATGTACCTGCAGCTAGTGATAAATGAAATGTTTGTGCTGTAACTCCTGTTCAGTATTTTGTCAGTAACGTCAGATGTGTTGTGACTCAGTTGGACTGTCACAATGTGTAACCTATATACTAGTGATTGTGTATTTCCAATGTCTTAAATGTTGCATGAAATTATGTTACAAAAAAATGGATATGTTTTCTATTTTTTGAATACCTCAAAACTGAGGGATCATGGGCCAATAAGTGCAATATTTAATTATTTACTCAGTGTATATAAACTTGCGTGAAAGGGAGAAGCATCATGTATGTGTGATAGGCTGTTGATGATGCCTGTGTGGCTTAAGATTTCCAGTAGCTGTACATATCTTCTAGAAAAATTCTATAGTAAACACTTTACCAGTGTAGTGTAAGGATATTCTTAAGTAAGTTAAACTATTTTTCATATACCAGACAATGGTAAAAGATATTTGTATGTTTACTGCAAGTGCATGTCAATTTTACTTTTAGAGTTGTGAGTGTCCTTTTCTGAAAATTGTCAAGTTACACCAACAGTAGTAGGACAGTGCTTTCAGTCAGAAGATGCTTATAACCATTTGTAAACTTCTGCCCATATTTTCAAAGCATGTTCTCTAGAAGCACTAAAAGAACCTCTTTGAGCTCAGCAGTTACACTGAGCTAGTATGCCTGTATTGCAAAATATCATATGAGCATGTTTTCTTTAATCTGATGCTGTTAACTCATAATACTTACCTGAAATATTAAATGGGGATACCCAATACACTTGCAGATGACTCGTCAAACTTCAGTTGGTGCCCTGGGTTAACAGTTTTGGGAACAGCTTGAAGGTTACAATCAGCAGCACAGCACAGTGGATGCTGACCTTAATTAGTCACTTCTGACAATTAAGTTTCTTAACTTCTCTAATTCTGAAGATGAAAGATACATCCTTAAATGTATTTACCCACATTCTTCATTCCACTGTTACATGTCCCTCAAAGTTCAACAACTCCATTGTTAGGAGTAAAGCTGAAGTACGAATGGAAACAAAATGCAGGTTAGAACCTAATAATGAAACTAAAAGGAGATATCCTTTCCTGCTATCCTTGGATATTTCTAATAGTTCTCTAAGAATATGAGCAAAGCCATCACTACTCAGCAACGCCCTTGGGTACATTTGGGATCTTAAACCCTGAAGCACTGATCTGTCAGGGGTTCCCAGCCTGCCCACAGAGTCTGTTAATGCTTGCTGCGTCTTGTATTTCAAAGGAATGTGTCTTCTGTCTTGGCAATTTGCTAGAAAGATACAGGCCACTGTGTCTGGGCCATGGAGAGGAACTGGTTTTTTTCATAAAAAATATATATACACACACCTTAATAGCATATGAAAAGTTACATACTAGATATTTAGTTTGATCTGATGCATTTTTGTGACAATGTACACGGCCAATTTAGATTTTGGGGTTTTGTTGGGGTTATTTTGGGTTTTGGGGTTCTTTTTAATTAGCTTGATTAGGAAGAGAATGAAACCCTAAGGCCTACTGTAAACCAGTATCATGGGTTTGCTTTCCTATGTCATAAAATAGTTTCTCTCAGAAAACAAAGTAGCCAGATTGCATTAAGTAGCACAGGACAGTACTTGGAATTACCTGAAAAGTCCTTAAAATTCTCACCTTTTTTTGTACCTTCTGCCATTAAAACTTCTGCAAAATTATACAGACCAGAGTTAAATGAAAATGTATATGGAGAGAAAATGGGGATTGCTTAATCAAAACAGGAAATTCTTGGCATCATTGTAGCCGAGCAACAAAGTAGCAGTCATAATATGAGGTACTAGTTAAATAGAGATATATGAAATACAGACTGCTACAGGACTACATAAACTTTTTATTGCTAAGTCATGTGACAGTTCAAGGGCTGGCAGATAATTTTACATAGCTTTTTTATTATTCCTCATAGGCATGTGATTACATGCACAAAGATAAACACTTACCTTGAAAATATGTAGCTGTTCTGGTTCCCTCAAACTAACTTGTTAGCTGAATTGTTCTTGAAGAAAAGTTGAAGTATTTGCTTAGGTTACATTTGTGAGGGGGTGAGACTCAATCTGTGCCTTCTCCCCTGACTCTTACTGCAATATAGTTACTGTGGTTTTAAAAAATATGTTAGTTAAAATGCTGCTGAGTGACAAAATTTGTGATTCTTCTGCATATATCCACGGAAGCTCTTTCTGAATGTGAAGTACAAGTTTTAGCCACTTGGAGAGTTTTAATTCTATGTGGATGTAGAGACCATGTGTATTCCACTGTATATTCTGTTTGTATGTGATTTCTGTATATCAAGTGTATTTTGTTTGTTTAATTTTTTTGCTGCATTTTTTTTCCCCCTTTAGGTATTACAATAAATATTCAAGAGACTATATTCATGAATATCTCAGTTGTGGTGACATGGTCTTACACTCCATCCCATGTTTATTTGCTTTCACTTACTAAAACTGGGTGAGAATAACTTCATCTTTGACAAAATGACAGACAAAGATACCATAGCTGCAATAATTCATGTTGTTAATATCTTCTCAGTAGCACTGATGACTGTAGTTCTGTATGAATTCCACGGAATTCATTGGAGACTTTTCCCTTGTATTCTGAAGGAGAAAGCTGTAGATATTTCCCTAACAAAAGCATGCTATTATGTCAGCCTGCATACTGACCCTTTAAAATGGGGCAAAGTTTTTTCTTCTGATGTTTCACTGTCCAGACTGTTAAACACTATATGTGCATTTTGGATATTATTAGTTGGTCACCTAATCTTAGTCAAAATGTGGAGGTTTGTCAGTTGTGGTGGGTGGTTATTCCACACAAAGTGTGATACATCACTTTACAGCTCCTGCTTTTTCTTATACACATGCAAATATGCATATTTGTGCTAATTTGAATCCTGCTGTGAGTCCTGAATTTATCTCACTCCACTTAAGTCCTAATCGTCAGTCAATCTGATGAACAGGTTGCACTATCCCCTCTGTCCTCCAGCTCCTGAGAGTAGGCATCATATGCAAACCCTGGCACCTTCTCTCTCATTTTGCTGTGTTCAAGCCAAGTTCCCCTATTTTTCTGGTATATTTACATCTCATCTGCAAAATTAATATTTCCTGATAATTGCCTAATTCCCTCTCAATACCAAGTGCTTCCCAGCTTGCTGCTTGTGATCCTGTATCTCTAGATAGGTTTCTCCTGAAGAGTCTATCTGTGCACCTCACTGCTCTCATTCATAGAGCTTCAATTTCTAGAACAGACACTTTTCATCAAATCACTTTTGAGAATGAAACTCCCTCATTCCTCCCAGATACTGGCAAAAGTTGTGTCTTTTCCATCTACCTCTCTCATGCCATTGCTCTGTCAGATTGGCCCTAATGTACTTGCTCTGCATGTTAGGGGGAGTGGAAGACAAGAGAATGAGGTGTAAGAGGGGAAGAGTAACAGGAAAGAAATAGATGAGTTCTGACAGATACCTTGGAATGAGAGAATTTTTGAATTGCTGTTATTTTGAACATGCTGAAACTTATATAGAACTAAACTAGAGAACATCACAGACAGATAGATGAGAACAGTGATCTACTAGGATAAAACCTCAGCAAAAAATGTTTCTTGCTCAAGAAAACCCATTTTTATCCTATTTTCAGTCAGAAGCCTGGAAACAAAGTTGCTAACCATCAAAAAAAAAGGCATCTGAAAAGATGCTGGAATGGGGAGATGTAAAGTGACAGAGAAAAGATTCCCAAGATGTGCTTTAAACTGTGGTGAACACAAGTCATCAATGGCAGGCACATACAGTGGGAAGCTGGTATGTGGTCCTGCCCTCCATGATGTCCTAGCCAAAGGGTCTGCCCTTGGGTCTGGTCCCAGCTATTCATTTCATTATTTGGGACTCAAAAATCTGAAGGTGCTGAAGGAGTGGCAGGGTAAAGAGACACTCAAGCCCTGGCTAAGCCTAAGAGTGAGTTCAGGCCACTCTGCAACCGTCCTGGTTACAGTGGCTGGGGCCAGTTTTTCACTGTGTGGGTATGGCCAGGGCTTTGTATTCTACACCCACTATGTCATTTTCTCATGGACTGCTAACAACTGATCATTTGCAGCAGCTGCCCAGGGCACACCTGGCCACTCAGGCTGCAAGCTGGGTGTTTAGGAACTCTGTGAGATGAGGAAGTTTTCCTGTCTTTACACTGTAATGACTCGGGTGTGATAACTCCCCTCCAGGAAGGGGAGTCCTGAGCATCTTCATGTTTGCCAATGGGCCATCAAGGAGTATCCCATGACTCA
>JAWWEW010000088.1:53583081-53594586 GCA_035583185.1 Anabacerthia variegaticeps | reverse complement strand
GATATCCTGGGCATCTGGGTGAACAAGATCTGCCCATGTCTCCCATAAAGGATGAACAATGTAGTCTATGAAACCCACCTGTTTCAAATAATAAAGATACAATTATTCACAAATAAATAAATATGCTTACAAGTAATGCAAAGTATGAGAAATAAAATGCTAGTAAGAGACACTGGATACATCACCCTCATACTTGGCTGAAAGGAAACCATACCAGTTTATGCAACAAATAATGTCTTTTACATTTTAAAAGTCTGATTCAGGATATTGGAAAAGGACTTGGAAAGAATTTGTTTTAAAGTGAACTGTTCATTCTAAACAACTCTACTGCATCTAGTGAGCTGAAAATCTGTTTTATGGTTAATTCTCTTTTTGAAGGAAACCCTAGTGAGCAGCTGTACAATAATCTTTTTTTGACATGTATGCTGCATTGCAGGTCATGACAGTGACGGAATCCCTTCAGTAAACACAATGACATGCACTATCTTTTCACAGTAGAAATCTCATTTCCCCTCACTCAAGAGATGAATTCATTAACTCAGTGGGAAAAAAAGGAAATAGTGCATTCAGAAATTATTCAAAACATGGCTATGTACCATTCTCTTCTGTCAAAATGTTTAACTGTCTACTCAAATCAATTACCTGTGATTTTTCTACAGATGCATTGTGCTTATCACACATGGGACTTATCTCCATTCCCCTCTCTCTTTCCCGATCTCCCTGACGGAAAAATTCCTCCATTATTCTGTCTGTCCATTGGCGGTAGAGATGGAGAGGCTTGGTTGGATTGCTCAGATCTGCACAGTGCACCATATTCTGAAGAACCTAAAATAGATTGAACACCTGTGGTGTAATTACACTGGAGAACAGCAGCACCTTTTCCATTTACAATTCTGGTGACTGTGAAACAGAATTTTGAAAATACATGTAGTGAAAGATTTATTCTAAACAGCAAAAACTTATGTGCTTGGGTACATAAGTTTGCAGTAATACCCATGAATTGCTTCTACTGCTTCTGCCTGTAAAAAGGCCAGGATATCTTTGTGAGAAAGACAATCACATATGGATAATTTGAAGGGAAGGTGAAAACCTCATTTAGTCCAGAACTACTCCTAGCACTTAATTACTCTCTCAGAGAATCACTCAGAGCATGTCACAGGGAGGAAACAGGGGGAAGTAGCAAATCATGGTGGAAGAATGGACAGCTTATCTAATTCATGCTGGAGAATGGGAAAGCCAATGTTAGTAAGTATGTAAATTAACGCAAGTAACCATTGCAGATGCATTTTCTTACCTGAATCCTGTCTGAATAGTTATCAAGAAGTAGGACACCAGAACTGGTGACTTTTTTAGTTTCAACCATAGTTTTTAAATCAGCCAATAGATTCATATGCTTAGACATATCTGTTGCAAGTACCTTGAAAGAAAAACAAAACAAAACAAAACAAAACAAAAATTAAAAAACTCACTATGTAAATTACTGTATTTTTTAAAAAAAATCTTTGAACATAAACATTTAAATAAACAGTTTTGGAAGGAACTCATGATTTCTGTGTCTGAATACATGCTAAAAGTCTGAGCCCTGTATGTCATTAGTGTCCACAACAGTAGATTTTTCTTTTAGTTATTTTAAGAACATGATAAAATGATTGCTCAGAATTGTTCAAAATTATCTGATCAGCCTAGATTCGCTATCAATTCAGCAGCAAATTTCTAAATGTGCTGGTGGAATGACACATGTCAGTACAAAATCATCTTGAGACAGAATTGTATACCTTCTAAAAATGCATAGACTATTATTGAAACTTAAGATACTATACATGTTTGGATAAGACACAGTAAAACTTCAAACTTTTATTTCATTGTTTACAAGTATAATGACATCTAATTTATCATGAAATGGATCTGTGCTTTATTACTCAGTTTATTAGCTCTATGGAAGATGGAGTCTCAAGCAGAACTCACGATGTCAATGACCATTTTCCGTAATGATTGCCTCTGTTTTTTGGTCAAATTCTGGAAAATGTCACAATTTTCTTCCTGCAGCAGCTTGAAACCCACAGCTAAGTGATGATTCTCCAGTACTGATGAGTCATTGTACATCAAGGCGAGTTCAGAATCTGCAATAACAATTGTTGGTCAGAATGTTACTAAAGCCTGTGCTTTTACCAAATCCCTTAAGAATTTTTTTTCAAATTCATTACATTCATAATTAAATTTACAGATAATCCTTTAGAAACAGCCTCGCTGCAGTTCACACATTATCAAATGTTACAGAATTTAATGACTGAACATCTTAACAGACCAAGGCAAAGCATATTGAGGAAAATAAAGAAAATGCTTTGCAGTGACGCATGTACACGTGACTCGAGTGGCAAGTCAGAAAAAATACAAGGAAGATAATTTTCAGAATACATTTTCATATCTGCATGTGGTCACTTGGAAAATATTATATGCACAATATAGGCCTAAACACACTTCAACTAAAACACTCTGATGTGTTCTCTTCTCATGCATCCCTCCATCACAATATCTGTTAGTCAAGTTTCAGCTTTCCAGCACTCAAACCTGGCTATACACAGCTGAGGCTTTGCTGCAGGTCTGCTGCAGTGAGTACACATCTTGGTTTTCAAATCATGTCTTTCTGCAGTTAGCTAAGAAGCACAGATGCCTAGTGACCCAGGCTTACATTCATTAGTCCATGACAACTGGATATGTTGAGAGGAGGCTGGTAGGATGGTATCAGCTGTGCTTCTGGCCTTGTCCTTGTAACACCACGTGTCTTGAAAACGCAAGCAGTGGCCTTGCCTGCTGCCTTGTATTCAAGTGTGATCAGTGCCTGATGCTGTTTGTAATGTTGCCTTCTCTGACAAAACTATTCTTAACTCAGTCACATCATATGGCTGTGAGAATAATGTACACTTTCCCAGCCACATCTTTGCAAAAGCACACACATAAGGTCCATGTTTGGCTGCTTAAACCTGCTGAACAAAGAGACCTGACAAACAAAAGCAGTTACAAAAACTTTCTGCACAGCTTCAGCTTCTACCCAGAAATACCACACAGTCAGCTTGTATACACTCTAAGACACAGCTTATAAATTAATCTGTCACAAGAAACCCTAGTACTTTTTATGCAATCATACTTGTCATGTGCAATATTAACATCTATTTATTAGAATTGTTCTATCCTAAGCCCAACCATACGTCAGTCTATTCTACTTTCTGCTCTTTATCTTCTTTTACAGCAGCTATGTTTAAAAATGCCTCTGGCTCAATGGGAGGCCTCTTAAAGCTCTGATCTTAGGATTTCATTAATCTCATTATCTATTCTCCTGCTGTCCTCCTATCCTGTCTTGAATACATTGATTGAAGCAGGAAACTCTTCCCCTGTCTTTCCTTATCCCAATGGTGGCAAAACTACAACAGCAGAAGTAGAAGGAAAGCAAGCAAGTTTGTAAAACGATCCCTCATCTTTCTTAGAACACATACAAAGCTTGTCTACTTATTTTTCTTACAAAGATGACTGGCAATAGTTTATTTTCCTTTCAAAAGCCTTCTGATGAGCCATAACTGCAAAACACCTGACACTGTCAAAATACTTCAGAAGTGCTGGAGCTACACAGGGAGCTAAAATGGAAATGAATGTGGAAATGGAAGAAAGTTCCCCCTTCGTAACCTCTGTAGCACATTATAAGCTTCAAGACTATTTTTCTGGAAGGACATAGTTATAATGATCAATGCTCCTCTGATGCTAATAAAATCTATATCTGTTTGTTCTTTAATAGAATTCAAGAGGGATCAATTCCTCTGGAAACTCTGTAATAGACTTTAATTTTCAAATTAAATTATAGATATATATATACTTTATATGTAGACTTTAATAATATATATATATTAAAGTCTGTAACAGACTTTAAATAGGAAAATAATATTCAGAAAAATCACTAAGACGAGTTATAATGAATAGGCCAAAAATATGGCAAACATGTACACACTTTAAGTAACTACATCTATTATGGTTTGTGAAATGTTAATACATTGTAAGGTTCACTGGAAAACAAAACTAGAGGTTAGGAAAATTTTGGATTTGAGAGACCTCCATTAGACAGCCTTTTTCTGTCTCTGTCCCTCCAGTTTCTTCCTTGTACACAAAACAATTTAAAAGGGAAAAAATCCTTTTGTTTCTTCCAGCTTGGCAAAAGCAGTTCCAATTAATGATGTTACTTGACTGAAATAGAAGCCTCCTCTATTGAAAGATGAATTGAGAAAAACAAGATATTTCTTCTAAGTATCAGCATCAGAATTACTCCTATCTTAGCTGAATTTCAACTGTCTGTCTAAAAGTGATAGCTTTATGTACCACCACTCTCCCTTCAACTAGCCAGTCATCCCACTTAAACTTGAACAACTCTGTGGTTTCCTCATAGAACCTCAGAGCCACCAACATATACTGATACTCGATTACTGATTAAGCAAGCAAAGAAAAACTTCACTTACATATGCCCACTCTTAAGAATTCAGATATTAGACACTGTTTTGTGCACAAAGCTTGATTCACTCTCTGTCTATACTAAGCTGCTGAACTGTACTGGTTACCAATGAAGCACAAAAAATCTAGAGTCAATCCCAATCCTCCTCCTCCATGCAGATGAGTCATCAAGTTCAATTTCATTATAGGGTGGCCCTCGGGCCATTAAGGCAAGCAAAACTGAATGATGGCTAAACTGGAGTGAATGTCTTATTTGAATGTATAAGAGCAATGAGTCAGAGGAGGAGCTCCCTTCTTCAAACTGTACTGTTGATTTGGGGTCATTCTATTTTAGCATCAGTGCAATATATTCACCCATGTGCAGAAATGTCACTATCATAAAGGCGCAACCATATGGGTCAAATACACAATCCTAGGTATGTTTCCATTTCTTTTCTTTTTCTTCTTCTGTTCTTGAATTATTAGCATTATTTCAACTCTGTATTTCTGTGTCAGTTATCATAAAAGAAGGTTGTAAGACAGCAAAAGAAGTCACAGTATGATGGAACTTGTCCTGACCTCCAATATACTACACATTGATAATAGCGACCTATGCCAGTGAAATCAAAGCAAGTTACAAGCCATTCAGTAAATGTGTCACAATCAGGTTCAATGAAGCTAACAGTGTCTTTGTTTCAGCAGAAGATTAAAAAGTGGAGAGAGGTTCAGCAATGCTGCAGACAATAGCCTTGAGAAATGTAGAACAAGTATGCTAGGTTTCAAATTTGGACATGACATTAGGGTTGAAAAGAGAAAAAACAGGTTTGTCACAGTCTGCAGGAACAGGCTGGTAAAATTCAGTCCAGAACGCATGAGAGATCAAAACCAGAGACATAGATGGGCCTGACAGCCTGTTTGCAAAAAATAAACTTGTTTTCTGAATTTCTGTCCTTGGTCATATCACATTTTTCCAATACAGATGCAAAGTACTGCCTTTCATATTTTTTTTTTTAATTTAATTTTTTTTTTAATTTAATCTTCCTTCATTTTTCTCCTATAACTTTATTTATTTAATGTAGATCAACTATTTTCCAGGAGAAACCACATCCAATACATTGAAACAATGCCCGGTTTATAGTTCATACCTTGGTACTTCTTGCTAGAGGGCACTATATAAATTATTTCTAAAGTTACAAGAAATGCAAAATATCATCCAGTTTAAAATAGAAATACCTATCTATTTATTGAGAAAAGTTACAGATGGAAGCAAACAAGGCATAAACTGAGTTTTTTTCAGGTGCTATGTGCAGATCTTGCAGCAAATTTTTGAGAAAACCACTGAACATTAAACTTACTTGTGTTGATAAGAAACTGGTTTGAAACCCCAGGATGATCTACATCATGTATTGCACTGGCAAAAATTGCTGCAAGAATCTCCAAATCAGTGAACACTGCCTAGAAAATCATGAAACAAAGATGACAATCACTAATCAGTGAAAGAGTGTTTTCAATAAAAAGGACCCTACTTTGAATCTAGATCTGAACAAGCAAAGACACATTTGAAATCACCACAATCTATAGAGACTTTATACACAGGCTATCACAACTATTTGTAAAATCATCAATTATGTAGAACTTCATAAATATTTTGAGTTTGACCAAATTAAAGTAATCTGTATTTCATACTGACAGCATCACTAAATTCTGTCACATCTGAAGTATTTTCAACCTCAGTCTGTAAACAAATCCACTTTTGTTGGATAATTAAGTACAGTTTTCTAACTTATAGAATAAATTGAAGTTAAATATTTCAGCTTGACTCCTATGTTTTGTCCTGTACTTGAAAGATGCACATCTCCTATATGATGCTAAAGGAAATGGTGACAGACTACAAGACATCTTACTTAACATTTACTGATTTTCCATCTGCATGAGATTATTAGGAAGACAGGAAAAGAGGATTGAAATGGACTTGGAATGTCACTGAGCCCAGTCCCCTGTTGTCAGAAGCACCCACATTATATAATTGCTTTCACAAGTGATCAAGGACAGCTAAGAAGCGTGTAAACCAGCAGTGGCACTGGGCAGACATCACCATTTTACCAGCTAAAGGTCTGCTGAGAAAGAGGCCATGAAAAAAAACAGATCCGGAGAAAAAAAAAACCCAAAATATTACTAATGACTGTTTGGTGAAGCCAGCAGTGTTTTAAGAACATTATTTGATCTTCCTCCTTGTGAGCAAGAAAATTCCCAAGTCTTTGAGGATCAAAACCTGCCAACAGTCTTAACGTCCACTTATAACTCTCTTTTGAAGAAGGTAAAGCAGATGCATTCAGTAACATGAAAAATTGGTCATTATGAAAAAGAGTCAAAATGCAGACCTTCTTGAAATGAAGAAAAGTCCTTTCAAATTACAAAAGTTTCAACTGATTGCTTTATCTGCCTTTTCCCAACAATTTACTGGAATATATCAATGTTTGCTATATTCATACCTGAACTGTGCTGAAAAAAGGGAAAATTACCCCTTTGTTCTTCTACTTAGAGATTTAAGAACACTCAACAAGAGAATTACTATGAAAAGAGCATAGAACTTTTTTTTTTTTCAAATAATTTTAAAATATGTAAGAAAAAAAAAGAGATAGTCTAGGGAAAATTTAGTACATGTTCCAATCTGTGCTACAAACAAATACAAAAATTGTCTTTTAGGACCAGAGCAAATATGCCAAATGAAAAAAATACCCAAAAAACCCAAAACAAAACTCAAAAAGCCCTGTTGAGGGAACCTCACTTTATTATTATCTTTCCTAAGCAAGTCCACTAATTGTGGTTAATGAGAATCCCACATGGGAAATAATGACAGAATAGGATGTAGTGTTAATAATGAGACAGAGGAAACAAGATATGCATTGTGTTACAATGAAAAAGATTATGACAGCATGAATCTGCATGATGTGACATTTTCTGCACAATGTTTACATGTAAATAAGCTTTGATCCTCACAAAATATCTTTAAAAGAAAAGAATTAATGAAAGACATGTTAGCAGCTCTTTTAATATTAAGTATTGTAAATAAGTAATTTTTTAAATTTTAATATTAAATCTCTTAAATATTGCAGAAACTAAGATCATTAGTATTTAGTTTAGAAGACTCTCAGTATGCCCTCTTCTCTCACAACTGCCACTTTTCCTCCTCAGTGTAGTTTACCTCTAATGCCGGGGTTGATAGTAGGACATGGGTTGACTGAACAACGTCTGCAGCATGTATGTTATTGTGATATGCCACATCTGCATGGTAATGGTCTTCAAGGGTCATCAAGTAAGTTATTAAAGTATCTACTGGAATCTTAAAAGTTTTTAACAAGTCCCGTTCCTATAAAAGCAAAAGAAAAGCAATTAGATTACAATGCACAGAAAAATCTCCAAGACAAGCAAAAAAACTGCAAGACCGCTCCTACTTGCCTGAAAAATAGTGTGCATGATGACAGTCAAAGGTCTGTTTCCAGATAACTCTGCTACTCTGAAAACCTGAAGGCCCCATTTGTTCAGATCTTCTAGTTCCTACAGTAGAATAAAGCAACAAACAGGTTGAAACCTGACACACAAATTCCAGCAATTTGTAACTGAAACAATTATCAACAGGATCCATGAAGATTCAAACCTTGTCACTGTGAAAGTTATATGCTAAACTTTGGAAGGGCTAAACTCCGCTGCCTCTACTAATCTTGCAACATTGGAATTTGTATCTACCAACTTTCCATACTTTAACTCAATAAGCAGGGAACAGTGCCTCTTAAGTGGATTGCTCCAGAAGGAAACACAATACAGCATCTTGAATGAACTTAACTGACACACTTCGCTATCTCACTGCCCGTTGGCAACAAAATTCACTGCGGAGAAAACCTCCAGAGATGCTGCAATTCTACTGCACATTCCCTGGTTCTCAGAAACACTCTGAAAATAAGATTCCTGAAAATGTAAGGATAGGCATACTTCAAAATGAAAACTCAGTCAAAAATGTCTTCATACCACTTTTCTATTATTGTCAAGTAGTTAGGTGCTGGTGCAAAAGTATCATAGAAAATGTCACTAATAACAAAACCACAAAGGATGTACATAAAATGATACAGCTAAAAACAGGAAGGATAGCTCTTCCTGGAATGCTATATACCAGCTGCGTATTTTTAAAAAATAGGGTTGCTATATGTTTTCATTCCTGTGACAGTATATGCTATGTTTAATCTTCATTTTTCAGATACTATTTATGAATAAGCAGCTTTATTAATGCATACACAAATGCTAATTTACATCCCATCTCTAGATGAAATCCTGTTCATGCTGAAATTAAGCCTTATGGCCTGATTCTGATTTTACTTGCTATTCTTACACTTCAACAAATTTGGATTATTTCAAGTGAGATCACTGTTTGGTGCTACAGCTTGAAATCAATGTGCTTTATAAGCAGAGGAGGAATAATACTGACAAGTCCGTGCTCTATTTTAATTCAATTATTTAGATTCAAGGATTTAGATATTCTCTACCTTGGCAAGGACATCTTCTTGGTCTGTTTTAACTCCGAATCTGGGAATACTGGAATTAGTTAAACTGGAGCTGTGCATGAGTTTTTTGACTCCACTGATCTGGGACATTGGCCTCTTCTTTTTCTCTTTCTCTTTCTGTGTTGGAGAAGGGATTTCAACTTCATGTTGTTTGTCTTCAAAAGAATGAATAAAAGGAGAATATCAAAATAATTACAAATATTATAAAATTCACTGTTGAGTTGCGCTGTATGGATATTGTAATTCTTAACAAAACCTTTTTTATGTTTGAAGATTTTGCAACAGATGCAAGAGCAGTGAAAACTGAACAGATAAACATAGACCTATACTTCACTACAAGTAGATCTCTATTACTCAAATTGCCCCATTATTCTTGGACTGACTTTAAAAGCAACTTATGTCTGTCTGACTACCACTTCTCCATCCCTAGTGTTGTAGAAGGGTCAACCCTTTTGTTATAAAAATGTCATTACAACTGAACAGGACTCCATTACACATGAAGATTGTCGTTTTTTTTTTCTTTTCCAGAAAAAACACACTCTGAAATTGTATTTCAAAAGCAATCCAAACAGTAGAACTCAAAGGACCTAATATCTGGGGACTGGTCTCGTCTACTAAGGACCACAGGACTTACAACTTGCAAAGACTTTTGCCAGTAACATCTACTAGCACTTTGGATATAGAGGCAGTTCAGGTCAGCAATGCAGTGTGTTTCTGTACCTCCCAGCCAGAGTCAATAATAGCAATGACAAAAGGACTGCTTTGCTAAAACCCTGAAATTTTTTGTGGGCTTTTGCCTCCATAGCAGTATCAGCAGCATCACTTCATGTAACTAATCAACATATGTGCCAACAAAACTTTAGACAAGGATTAAACTGAGAGTAAAGTATATTTAGGCAACTGCCAAATGATTGCTCTAGAAATAGTGTGGGGCTGTGGAGCATTGCAGACATCTGTGGTCCCAAGGAAAGGCATGTTAGTGCAACAAAGGACTCCCCTGACAAAACTGCTAGGAATTTGCATTATTTTTTTGTTCCTTTTATTCATACTGTATTTCAATGTCAAGTTTTAATTACTCTTTTCAAATTATCTCTTCTTTGCTGAAATGAGCTTCCACCTTGTCTAGTCCTCAAGGCATATATCAGTAAAATGCAGAGAAGATGTTTCTAACACAGGAGATGAGCCAAAGCAACTTAAGAAACACCTTAAACCAAAAGAAATTTTTAAAAAGAAAATTCAGTGTTTTTTTAAACATGTCTGGTTTTTTCTTTCCTGCAATATTCATTTTCAATACAGACTTTGAAACCAGATGAGGTTAGCGAGTCCATTTCTAATTACAAGCTCGTTATGTGTTTGCTTCTTCAATTTCTTAATATTTTATTTGATTTTTTAATTACCCTTTAGCAACTACATCTAATGGACACCTCAAATTCCAAACAAATCACAGTAAAGAAGAGACTGTGGAAATGTCATCAAGCTTTAGCCTGCAGCACCAAGTTCCCCGATTGCCCCTCCATTCCTCACCACTCTCCTCATATGGAGAAAAAGGGAGAGGCAGAGCACTGCAGCCCTTGTCTGGTGCAAACTGACAACAGATGAGGAGCAGTGACTCGTGTTTGTGCTTTGATGTTTATCATTTTGGTCATTTGCACAAAGTTTAGACCCATCAAAGAGAGGTTGGTAAGTTGAGCTGTCAGACTAACTCAAGTGGAAGGAAGTGTCTGTCTGAAAGGCTTTAGATCTTCAGAGAAATTCAATGGGACTTTTGCTTTTGTAACTTTGAGCTCATGGGGCTGTGCCCATCTGAACATCCAGAAAAGACAGCTTGCCATTTTGACCCTGTTTATGTTGTGCTCAATGACACAGGTTCTCACATATTTTCCATTCACAGAAAACAGGTTAATGATGCTGAAAAGAAAACCCTTGCATATTGTTATACCCAATGTAGGAGTCTCAATTCTTATACATAGAATTTTTTTGCTGTCATTATAATTAGCTGCATACATGTCATAGAGCCCTATAGCAAAACAGTCCCTTTTTTTAAGGTATAAGAATAGAAAAAGCCTGTCTTCTCTTGACATGTTTCTAATTTAAAAATATGAGAAAGTCTGTAAATGTTCAGGAGATAGATTATGTATTAAAAAAAAAACCAACAAACTAGATAATAACTAATAACTAGTTATAATAACTAGTCTAATAACTAGACTCCTTACATTTTTATATGGAGAGAATGTTTTCCCTCTTTACCTAGTTGCTCAGAACCTATATACTAAGACTGCATACTTTGAAAATAGTCTACTTAAGCAATACATCTATAGATGAGGTGTTTTCACAATTGTATTGCTCTTATGCCTACAATTTTAAGTATTCTAGTTTTTCAGGTACACAAGAAACAGCACCCATGGCTCAGTAAATTAGAAGTGATTGCCTCTCCGGTCCACTTTCTGCACAAGATCTCATGCAAAAGGCTGACAGATCC
>JAWWEW010000088.1:53558949-53569059 GCA_035583185.1 Anabacerthia variegaticeps | reverse complement strand
ACCACATCTTTCAAAACAGCTCTAGAAGAAGCTACAAACACCACCACTAGAGGGCCTGGACTCTCATAATGATTAGTTCCCTTACAATAAATACCTTGGCAGCTATTTGTTTGCTTTACAATAATTCTTTCATTTTATAGAAAATATAATTTGGATGGAAAAGTAGAAAATAAAATAGAAAATATTTACTTATCACTTTACTTACAGGACTTTCCCTAACACACCTCTTAAATGAGCTGCTCAGGCTTTATTCTGACCAGATCTCAAAACCAAACAGCTTGATACTTTATCAGATGACTGGTCTTTCAACCTCCTTTTAAGTAGAGTCGTCTCTTAGAAGGGCAGAAAAAAGATCTGTTATACTTTGAAGGGAAAAAAAGCAAACTTTTATTCTCCTTCCCTTAATGCTTGTATTATGTAAATTGTATACATATAGGACAACTCATACAGGACAATTCCTAAAATTAAAGCAAGGAGAAAAAAAAAATCAAACCGGTAAAATAAATCAGATTTGACGTAAAAGAAAAGTTCTAAAAACTACATCCACATATAGCATGCCAATTCATTCTCAGTCACATTGTTTTGTGTATTTTTTCTTAGAGAACGCCATTGGGAAAATTCTTACACTGCCATATCTGTTTTTTCTCCTCATTCTGTTACACACATCCATTCCTCACTGGGGAGCAGTGGCAACTAAACAGCCAAAGCAGTGCTAGCACCTTCACTCTTTCCCCTTATCTGCAAGGAAAAATGACACCTGCTTTTCCACCCTCTCCAGGCAAAGTGTGGTAAGAAAGCTGGGTGGAAACACCAGCCTCAAATATAACTGCACAGTTTGGCTTACACCTTTTCTGTGTTTCATCAAGTTGCATTTCTTTTCCATACTTTGAATATGGACATTTTGCAAGCAACATATTGATAGCTGCTCACCACTTTCCAAAGTGCAGCCCCAGCCAAGGATGTTTTGCCAGGGCAACTAATACAGAAAATTGGCAAATTTTGCTCTAGGTGGTGTCTCAGGGCTACTCTCATGCTCCTCAGCAGTAAGCTCCTATGCCTAACACACATTTACAGAAAGCAAAGAAGTAAAAATAAACTAACTCAAAATACCAGTGTGATCCTCCTCTATGCAGATCCTCAAGATGTCTATGCATACTTGAGTGCAGCTGTGCAGAGACCTTTAGTCCAAAGGCATTCAAGAGAAGGGTAAACGTAAAAGAGATACTGCAAAGGCCTTACACTTCAATAATGCACCTAAAATTATGTAATATCAATGCTAAAGGAATGCAGTGGTTAATAAAATATATTATGCTGTAGAGATACACACACATAGCTGCAACTCACCAGCGGCATCCTGCAGCACCAAATTCCAACAACTTGTACCTGCTATCTTGGCTACTGCGGATAATTTCCTACAGTTTATTTGTGTAAATAAGATTTATAAGCTACATCACTGTTAACGCCATATAAGGATACTTGTATTCTGGGAGAAGAACACAGTAAAGCTTAAAACTTTTTTAAGACTCCCTGTAATAAATCCATAAAAGTATCAACACAAGAGAAACAATAAAGGTGATTTAATCTAATATCAAAATTCTCCTTTACAAAAAGATTACTTCATCATTTGAGTATTGAGAAAAGAGAAATAGGACCTTTTTATTTCTAAAACACATTTATAGGAAATTCTGACAGTTTCCTTTTTACAAAATGGAAAAGAATTGTCTGTAAAGGTATCTGACAATTTTTTTTCTCTTTTTCCTACCTCAATATCCAGTTTTGTCTAAAAAATAGATCTGTAATGAAAGGAATATAAAATTCAGAATCATCTGAATAACGTATTTCTATTTTTATATCTATATGTACCCTGCAAGTAAATACACACCCCATAAATACCTACCATAGCATACTCACAAAAGAAATTTATACCTACATCATGCATTTTTACAGACAGCTATATCTAACAAATGTGCAAAGAGGTGTGATACTTCATTCAGAGAGCTGCAATGGTACACTCATCCTAAGACTGATACAGCTACACGTGTAAAAACTAATACCCTTTATGGGTATGCTTATTTCACATAGCAAGCTGACTTGCTACATATGGACAAAAACAGTTTCACAGATATTGACGGATTAATTTTACTTCTTCTGTAACATGGCATTCTTATTTTAATGAAGCATTCCTACTGTAGACCTCACCAAAGTCAAGCTATAAAAGTTCATCAGAAATATTGCTGAATGGTTGTAATTTCATACTAAAAGAAATGAGTCTTTCAACCAACATTTTACAGAAATGAAAACCAGCAATGATTCCACAGACAAAGCAGAGAATTGTGGACTGTGAAGCTGCAACAAGCTCAGTATAGTTCCAATATAAACACGCCTTAGCAAATGCTCGTAAATCACACACCATAGATACCAACGTTTAGAAAGAAGACTGTAAGTTGTTTCATGCAATTTTGTTGGTTCAGACTCAGGTTCTTATTAAACCACAGCTGTCATACTTCTTACTAAAGTGCAAGTGATAATGACATTGTTCCTTCAAGAAAGGTTATTCACTCACTAATAGTCATTCCAATATGTCCTTCACACCTTTCATTTGATTATTTATTTAGATGCTCTAAACGTGTTCTACATCTATGTAGATTCACAAAAAAAGTGAAGATCTATTCATTTGGAGCAGGAGAAATAACCAATCTCATCCATTGCTTGTCTCATGTATACAGAGAAATGAACAAAAATTTCCTACTTCATTTTTTTTTGTCTAAATGAGCCCTTCACCTGAATGCCTCCAGGTAAAATTAAGAAAACAAGCACAAAATGCAAGTGGTTTCTAGTCCCACAGTCAGGTGTACTGTGAGGTTCAATTTACATGTACACACGAGAGAGATGGAAACAAGATAACATAACCAGGCCAAAGGCAGCTTTTCAGTTTTCTGAATAGTATACTTATTACCAGCATGATTTAAATCTCTCTTACAATAAGTCTCAGTATTTGCATGAGGAAGATATATCCATGTTTTCTTACTCCTTGTCTATTGATACCAGTAATTTGCCTCTCATTCTCAACAGAGAATGTGAGTGCCTTTTTGGGCTCTGCCTTCTCGTGTGGTGGTGACAGAGCACAGCATGGTGCTGCTGCATTTAGATCATGCAGACCTGTCTCTCTGCTCCATTGCCCGGTGCTCAGTTCATCAGGCATGGGTGACTGCACACCCAGCCGGGTTAGCAGGTTCAGACCAGGCCACGCGGGGAGGTGTTGGCCAAGTGCTGATAAGGACAAGTGACGTACCCACGCCTCACTGACCCACGTCAACACAGATGGGTTCCTTTGGGTTTGGCAACCCTGTTTAACACTGCACTGGAGCAGAGCATCGAGTGCTCTGCCTCAGCAGGGCAGCACCCAATAGCTGAGAGCTAGTTGAAGAAATTGACTGTTAGAATACTTAATTTTTAGCTACTAGTGTTTTTACATAGCTCACCATCTGTAACACACATGGGAAGGAGCATACAAAGGACCAGACTTGCACAGGAGAGAACACATGAAGCACCCAGACCAGCGACCAAAGGTTAGGAGATGCAGCTGGATGCCTGGTTCTTCCACGAGTGCAGAGCTGCAGTGTCACTCTGTTCTTGGGAGGGTTTTGCTCCTTCCTACTCCACAGCAGAGGCTGGTGTGAGACATGGGCATTAACCCAGAATCACTCTTCTTCTACAAGGCTGATATCTTGCCATCTCAGAGCCCAGTACAGGCCTACACAGCCAGGTTTTGCACTAGGTTTTATTTAAGACAGCTACAAACCACACAACTCCTACATCTATTAGTATCCAATACAGTCATCACAAAAGATGAAACAATTTTGCAGGAGCCCTCTCACCTGTGTGAATTTTACTGTTTTTTATGAAAGGAAACTAACACCAAAGCAAGCACCATCAAATCACACATACATATCTGCAATACACACCCCATAAATATCTACCATAGCATACTCACAAAAAAAGTTTATACTTCTTCAAAAGAATTCATACTTCACAAAAGAAGTATAAAGTTACTCATTCACATTGTAGAAATGAATTTCAGATGAGAGGCACCCTTTTAGTCAATCCTCCAGGCCGGTTTCCCACTCCCCCAACATTTTTGCATTATTCATAATGCATTATTCACAGCTGACTGTTCAAATGTAGGAAACACTTTAATATTAAGTTTTCTAGAAGAATAGATGTTTCTTCTGAGCAGCTACAGTTTGACAAAGCATCAATAAATTCATAATTACAAGTATAAAATATATTTGCTAAATTGATATTTTCTTTGGAAACACACAAATGTGGTTTGTATTTAGCAATTTCCAGTATGTACTGTAACACCATACAGTAATCCTCTTTTGCAAGCACTACTTTTAGCCATGGCTTATAACTAGTCAATATTTTGTATTTAACCATGGTTAAAAGCAAAATCATAAAAAAATAATTAATATACTTTAGCTTTGATAATGTAATTCACTTACAAACTTATATAGCATAGAAAAGCCTTAAAGAAAATTTCATTTGAAATGTAAAACTTCTGTTTAATCAATCACTCGCCATCACTTTTCTGAACGCTGAACTATAATGAATTGACCATTCATACAAAATTTGAAACAAAAGATAGATTAAAAAATGAAAGCAACATCACATATTGCAAACTACTTAGGTTCCACTAACAAAAGTACATAACTAGATTAAGGTATATTCTCTGATGAACTTGCAGTATAGATACAAAATACACAGATATTATTCAAGTAAAAGATTAACATTTCATTATTAGTAGGTATTTTATCAAGAAACAAGGCATTTTTCATATTTCAGTCCTCTTAAATACTACTAAGTCTCTATAAAAATCACCCCTTGTTTGGAAAACAATAAGGTCTAAATAGGTATAGCATGATCATCTTTGGCTTCCATTTTTATTAGTAAAAAAAAAAAAAAGAAAAAAAAAGCTGGGAAAATTTGGCTGCTAAAAAGCTCTGAGTAACACATGAAACACTGGTAAGACCTCAGCTGATGCAGAAAGACATCAGCCTGTCCATTTACTTGGGCACACATGCACAAGCCCACTTTTGCCACGACAAGGACAGAAATGTTAAAAAAGCCCATAGTCTGCAACTAATTAAACTTTCTCTAGTCTTCCAAAGAAGCTCTTGTTTAACAGCTGATTCTATTAACTCTTTATCAAAGAAACAATGACAAATAAAATCAGCTTTAGGGTCCATCCTGATGAAATAAAGATTCTGTCTAGCTCCACCTACTTGAATTCACACAAACTGCTCAAATGCCCCAGGCAACTTGAGTGATGCTCTGCTACCACCCTCTAGGTTGGTCCTCTCCTCCCACTCCAATGCCATACTTTTGTTCAATCTCCAAACAAGAGAATAAAACTGAATGGGTGTAAAAACTGTAGTTCAACTGTATGGGACCGTATAGTTAACTAGATACCTAGGGAGTCTATGTCTTGTCTAAGGCAAATTCTACTTGAAATGAGATGTGACATTTGATAACTTCAGTGATTATTAATTTTCATACTCACTTCATGAGACTGATATACCTGTTCTGTTAATTACTGCTTCATTTACTGCTAGAAGTGTCAAAAGCATATTCCTGGCTTTTAAAAATCAAACATGGTTCTGATTTTCAGACTGTTTTCTCATCACATACTAGGTGTTGAGAATTCCCAATACTGTCCAACTCAGTGTAAGCACAACATATACCTTGTCTTGTGTTCAGTGTATCACTATGTTAGTCACCTTATATTGAAATATCAGTATAAATTCACAAAGTCCCAGGTCTTGACTAGAAAATTTCCTGAGGGGAAAAGGACTATGAAGCAAAGCAAAGTTATTTGTCTAAGTCTGCTGACAGACTCCTTGAAGACTCCTGGTAATCAAAAAGGATTTTATCACTTCCAGTGCTTCTGCCTACAAGTCCACTGGCAAACCACTGAAAGAGGCAGCACAGGTGGGTGACTCCTTCCATTCAATAATATTATGTGCATTAGGAAAGTCAAGGCATCACTGCTGGGCAGGACATGGGGTTAAAAGACAGACTGGGGAAGAGAAAGATTTGTAAAGACTGTGCTGTTTCACAATAGTCAAGGCACTGTAGAAGGAAGCGAAGAAAGACAACAAAAACAAACCCAATATGACTCTTTCCTCAAAAGCAATTAAGGCACAGTTTCATACTTACACACACTATTCAAATGACAGAGTATAACAAAATTTAAGACCCAACACCTGCCTGTTCTCTCGTCCTGCCTCTGATCAGTCAGGCAGCCTTTTTCTAGGTCTGATAATGATTTCAAGAACACATCTAAACTGCCTATGTACATCAGCATGCTTCTATTTATACCACATCTATACAATCTAAAAGACACATGAGAATATCTACCTGGAAAGACAAAACACAACATAGTTACCAACCTCTCTTTCTTCCTGCAGTTCTACTTTATCCCACAGCACAGTTTTATTTTGTATTGCTGTATCTGTGGTATCATTCCTATAACCTATCTTTCACAGCCCTGTGAAACAAAGATGAAATTAAGATGTATATTCCTGACCATAAAAAAAAAAAGCCCCCAAATGCCATAATTTGTTCCTGCATACATTTTTCAGAGCACTCTGTCATCTTCTATTTAAAATTTAGCTGTTCCATTTTAAAAATCAAGATATATACTGAAAGATGTGCTACAAATGCCAAGCTCTGACCACATATCAAACTGCATCATTGTCACGGGGATGAGTTTTCCTATAATAAAACCTCTGAAACCTTTTCAGCAATCAAAAAGAGCTTCAGAAAATCCTTCCCAGCCATCAAACACATATATTTGGTTTTAACGATGGTAAGAAAGATGGAAAAAAACAACTGCCAAATTATACAATGCATTCTTACCTGGGTCCAGTATTCAGACACACAAAACTTTGGCCATGCTTCATAGTACAGGAAAAATTTTACTGAGAACTCTGGATGCTGGACTTTAAAGATCATACAGCCAAAGAGATATTCTATGATTGGTCAAATAATTCATCACATTAATAGTTCTCAGGAGTAAATGTGCTTACAAATGCTCCAGCTAAAGTTTCAAGTTAAAAAATAATTCATTTAAAGACACCCTTACATACTTAATTTCAGAATCTAATTTTTTTTAAGCTATCTTCTTGCACGTGGTGTGTTTAAGAAAACCCCAGACATGCACACGCAGAATAGCTTTGTAAATCTAGCCAAGATACTTTCTGGCTTCTTGTTGAGCCACAATAGCCTGAATTTACTCCAAAACGGCACCATCACCTGTGTTTGCTGCTATGGCCACACCTTACGTCAGGGTTGCGCTTTTTTCCCCAGGACCTGTTTGATTCCCCAGGACAGGCCGAGGCTCTTCCTATTATGGTACTTGGATCAACAGGGAGAGTATTCCCAGCAGCAGCAGTACCCTCTGCCGAGGTGATCAGCATGCGGCAGAGGGCAGAGATGCTGAGGAATCCAAATGCGCTGCCTGAAAGGCCACACACAAGGGCTGCTTCCAGACACCTTACACATGCAAAAAACACATCCAGACTTGGCTGCAAGAGTACTTTTAAGTCTACTTCTCTGTGACAGCAAAAGCTGAACATGGGTGAGCTAAGGCTAAGAAGGAAGACTTCCCAGGGAACTAATTTAGAAAGCAAAATAAATACTGCATTTTGCAATGTCTCAAATACCTGTCTGTCCCACTAGCATCTGAGATGCTGTTATGAGCTTCAAAGTAGTGAGCATTTTAATTCATGTAACAAGAAGTCAGTAAAAAAACATCTTTACAAATGTTCATAATTAACTTTCAAATGTTATTCTAGTATTTTATAGCTTGTTTCATTTCTTTCAGCTGCCAAACTGAAAACATTGTTTCATGTGCTCCTGCAGAGGACATCTGTCTCTTTGTTCATGGGGAAAACCAGGCAAAAAGCAAAGCTTTGTCAACATTCACACTACCCAGTAGCATCACTTCTAATGTATCACAGCTTACTTATTTTACCATAGGTAAGAGTCACCAATGCCCCTATTGTGGCCATAAAGCCAACAGTAGCCAAGATTCACAATACTACTGACATACTCCAGAACAAAAATCACCTACAAACCCAGCAGCTAATAGCCAAGCCATTATCCTTCAAAATCATTTGCAACACACAGCAAGTTTAAAAAAAAAAAAATAAAAATTATAAAATCTTTAAAAAAAAAAAATAAACGTTCCTTGCATTTGTCATTACATATCACAGCACCAATAGAGTTTGGCAAATATGCTAACTACTCAAAACATTATTACATACTTAAAAAGTCTGTTTTCTAATCTGTCTTTGCAATTTTTCATTAAAGCATACTCAAAGATGCTCAAGTCCACAACATTTACCTAGCTGCCTACTTTTCAGTTGTTTCCATTGAAACAACTTCCACAAACTTTTTTACTCTATTAGTGAAGGAGCACTACCTTGTTATTTCCTTTTTTTTGCCCCCTTACTCTAACCTCTATTGCACTCCATGGTTACCATTCTTTTCTGTTGGAGTTGCATTATTTTTTCAGTGTCCCATGGATGAAGTTTGTAGAAACACGGCTAAAGGTCACAGAAAAAATGTCACCTAGATTGTTTATGCTTTCTTTGTTCTGATCAGTTCTGAAAACTAACAATTGTTTCCTTGTGTCAGCAAGTACACATGAAGCATATACTCACTAAATTGCTCTTCATTTGGACCACCCTTTGATGTGCCAAAATGGGGCTGATATATTATGAAAAATCATTGTTTCTACATACACTAATCTTTCAGGATGAGGTACCCTTCAGTTTATATTTTACAATGCACAGTATAATCTTTCTCTTGAGAAAGAGTAGGAAAAAATATCTGACATCTTATCTAGTCCCTGCAAATAAAGTAACTTTTTCAGTACCAACTTGTGCAGTGGTCCCTTTCTGAATCTATTGACTGGTATCAGTATACAACAAGAGAACATTATAAAATTCTACCTGTCCACCTTGGGGTTCTCTTTTTAGAAGATGATTTATGGTAATTAAAATATCAGTATTGTTATTCATTTTGCTCTTTCTTGGCCATTAGAAAAGATACCTCTGTTACATCTGTTAATTCTGAATGACAAAAATCAAGTTTACAAAAATGTTAGTATCTCAGCTGGCGATGTTACGTTGTGCATAATTCTGGGTAAAATTATTCCATTGAGCCTGTGCAGTCAGCCTTGACCACAAGAAGATCACATAGCCTGTTTTAAATACATTTGTACCTGCTTTTACAGTCCCTTCAATTATGTAAACTAATTCAATTAAAAACCACACATCATTATATGCATCACACAATACTTCTACCCTTATGTATCTGGGGAATACGACTGATGTAGCAGAATGGTTAGGAGGCTGCAGTTAATCACACACGTTTCCTGTAAGGTCCAGCTGTTCATTCCAGGATAAAATGAACATTGACTTTGTTTCAAATCCGTTATATGACTTTGAAAAAAAAAACAACCTACTTGTAAATTTCTCCAAAAAGACAAACCAGGTGAAAAGAAAATGCCACTGGTTAGCCTATGGTGCTTATGAACACAAGCAAGCAAAACAATTAACACATGTTAAACTAGTGATGAAGAATTATGGAGGAGATTGAAAATCAGCCTGGACTAGCATACGTTAAAGCAATTTTTGCCTTATTAATGTTTTGCCAATGTCTAGTGTTGATGAGAGTGGATTGCATTCTCCCGTTCATGAAACCTGCTACTGATCTTCCCAGATGCAAAACTTAACTTCAATGTGAAGTCAGGAAGGCACACAGAGAGCTCTACCATTGGGCAGTGCCATGCCAACACTAACTGGACAGCACACCTGAACATGTGAAAGCAACAGCAAGATCCTCTGAAGTACTCCACCCTTAGACTGCCGCAAACACATCTTAACCACTCTGCCTCAGTTCCCCAGTCTGTGTAACAGAAACGCTTTTGATCTTCATATCAAGTTAAGTGAATGTCATAGTGTATCACTGTAGCATAGCACAGACTTTTGTTGCTTTGGGTTTTTTTTAAACATAACTTGCATTACAAGTAGAGCAAAA
>JAWWEW010000088.1:53512087-53537716 GCA_035583185.1 Anabacerthia variegaticeps | reverse complement strand
TGCTGGAGGCACCACCTTGTCCCAACTTAAACAAAGTTGCAACGCTTAAATTTAAAAAAAAAAAAAAAAAAAAAAAAAAAAAAAAAAAGTTAAGTCTTGTGTACATCAAGCTTTAACACATTAGGTATTGCAAAGATTTGGTCTTCTTGTCTTGTGAAAAGCCATGTAGTGGACCATGCAGTGATTTTTCCTGTGAGAAGAGTACATCCAGCATGTTAGGGCACACATAAATTACATCCTTGCACCTTATTTTTGGTGTATCCGGTTATGTAATTGGGAAAGACAGACGGAAATTCTGCTACTAGCATGGCAGAATCCCTGACCTTGGTTCAGTACCAGGTGCAGGTGGGTAGTGAAGTGCAGCTTGAGCTGCCCTGGTATCTCTAGCACAGATAAGGCTGTGGTGGTATGCTCTGTGCTGGAGACCTCACAGTAGAAAGGTGTGTCCCATGTATAAACTTAGGCAATTTGATTTCATCCTCCGGCCTGGTTCAGTGAAGTGAGCACCTTTCAGAGTTGTGCTTTTTTTACTTCCTGACAGAGCTGTTTCACAGACTCATAGAAGTGGAATTCTGTGGAATAGTTTGAGTTGGAAGAGACCTTTTAAAGGTCATCTAGTATAAGCCCCTTACAATGAACAGAGATATCTTCAGCTAGATCAGGTTGCTCAGAGCCCTGACCAACCTGAATTTTTCCTACAGAAATTCTGTCCTGTAAAACTCTGGGCACAGCTCTTAGTTTCTTTTGTGAACCAAAGGATCTTTGCCTTGACTGTGGATAAGGAAAGACCTAAGTAGTTTAAAGTCTTTGAGCTCTTTCTTGAGGACTAGGAGAACTCTACTCAATTTCTCCCATCTCTTCAAGATGAAGGAAAAAAAAACCCAGAGCATAGTCTAAAAGACTATGTATAAATCAAGAGTGGGAGAAGAATGTGAGAAGTGTTTGAAGACAAGAAAAAAAGACAGATTCAACTGACCAAAGAACTCTAATATCTCTACATGTTACAGAAGAAAAATCTGAACTGGCACAAGCCTGCTTTTGAGAACTCTGCTAAAGTTTAATAAATATCACATTTATCAGGATCTAACAATTCTTTTAGCAATCCACAGCACCACAACTGCTCTTGCCATTAATCTCCTTGTGCCAGCAAAGTGGGTTTTAGATTTAACAGAAAGCCACAAGAGTGATTGGCAGAATATGACAATCATTAGGAAAAGAAAGATAGAAAAATTACTCAGATTATTTTCTATCTATTCCAAAGAAAACCCTGTCTATAGCTGGAAATGATGGTCCCTTTCTCAAATCTACATGTAGCTTGCTTTATAAACACATAAGGAGAATGCCAAATGGAAGCTCAGCTTGCCACTGCAGACTAATGAAATGCTTTGAACTGCAGGCAACATGCACACCCAGATTACATACTGTAATACAGTATTTGAGCTGCTCCACAATGCAGAAGCCAATTATTCTTGGCAGTCATCCTCATCACTCCTTTCAGCTCCCTATCACTCGCATGTGGAGTGGTGCCACATGAAAAGAACCCAGACATAAATTCTGTAATTCCTTACAGGTGAAGATCAACTGGAAAAAATACTCAACCTTTTGGAGTAAGATTTAAAATAAAGTAGCATTCATCTATTCATAAGTGTTACTAGTATAGGTCTTTGTAGGATAGAAAAATAGGTGAAAATTCCAGTTAGATAAAGTTATGGTTCTCAGTCTAATTAATGACTTTTTGTTATACTATAAAGCAATAAAGTGAGGCAATGGGAAATATGAATTACATTACATGAAAAAAATAAAATAAGTATCCTTCTTTTTATGGACTTGCACATTTCCATAGAAATTTGGTCAGTGGTTGGTGTAAAATGGATTAATTACACATACTGTGATAAGTCTAAAGAAATTAAAGCCCAAACTTCAAGTCTCTAGTGTTACTTACTGCAGAAGATTGCATTATGAGACAGATCATGACCTAAAGTATCTGTTTTCTAACAGACAGAGAGTCACAGAGGGAGGAAATTAGTTGTTAAGTCTGTGCCACATACCTTGTTTATCCACAACTGCGACCAGAAGGCAGATCTCTGAAATGCAGCCCAGGATTCCACCTAGGAGTCACACTTACCCAGAAGTGATTAAAAATGAAGGTACCCTGTTATCTTCAAAATCTTCTATTTTTCTTTATAAAACAACAATCATTTTGAGGCACAATTTGACTTGCATCACCAATTACAGAAAAATCATTTTGGGGAAAAATTTGACTTGCAGCTCAAGTTAATGTAGTAGTAACAACAAGATCTCAGAGGAAATAAAAGACATACCTAACTCAAGTGTTCCATAACACTGCACCACCAAAGGCTGTGATATTTGAATGACAGTCTTCAGTGTACCCAAAAGAGCAAAATGTTATTCTTGGGAAGCGAGCAAGTATTCCATTTGTATCTGCTGCAGTAAATAAGAATATAGGAATTTTCATTTGAGTCTGCTGGGGAATCAAATAAGAAACTTAAGATCTGCTTACTTATCATTAAAAAACCCCTTTACTATTAGAAAAACAGATAGAAGGAAGTATCCATGATGGAAGAGAATGTGAGAAGACATGCAATCTCTATAGCATTCAGAAGGAATATGATATACTTGTGGGAGACTGTGTGCTAACAAAGGTCATAACTTGGTGATATAAATTACAATTAGTGGCTTACAATACAGTCATCAGCCAGCAGTCCTGTGTCAGGACAGGGGAAGAAATAAAAAAAAAAGAAAGTTTGGGCAAAGGAAAGAATCACATTGTTGCTACACTGATAATTTTAACAGGGACTGTGCAATTAGCTCTGTCAGAAGATGAAATTTACTATTAGGAAAGCAAGGACATAAGATTATAAGCTTTTAATCAATAATATCAACACAACAGAAGTCCTCAAATGCTTGGGCTCTGCAGCCACTATGTGACATAGAAGGAAATATGCTAAAGGAAATGTGTTGCTAGAGGAAGCTTTTTCTCTGCTGTTCCATGGAGAAATTTGAAGTGAAAGATAAGAGATGGTTGATTTTCTAATTTCTGCAGTATTTTTCTTTAAGTTCTAAATTATCATTTAATGAGAAATAGATTCGACTTATTCCAGTAAAATTGCTAATACTTGCTACATGCTGATGTTTTACATTTATATATAAAATCGTATTTTATAATATATCACTTCAGCAGGTATTGACTTTTGGGTGGGGTAAGAGTGCTCAGTAGTGAGGGATGAGGCCAAAACAAATGTGTCTCTTCGAACCAGGGACTTTATTCACCTAAACCACCACAAATTAAGCTTCTACCTACAGAAACTGATCCTGAATCAAGTAACTGGAGATAGAAAATTTTATCATTTTACCACAAACTCCTGAATGATTCAATCCTGACACACACTAGGGCACAGCTAAAGCATATTCCCTGGGATTAAGTAACTCATATTTTAAAAGGTTTTGGAAATTTACAAACAATTGATACCCAAAAGGAAAAGGCTGCCATGGGGAGCATAGTACCACTGTATTTGACATCCTTACTTCCACAGATGACTACAGCAGTGGGGTATGTCCTTAGATCCTATGGTCAATCTTCCCAGACTTTAGAATTCTCTCATAATTTCTCTCCTGCTTTAATCTAAATGAGAAGTTTTGGTCTATTCATGATTAAAAATAATTCAGATTACTTCTATTCACTATTTTAGTAGAATAGTAAATTATTTTAGATAAATAATTCAGCTAGTATCTTTCACAGCTCTAAACTGCTCCCAGAAGCAAATTTTGAATTTTCTTACTTTATTTTATTCCTTCTTTTTACATAGATCACAGGTCTATATTTCCTACATATGAACTACAAAGGATTTCACTGAACTATTCAATTTGGCAAAGCTTCATTGGGAAGCACTGCAGAATCTGCCCAGGTTAGCATTTTTAATCATTATAAATACACTGGTGTAATGACACTCCATTAAAATCTCTAATATGCATAAACGTTCAGAACCACTCACCCAAATTCATCAAATCCACAGCAACAAAGTGCATGAAGCAAGCCAGTGGTGGGATTTAAGAAGGGTCAAACCCTTGCCCCAAGTTGTCATTTAAAGATTTGAGACCAGAAAGTTAGTTATTACTGTGCACCCCTACACATAAATCAAGAGTCTGCCCAGTCAGGTCTTTCTAACTCAGTATATGAGTATATAATCCTTTTAACAAACACCTAATTACAAATCTGCATGGACATCCATGAGTAGTTTATAGCTGAGTTTAACATGAATTTCTCCTTTGCCTCAATTATTAGTATCTTTTAGAAAAGATTTTAAATTTCTTTCTTCTGATGAAAGACTGAAATATAAATTCTCATTAAAGCACTGCAAACAATTCTTCAAGCTGTTGCCATGCTCAAATTGAGGCATTCACAGAAGACTATGTCTGCTTTTTCATTTGTTAAGCCAACTATAATTAAACAGAGATAAAACATAAAACAAATATACTTTTCTGATTCCACATGATGCCTCTTTCCTTGTGTAAAAGATTCCTAACAGAGCAGCACATACTGCAATATAATTAAAATTTAAAATCCCACAACTATTACAATACTAATGAGATAAATAATAATATCAGCCAACATCCTCTGGCAAGAAGGTTCAAAGAGTAAGGGATAATAGATGTCAATAGACTTCAAAGACAGTGCCAAATTCAAATGTAAACAAGTGTAAAACACTAGTAATAAAATATAAATTAGTGGTTTACAGTGATGTCATCTAGCAGTCTAATGTCAGGACTGAAGAAAACAAGGTACAGGCAGCAGAGTGAAGCACATGTATTCAAAGCCCACAAGAAAATACTGTATTTTCCCCATAAAGATGCTTTTTCTTTTTTTCTTTTTTATTAATTTAACGCTATTACTTTTTAAGTGGCACTGTATCCAATTTGTCCTTGTTCTTCTGTGTCTATTGGAACTCGCTGACACAAAAGGGACATTTTTGTTACAGTTAATGTAGTTCCATGCACATAATGTTAACTAAACAAAAAGAAGTTATTGATTTTATGGTTTCTTTCCAGTTGCATTTTTGATGTTCAGATAAAGTATCTGGAAAAAAGTGGTTTATTCTTTTATCACCCAGTTAAATACAAGCATGACCTTTAAAAAACTCTCTGTAACAACCTCAGTGGGTGCCTAATTTTTTTTTTATTGTTGAAAATGTTCTGAGCTCTTTTATTATTTTACTGAAAATACTTACAAAACTGGTATACTCCACTTTTATTTCACACCTTGTTTTGCTATTATTTCCCTTAGTGGAAATTATAGTAAACTGAGAATGATTTACAAGGAATTCCTGTATTATTCCACTATCAGAAGTCACAAATAAACATCAAACATGTCGTTTTATTCTTAGAGTTTCACTGAATTCAAGGTGAGCCTCATTTAATAACAGCATGCAGCCCTATTCATTAATAATCTTTAAATGAAGTCACCAAAGAAGTTTAAATTGTACACCTGGCTAATGAGGAGGCATGGACTTTCTAATTTTTCTCAAGATATTGCCAAAACCTCCCTAGATTTTATTGTTTATATTGATTAAGTGTAACTTACTTCATGCTATAAAACCTGTTGCTTTTGCTTCTCATGTTGTTAGCATTGATTTGCAGAACCTAATAGTCCAGGCTTGCACAGACAAATCTAGAAAATAAATAGTTCCTGTAATGAGCTATTACGTGTGTTAACCTGATCAGAGAACATCTAAGGTACATAACTTGGCTACTTTGCCTTCGATCAGTAGGAGAGCCATAAACATCAAGGCAATTGCAGTGAAAGTAACAAAAGCATCATTAAGGTACAAAGAAACGTGCCTATTAGGTGCTTCTTAGAAACAATTTCAGAGCTTGAGAAAGAATATACCCAGCAGGTACTTCATGGAAGTAGGATCTGGCAATTGGCATGACCCAAGTCATGACTTCCATCAAGACAACAGACAACACAGTAGATGTAAAACTGTGAAAACATGAAGAACTCGTTCAGTCTCTGTATGTTCACAGTATTGATGCCATCGCTCTTCTGGCTACTTCTGTTCCAATGTGCCAAAAATTAGCTATTTGCCTTAGGGTTTAAGTCCTTTACAAGCTGTCTCCTCCTGATCTCATCCCTGACTCAGCCCTGAGACGTTATTTGCCCTCACTGATCACTATACTTTTAAACTGAGACACTTGCAGTTGTCCTATCTTACTTTCACACCTGCAGAATCTTGTCTGTATGTTAGCAAAACTACCTCATTTTCACTGAAATTGTGCCCCATTTTTGTGATCCATCTAAAACTTTGCTAAAAATGTAAACTGCTGCTGTGTTTGGTCCATTGCTTCGCATGCCAAATAATACTGTCAATGGTTTGGGTTTTTTACCTTCATAATCCATGGCATCATTCCTTTCTTCTGAATGCACCAACTTCTAGCCTTCTGCCTTTATATTATAAATAAAAACCTCTTTGAGACACAGACTAGCAACTACAGCTTATGAGTACAAACCCTAGCTTAGGCTTGAAGCTCTTTACTGGTACACTGGTAGTGACTGGTAGTGACACTGAAATGTTGCCATTTTCTTGAATTTGGAAATTTTTGGATATGCTCATCATCTTTAACCCAGAAAATGAGGCTTCCATTTCTTGTTATCAAATCAGCCGTGACAACACTCAAAAACAGCACAGTATAGACTCAAATATCTTTGGAAATACTGAAAAATCATATTTAAAAAAGTTGCTTAACTTGCAACTCGTTCATTTGTCCAATACTAAATTTTTTTTTTTTCAGACTGTAGCCAGTATGAGTTAGTTCTGACCCTGCAAATTATAATTAAGTGACAAAAATATGTCAGTCTAACATCTTTAGTATTTTGATACATTCACACATTGCCTCTGTTACTGCCTTCCTACCTCTGGTTGTGTAACAGAGGATAAATACTCAACACCTATATTTAAAGCTAAATCTTTCAGGACTCTTAATTAAGTGTTAACAGTATTCTAGATTTAAGAATCTTCACAGGACAGAATTGGTGGAGGGAACAATGTACAGAAATTATATATGTGCTCATTATTTGCCAAAGATCACTGTATCAACTTTTTTTTTTTTTACAGGATATTGAAAAAAAAAAAAAAAAAGCAAATCTTTCACTGTAAATGTTAATCCTTTGAGAGAAACTAAAGAGTGTTTTTCTAAGAGTCTGATTCTGACAGGTCGCAAAGCACCATTGTGCTGTTGTGTTTCAAAACAACTTTGATACCAGAGGTGTTGCATCACGAAAATATCGTGGATGCTTGCAAGAGGCACCAGTTGCAAGAAAGTTGCTGTGCAAATTTCCCTGAATGTGATTCTGCTGCAGGCACTGCACAGAACAACAACTACTTCATGGGGTGGCTTAGACTGGAACCAGCAGATTGCTAAGGGCCATGAGAAAGGACTGATCTTTTGTAACCTTGATCAATGCTGGTTGACTAGTCCTGGGAAACAGTCAGACCTTTGCTTCTGTCACTCATGCCTTTATTACAGTATATATTTTCTGATTAGATTGATAAGGTTGCACCATATATACTACTTGTGTATTAATAATGTACACTTAATCTGCAACTTTATCACCAGGGTAAATTCTGTTATATGAAGTGATGTAAATACAACCACTTACTTTCCTGGTAGCTCTTATACCCTTCCGATGTCCATAAAAACAAAGTCCTGTGTTATGATATTTTGAGCAAATATATCAGAAATATGAAAAATAAAAACTAATAATGAATATTGATAATGATAACTAATAGATAACTAAACTAACCAATGGTAGATTAGCTATCTAACAACCCATGGTAAATGTTACAATTCATGGCAGAGTCACTCGACTTATTTCAAGGACAGCTTAATTGCAATAAAGCTACTCTAGCAAACAATGTACATTGAAATAGTTCTGATACATTCTAAAGATTTTACATGGTAAATGAAATCAGGTCATGCACCAAATAGAGTTATTTCTTGGAGCAGAGTATCCATATTCAGGAAATTTGTCATTAAAGGGATTTGGCAAATCCCTTTGGAGAAATACAGGATGTATCACTGTACATTATCTATTTATATTTTTTTCCTTAATACATAACTGTCTTATTTCCAAGAGATTTTATGGATTACTGAGCAAATAGGTGTTATAGTCATGCAGCATCAGATTCATCATGTATAAAGTTAGGCCGAAGAAAACTATAAAAGTAACTAGTCAAATTAAATAGGAGCTAAGCAAGCTCAGAGTGTTTTACAATGGATCATCTGTACTTAGCAAATAGGGGCAATTCTAATTTCAGAGCAACCACTGCTCTCTGAGAAATTAGTTTAAGAGTGTTTCATTTAAGTGAATTCAACTCCACATCCATAAGGCTATGGAAACTTGACCAATTTAAGCACCATTCAGTTATAATTCAGTTATAGGTTGCCACAGCTAGACAGGCACAGATCGTTTCTTTTAGCTACTTTTTCTAGACTACCTCATAAAGTATCTACTTTTAAAACACAGGGATTGTCAGAGGTCACAGAGACACATCCAAAGTCAACAGAGAGAAAGACATGTAGAGTTAAAAGATCCTCTAGGCAGATTGATGACCCCTAGGTGTAAGACAAAAGGAAGGTTTTTGATCATATGTGTTAATAATGTTCTAGATAACTGAAATTTGCCTCTTTCCTGACACTTTTGTTGTATAAAACCCTAGTTAGAGGCTCTCAGGTCGACTTGAAGGACAGAATTCTCACTCATTACACAGCTCCACAAGACTTTTAGAAACATATAACACTTTTATATGCCTTATGTGCAGTATATAACCCCAGCCTAAACAAAGTGTCATCCTACTGACACTATCACATTTGAAGCCTGTTTTTAAGCTGTATTGAGGGGTAGGGACACTACAATTATTCAACATCAGAAAAAGAGATAAAGCCAAAAATAAGATTAAATGGAATGATTACAAATTTCATGGAGTTAAATCAGAGATATTGAGATTTTATTGCAGATTGAAAAGCACATCTTTATATGGAAATCACTGATGACTCTGATGACTTTATGGGGATATTGATAAGTCAGGGAAGATTCAATTGTAAAGACTCAAGTAAATACAAAATTATTTCTACAGTGTGTGAAAGTGCATCAGTTACTACTACAGTGTATTTTTAAGGTGACTTCAACTAACAGATTTTGGTTTTTTTCCTACCAGAAGCACATATTTATAGGAGTGTCTAAACCACCTCTCCCTCAGAGACTGAAGTAACTATGAAAAGCTAAGAGAACTGGAGTTGGTCAGCCTGGAGAAGAGAAGCCTCCAGTGCAACCTTATTGCAGCCTTTCACCAAATAAAGGCAGCTTGCAAGAGAGCTGGAGAGGGTCATTTATGTGGACAAGCATGGCTTTAAACAGAAAGGGGAGAGGTTTAGATTAGATGTTAGGAAGAAACTCTTTACTGTGAGGGTGGTGAGGCACTGGCACAGGTGCTGTGGGTACCCCATCCCTGGCAATGTTCAAAGTGAGGTTGGATGGGGCTCTGAATAACCTGGTCTGGCAGAAGGTGTTCCTGCCCACCATCCTATGGTTCCATGAAAAACAGTCCACCTATATGAGGCAGTTTCAGACACTCAAGGACTTGGTGCCAGCTGCGGGTTGTGCCAGTGACACGGCTCAGACTCTGCACTCCCCGCTTGCAGCGCCGGGAATCGCCCTCGGCAGGAGAGGCGAAGTCGGGACTGCTTCCAGCCTAAGTGTCTAAAACATTAACCCCTTAGGGGTCTTGGCTTTCGCCTTCCATGGCTCTTTCATGTTACACCTAGCCTGTCTATTTTCCATGGCATCACGCCTAATTATATCATCAGGAGGGTGAGAAGTGCCTGACAGCGTGTGGTTACTTTGGCACCACAGGTAGTGGGTTTTGAGAACTGGTATTCCTTCTGGAATGTTTCTGAATGCTTAAACCTTCAACATAATGCTGAGAAAACTGTGTGGAAAAAACAGGCATTAGAAGTGCATGTGGGAGGAGGGAAGTCAAGGCCACTGATATGCAGGCAGGATATTGCATCAAACTGTAGATGCTGCATTGTAGAACACAAAAAGGACAAAGACCCTCAAAGTTGTGAGAAAATGCATTCCAAGCCTAAATTGGTGGTCAGGCTGTGAGAGAGGACAACAATTAGTTTGTCAGACTGATTTGATTATGTCAAGACTAATGGGATTCACACTGAACTCTGCAGCATCCATATAGTGTGTCAGTCTGGTTTGCAGCTTGAAACATGTGGCTCAGCTGATCATGTGTTGTTACTGTAAATGTCCCAGAAAGTCTGTTCTTATGAGTCTTCCTCTCCTGTCTGAACCTCTATTACATATCAATGCCTTTAAGTGTTGTCTATACATACACACGCCTGATGAATTCTATACATATGCATACTCACGAAAGCCAACAAACTCAATTTTACACAATTACTGGAGTTTATGTCCTTGTCTCTAAAGCAAAATTCCTCTTTGAATAAAATACACTGGTATTTTTTAAACCTGAGTTTTCTATGTATCAGTCACAATTGCAGGATTTTCTTTCATTACAGTCAGATACATGCTAACACAATGTTTGCAACCTATGCACATGACATGAAGCATCAACACTCCCACCCACCCAAGAAGTGAGAGCCAAATCACATTCAGTCCTAGAAAAAACACTTGAAACTCAATTGTTTTCAAAGTAATTACAGCTGTTGGCCCTGTATATGACTTTGGCCCACAAAGTGGCACCTTGATGAACTTGCAGAGGCAAAGCATGACACACTGGGAGCTTGAGATGCATCTGCTGCTGCTGAGGTTTTTTGCATTGTTTCATTGTAATATCTGTACTTCACAAATACTGTTGTTACTTTTGTTTTGAAAAGCTTTTCTCCAAATTGATGGCTATGCACAGATAACGAAATTGAAAAATGATACAGAGACTATACATGTTCTCATTCTGCTCAGTAAGCACATCACTCATTTCAGGTGGTTTTTTTTTTTTTTTTTTTTTTTTTTGAATCAGAGGAAGTGAGTCATTTTCACAGAAGCCAATAGGAATCAAACAGGTTGAACTTTAAGATAAATGAGTGGAAATCTAGCAGTATTTTCTTAAGCTGATAATCATACCTTATTCCTGGTCATGGTGGCAACTGTCTCTTGCAGGAATGAAAGAAAATGTAAGAGAGAAAATAGGAAAATAGAGCCTGTCCTATGTCTGTGTTACTCAAAAATAGGTGATTCTTCTTCAGAAGGTCAGATGTGTTATAAATATGTCCTGCTGCATCAACAGGATTAAGGCACAGTTGGTCTTTGCCTAAAAATTATGAAAAAAACTGTCTCAAAAATAGTTTGCAGCAACCAGGCTGAATCCATTACACACAGCTGTCTAAAGCTATGACTAAATTCCTTAATTTTTAAAATTGGCCAGTTTTTGTCATCACTCCTCTAGACACAGCAATAAAGGTGAGAACACAGACCAGTCATCAGATTTTTCAATGAAAAAACTGTTATAGCATCAATGGCATGTTGTGACAGGACTGCTTTGTTCATGCTGCCAATGTAGCAAGGTGAAAATCCAGAGAAAGCAAAACTGAAAAATTAAGTCAAATCTGGGCCAGGCACGGAAAAGCTGAATTAAATTCTTCTCACTGAGGTTGTTGTTTAAATCCCATACTGGACAGTCAAACAAAGAAGAGTAACTCAGATGTGAACGATATGAAACCCAGATTTCTATTCATTAAAATACACTTTTAAAAAATGGTTAGGGATCATGTATAATGAGAAATGACAAAATTTTGGAAAACGTTTTTGCCTGAATTTTGTTTATGTTGAATGCAATAGTTCTGCAGAACTGGCAGCATTGAGTGGGTAGTTTTATGGAAGAAGTCCACTGCTAGGGTCTATGATGAACTCAGAGTCTCTGGCACTAGGCAAATATTTTGCTCTTTGTCTGTGTATAGTTGTTGAATGAAATTCAAAAGGTATTTTGAAGATTTCTGAGTCTAAGCTTCCAAAACCCAATTCTGATTGTGTAACTCTTTCAAATAGGATAAGAATTCTATTTATCTAGGGTGTTGAATTCATTTAAGATCATCAATATAGCAACAAAGCTTGTCAGAAAATAGTTTCTACACCATATAAAGTGCTTTGTCTGTGCACTTGCAAGAGTAAATAAAATTACAAAATTGGCCCTTCTTACTAGTGTATTTTAAAGAATAGGCTTGTAATGCTATTCTGAGTCTAATACAAACATTAGAACATTGAACAGGCAGATATACATATACAAAATAACTGTATACACCATGTCAGGATAGGGTATCAATATATTAAAAAGGTAAACATCAAGCAATTTTAAGATTAGAAGCCAGGTTATACTGTTTTTCCCAGGATTTGTAGCCAGAGGATATTTATTTCCTCAAGTGTAATTTTTAGCTGGGTATTTCTGATACATCCAACTCATGCACAATAGCAACCCCTGATCCATGCTCTTTGCCTGAGCAGTAGTATAGAAATTGCATACCTGTTTACAGCTCTGATGGACTACAGTCTGTTGTGCTAACATTTCCTCTTCATAGGACAGCCCAACATTTATTCTCATTTACATAGTCCCAAAGTATTAGTAACATGGATAGTGGCCACGTAATTATCATCTAATTGATGTTCTCTTCATGGAGAAAGCCTTTACAGAGCAATATAATAAGCAGAACCTCTTTCCTCCCCTTCCTCCCCGACCATTAAAGAATAATTTCTGTTTACAGCCTCAGATAAAAGAACAGACCAAATGAAGAAAACAAACTTAAGAATGCTGTTTTCTGAGTTCTCTTCCTCTCCTAAACAACTTCACAAGCTAAAGGACTGGTTAGATGCAGGGATCTGTCTTTCTTTTCTATGAAACAGTTCATGCTTCAGTTTACAAATCTAATTACATAGACTAAAACCTTTTTTAATGACCCTGACTGCCATCTGGTAACAGTCCATCCCCTAGCAACACAACATATAGCCAAGTTTGAGAAATGTTTGAAGCAATCTTGTGTAACAGGAAAGTAGCTAGTTTGGACTTTGCACATGTGGTAACTTTTACTTAAAGCTGTGTTGCTACTGCAGCCAGGGATGTGATCATAGATAGAGCTTTAATCTGATAGCCATGAAGCTGTGAGACTGTGAGTTTTAGTCTGGGGAGTCAGTAACACTGGCCTCTTACTCTGGTGGATGAAAGTCACACAATACTACTTCATTTCTGTTGATATCTGCTCAGTAAATATAGTGAGCTGAGGTGTATTTATATGTCTTGTAGTCCTTCTCATTTGCCAGGCTGCCTTAGAATGCATTGGGGAAGCTCTTTCCCTGAACTGAAATATTAACACTAGATTCCAAATAACCTTGTCTAAGCACTGCCCAATGACGAGCTAATCAGTAACTCAGACAGTAAAATGGTTATCTGCTGAAATAGTGTGCTTTAACATGAGAAATATTTTAGCTAGTGTTAACAAATACATTATTTTTCCTAGAAAAAAGTTTATCAGGTTTTTAGTATTAATCATTTTGTATTTAGCAATGGCAAAACTATTGATGTAAACTGCAAACACGATAAATAAAGAGAATGCTCTAACTGAGCTTATTACTCAACAGGTACATGTATTCCTTGATAAACAGTCCTGAAGGACTTAGGTCTGGAGTGATAAATGTTGATGTGAAATCCATTGTTATTTAATAGATTAAAAAACATTGAAACCTAACTGAATACAGTATTATAAGTAAAGGTGTAAAGATGGTCAAGTGCAGTTCTGCTTTTATAAATGCTTATAGTCAATCTGTTTTGTCAAGATTTTCCATGTAGTTATAGAAATATTCTACTCTCTCAAAACCTCTGCATCTGATATTTTAATATTTTTGTGCTTTTCTTGAAGCTTCTTCTGTTTTTTAGTAAAGACGATTTGAAGGAAAATAAATACAGTAAAGATTATAGATCATAAAGATATGAATACACATTGTATTTAATGAAAATCATGGAGGAATTTAAATAGAAGAAATCATGCCAGATTATAAATTAAGTCACTAGAAGGGTAGAAGGAAAATCTGAATTAAATAAAAACAGGCATAAGGAAAAGAGTAAAATAGAGATTTTCTTTCTTTTAAGGAAGTAAATTGAAGGAAAAAATTGTAAATGAGAAAGAGCAGTCAACTTTTAGTAAGATTTTCTGCTTTAACAGAAGCCTTTTTCACCCTCTGCAAGTTGCTGAACAAATTATAAAAATGGACATTAAATCTGTAATATACCCAGCAGACTCTTTAAAGACATTTTCAGACTTCTTGCTTTCCTCATGCTATTCCTGAGTAGTATGACCACACCATACGGACTTACTCCCTCTGTCTCTCTCTGCAATTGGATTTGTAGACAGCTGATCACCAGGTTGTCACAAGGTCTCACTGAAGATTTCTCCTCACAAGGATGTAGGCAGCACGGGAGAGGAAAACTCAAGTGTGTGCATGATCATACAAGAACACTTAGAACTCATTCCAGCTATGATTATGTCCATGCAGCCAGCTCCTGCCGGTGGCCTGTGCTGCAGTCAAAGGCTTTAGTGACACTGGCCATAAACAATCTCTGCCACACAATTACGGCACAGTTTCAGGGTCATGTCATCCTGCTCATGTTGCAGAACTCCCAGCTGCACACCAAACTCCATGCTTGGCTTGCTGGTGTTTCGGCTAAATTGTCTTAAGATTTCCTCAGTGGTCAGCATGAAAGCTGCAACATGCAAAGAGGTAATTTTCTGAACAAAAGGAAGATGAAACTATTTACCTGAGCAAACTACTCTCTTAGTTAAGCATTTAAGGTGAGTATATTGTTATTCATTTCAGTTTTTGATCCACTTTGCTTGTAGTCATTGTACAGTGAAGTCTGTAAAGACTGTAGAGTTAAATCTTACTTTGGACCTGTCTCAGAATTATGTGTTTTCTTAGTGACAATCTATTTTAAGACTTGATCAAGGATTGTTTTGTTTTCTTCTTTTCTCATAGATGTGAGCTTGCTGTGCTGTGCCTCTGAGTTTCATGTCTGAATATCACATCTGGATAGTGATCTTCTACCCTCGGATAAGCAAGATTTTTTCACATATATGAGAAGAGGGCAGCTAAACCTCTAAAATAAATCACCATTGTTTTAGAAAGAAATCCACTTGGGACAAAGATTAAAAGAAAGTAAAAATGGCATTTTGGAGACATAAAAGCTGAATGTGGTTTTTTACATTTTGAAAGTTACTCAAATGAAGGACATGCACATCTATGTGACATTTTGTGTAATTTTGATTTTTTTCTGAATAATTTTAAATACTCTAAACTCCAAACCCAATTTCTGTGTTTAACTGAAACTCCAGTAGAATTAGTTTTGCTGTACTAACCCTACTTCCATATTTCAGTCTATAGTTTCATTTTCATCAATTCTTTTTGTTACTTTGTGGGGATTAAATGATGATAGTATGATGCAAGGCAAGCTTATGGGTTCACATGCTTCTACACAATTCTTTATTTCACAAATGTGGCTATTGTAAAATTTCTTAACTTGCATAACTTTTTTAATGGGATTAAATTGCTTCAGCATCATACAGAAATGCTTGGTGTGATACGAGCCATCTTTCTGCCAGTCAATTAATGAGCTTATTTTTGTGGAAACTTTCCAGATCTGGAAGGCAGAGTGCTATGTGCCTGCTAAGGGTTTCAATGGCAGCTAATGATCTTAAGGCAACACTTTAAACTTCCATGTCTTCAGAAACCTTTATAAACGCAGTGCTAGTCTTTTGCAGTAGTATTGTTTAAGCTAAATTCAAGTTCCCAGACTATCCTAACATTTGCTGCTCAAATTATCTTTGCATTAGGCTATTAATTTGTTTTCAGACTAGCATTTGACTAGCTGTGTAGTGAATCAACTGGAAAACTCACACACTGAAAAAAAAAATAATGCAGATTATTTTTCAGTCTTTCAGGTTCTTTGATTATTTCACTCTGTGTGTGTACAGACAATTTGATAGCACACTGCAAGGAGTAGCAGTAGGTAAGAAATGAGTGATGGGATATGAGACCTAAATACATGCTTCAAGTTTTCTGAAACAAGGCTTAAAGTAGTTAAATAATAGGCAATTAAAAAAAAAAAAAAAAAAAAAAAAAGAAAGGATGTTTTATTTTTAAACCACTTTAATTGAAATGTGGTGGTGTCTCTCAACCGAGTAGTTTAAAATCCAGCAGAATGAATCCATGTATCAATGTGTGAATGAGTCTTGGAGAAACCATGCAGAACATAAGAAAGTCAAGTAGCCTTCAACTGGGTTCCTGCTATGAAAAAAAAAATTCCACTTGTTGCCAACACTTGTACAGGAAATGTAGGTGGAAAATCTGTAGATTTTCAGAAAGAAGAAGGCTTCTGAGGAGTATAAAGATTAAGTACAGATACTGCATATGCTTCTTTCAGTTGACTACACTATCTAGTATGCACTACAGACCTTAGATGGTAGGCCTGACTACTTTTAAATAAGCTTTTAACTCATTGCTATTTCATGCCACAAATTACTCCAAAAGAAATTATATCAATCTAGTTTTAGGAACTTTTTCAGACAAAAAATGGGATTCTTATAAGTTTGCATGGTCACTTTTCATCCCCTTTTTTAAAACTGAGACATTTATTCCATCAGTTGCAGTCAACATATTGAAATACTGCCTCTGAAAAGCAGCTTTGAATATCTTCTTGGGAGAAAGATTAATTTTTTTTATGGTCTATTTTTGACTGACAGAGTTAATATTTTCAGTCAAAGTGCTAGAGTTATTGTGAAAAAATTTATTATATTTTGACTTTTTTTTTCTATGGAATGTTAGTCTTTAGAATACTAATGTAAACTTTTTTTATTTTGCAAAGGAAATGTGACTATAGTAGATATTTTATAATTCAGCTCTGCAGGGCTAAGCTGTGCTTTGAAGCAATGCCTACAGGGCTGCTTCTCACAGAACCATCAAAGCATAGAATTTTCAAAAATCTGTCTATAAGTAAACCTACATATACTATGAAGTAGAACTACCTATTTATTTTAAGAACTAGTCTTCAAAGAGATTACTGGTAAATATGTGCAATTTTTATAGCCTGTGTTTTACAGACAAGACTAACACCATTTTTGAAGAACAGAGATTTCAAAGTAGAACCCAGAAGTATTTCAGCCCAGCAGGTCTAACCATAGACATTATTTGTTGAAACCACATTTACTTTTTTGAGTGTCAACTCTGTGTCCCACTGGAATATGTACTGATGCTACAAGACTACCAAGACCCTTTTTCTTCCTAGTGTGTTCCCGTACTTTGGCTTTTCACTACATCATACCATACAGCCACCCCTGCCTCCTAAAGAAGAAATAAGCCAAACAGGGAAGGTGATGAGACTTGAAACTCAGGGGAGTATAAATCTGCAAGGAGTATAGAACTGCACTAGTCCAAAGAAGAGTGTTGTAAATGACTCAATGGTGTTGCAGTTTCGTATTTTACTCAGCAAAACAAAGGCTTGCAGACTTATGTATCAAGAGAATCAGCAGAAGCAAGGAAATCACATTTTGGTTTCACAATATCATCCAGTGAATATCTATGGCTGATCAGAAACATGCTTTTATACATTTCCAAGTAGCAGAAGCACGTGAGAACTAAGTGGTTTAACCACCTGACTATTACCTTCCTGTATGAAAGTCATATATATAGGATCTGTGTCAGCTGCTTGGTCTTTCTCTGAAAATACTGCCTTTCACTGCAAAAAAAGATAGATTGTTGTAGGACTAACCCTTCTCTACCCACCTCCTGTGTCAGATAGATTTTCAGAATTGAAGATTGAATGAGGAATGACGAGGTTCAAACAAACAACTCTTTACCAGATATGCAGCTTGGGGGGCACGTTTCATTTGCCATTGCTGCTGCTTCTATTTGTTGCACTCCAATCAAAAAGAATGAAACCTTCCCAAAATTCTGATCTTGCTCTTTACCATTGGAAAGTGGGATTCAAAACCAGTAATATTAATAGAAAAATAACATCCACACCTACAATAATAATAACAACAATAATAATATTAAAGGCTCTTCCTCAAACAAATATTGGGTTCTTTCCCACTAGCTGCTGTCATCATCTGTTGGACCTTTCTGAGTCCCACTGATGTTAGCTCAGGTAGCCAGGCTATGTGAAACTGCTTTTTTATTTTCCTCCTTCATTTCTTCGGCATTATTTTCTTCCTGAGCTTTTTACTGTACTCATCTTTGCACTCTTTCAATTAAAGACTAATTAGTCAATAATTCTTACAGCATGTCCACAAAGTAAGTCAATGCAAGGGGAATTTTTAAGAGCTTGCTAATCCAGTAGTCATTTCTGTAATATACTCCTGATATAATTCACAATTTTTTAGTAGAGTATTAAGTTACCTAGTGGCAAAACTCACGTGGATATAATCCCACCTTGTTCATTATTATTAGGGAAAGAAACCTTTTATTTCTATCATATTATCTTATTATTTAAGAGAGTCTATCTTAAATTATTGTCTGTCATCTTCATTTTACATTTGACTTAGCAATCATTTAACTACATTTTTAATTTGCACTTTCAAATACATATATATATCAGTTGCAGAAATTAATTTAAAATGCTGCATGGGGAAAGAATAATTAGAATAATTAGATTGGCAATTTTCTCTTAACATTTTAATGTAAATATTTGGTAATTTTTAATATTTAGTAAGAACTAAAACTTTATGCGTGTGGCCACAGCTGCTTCATTAATTCAGAATCTCATTATAATGGGGACAAAATCAAGACATTCCTGGTACAAAATAAGTTTGCCTCTACAAAAGATAGAGATGAATCTTCTTTACCATGAGCTGATTAAGGACTGTGACTGAAACACACACATTTTTCAATTCTATTAACAGAAAGCAAGAGTCATAAAGCTATGCAAACCTGACTAAGTACTATGACTTGCTTTTGATTAGGAAACTAAAGTCATACTCCAGAACTATTAACATTTCAAGTGAAAGCTCTCCAGAGAGAACTACTGTCTCTTTCAGTGCCTCCTCTCATTCCTTCTGGGTGAAGGTTTTGAACCACAAAACCTAAGTCCCAAAAGCAAGTTTGGTAAAATTCTTGCTGCAGCTTTTCCATGGCAGGTTTCTGTCAGAAAATACTTTAGAGTATTTGGGACTATGTTAGGCTGCCCACTGCTTTTATGGATATCATGTCTTTTTTATTGATAACAACACTGAAGTAAAGTCTGTTGGATGACTCTATAGATTTTGCCCCAGGCAGTTCCAGGGGTTTTAGGCCTCTGCAGAGCATGTGGATTGCCTGAGACACTAGCTTGCCGCCCCTAACTGTGAAGAATGCATTTGGTTGTTTAAAGGGATTTGATAAAAAGCCAGACAACTGTAAGCATGAAAACAGGGACATGACTGAATACAGGACTGTGTACCAATCAGCTGCATCCATGCTGACCAGTTACTTCCATGCTTCTTAGTTCCCATCACTAAATGTCTTCTGAGGTGAGTTACCTAACACTGGAAAAAAGAGGTCTTTTTGAGACAATATGTTGTAATTTCTAGCCTTAGAGCAGATGACTCTTACAGGCATCACTTTTGAAATTTTTAATCCTAGTTCCTGAGAAAGGAGGCACAAGTTTACTTTCCTACCACCAGACCTAGAATTACACCTTTCGGCCAAAGATGAGTCACTTTGCAGAGTTTAATGCAAAATACATGAGGTCAGACAGAGAACAAGGAAAAGTGAGGTTTTGTTGTTATACCTTGTCTCCAGGGTTGCCTGACCATGGCTGCTGGCTGCTCTGATTCACTGCTGTGTTTAGGCTCCTTACTCATATAATAAAAGCAGAATTTACGCACTTAAACAGTGATCTGACCTCAATGTAGCCCTTAATTTTTAAAATGGATACTCAGGAAAGGGAATAGGCTTGAATAGGTCAATTTCTCAGTCATTTATTAATGGAAGAGAGATCTAGTTTCAATCCATCTTTTCAATTGGACAGATGATAACATGTCCCTGATCAGAAATGTCAGGAGCTCGATGAAGTGTGAAACCAAGGGGCACTCAGAATGCATCCCATGGTAATACCTGAAGCCTCATCTGCACCATTATATTTTCTATATTCATCAGATAACAGAAAGCATTTGTAACAGGAATGAGAAAAATTGCACAGGCACATGAATTTTGTCACTCTCTCTGTTTTACCAGTGAAATGGACAGTTTGGGTCAAATGGTGATATAAGGACTTTTACTGATGTAGCAAAATATAAGACCAATTTAAATGTAAGAAACAAAAATCTACGTTGAGTTGCATATTAGGTTATCAATGTGGAGATTGATAATGCCCCTCATTTTATTTTTAAATTGATCCCTATGTTAACTCCAAAATGTATGAGTCTATAACAAAATCAAGACTCCTAAACTGCAAGGAAGAGTAAGCCAAGGTGCTTGATAATGATAACAAGCAGAGGTCAGCCGTATGATGCATTCTAGTCTCTATGCACTTTGATAACCGCACACATTTCTACTGAAACAAACTGTTGAAAAACCAAAAGTCATACCTAATGGCCAAGTGTTGTCTTGAACACACTTGAAAACAACTAGTTATTTTGTAATTTTTGATTTGGGTGGTTAATGTCAATTGCATGAACTTCCTTGCCAGGAATGTTGTAAACTATGACTGTACTTCTCTGCTTAACTTGCTATCTTATGAAAGCTTACACATTTGTCTATGAGGTATCAGTGTTAAAGGGCAATGTTCAAATATAGAGTGTATACTATTTTGTACCCTGGCTTTTATTCACTTCCTTGAATGTGAGATGATACATGAACAGCTTATATGGTTCAAAACCTTGCTAGTCTTTCTCCTGCTATTCCACCTCAAGTAAGGTGAATCAGTTTAACAAACCCACTGGGCCTAAAGGAGCACTACATATGGATTTCATTTGAAGTCTTTCAGTTAGAAAAGTTTTGCAAGATTAATTAAAGACCAGCAAATCAAGATGGAGAAAGCATTCAGTAAGACATCACAGTTGTATCCTAACAACCTCTTCTCTAAACTAAGGGAGCTGAACTGGAGACAAAAATACTGCTACCATTGAAAAGGAAAACTAGCTCATTATTATGTTTTTAAATAATGCATTTAAAATAGGGTTTTTTTCATTATAACACATGAAAGTGCTACACCAACTGTGACACAAAGAGCTATATTTTTCTGAATGTAAACAAATATGGCCTCTATTTATTAATATCAAATGCTCACAAACTCTGCATGTTAAAGGAATAAAGCTCATAGTTCGCCCCCAAAAGTGATAAAGTAACTGTAAAAGACTGTATGGGGAGCAGACTCCTGTCTCTCCAATGGCTTACCTGTTAGCTGAATACCTTGCTTACTATGGTGACAAGATGTATGAATGAATTTCAGGCTGAATGTAATTTGTGTCCTGTATCTCACAAAGCAATATGATCTTATTTTTTTAAAAATTGTGGCTAACAAGGATATAACTGAGATAATTCTTTGTTTAGTTATTGTGATAAGGGCCTTAATGATAAACTGAAAAGAGTAGCTGACATAAATATTTCCATTTTCTAAATATGTTTTATTTATGCAAAATATTATTGATTGTTTAAGAAAAAAAATATACAGCACACTTTAAAGTGCTTTGTACAGTAATGATGGGGAATTGGTTCAACTCCATTAAAGCTGATGATTCTCAATCTTTTATTCAGAACATTTGTTAGAAAATTGTGAGCATTTTTGAAATTTGAGTTTGCAAAAATGAAATTGTTGAAAGTAGCTAAAACAAAGGATATCTGCATTCCTAAATGGTTACTAAACTATATGGACCATGGAGGGATTTCAATGGAAGCTAAATCTATGTATGCTCTGGACTGCAAAATATAAATATGTTTCTTTTTATCTACTATTAGAATTCACAGAAACATAAAATGGGTTGGAAGAGACTTTAAAGATCATCTAAATCCAACACCTTCCACTAGACCAGGTTGCTCAGACTGCCATCTGATCTAGTCTTGAACACTCCAAGGGGTGGGGCACCTATAACTTCTCTGGACAACCTGTTTCAGTGCCTCACCACCTTCACAGCAAAGAATTTCTTCCTAATATCGCATTTAAATCTGTCCTCCTTCAGCTTAAAGCCATTGCTCCATGTCCTATCTAGGGGTGACACATCCTTGTAAATAGTTCCTCTTCAGCTTTCCTATAGGTCCCTCTAGGTACTGGAAGACTGCAATAATGTCACCCTGGAGCCTCTGCTGGTTCTCCAAACAGAACCCCAACTCTCTCAGCCTGTCTTCATAGGAGACGTGCTCCAGCCCTCTCTGATCATCTTCATGTCCTGATCTGGACTGCCTCGAGAAGGTCCAAGTATTTCTTGTGCTGGGGGTCCCAGATCTGGACACAGTGATCCAGATGAGGACCCATGAAAACATGATCTGCTGGATGCGCCTCTTTTGATGCAGTCCAGGGTGTGATTATTTTCTTTGTGATTGTTTGTAAGTGCACATTGCTAGCTCATGTTCAGTTTTTCAGCCAGGAAGGAATTGAGTTGGATAGAAATAATAAAATAAATACATATTTACTTATCTGACTGCCAGTGACAAGTAGCAATGAGCATGTGTATGTGCTGGGGTGTCTTCCAAAAAGCCACATTTTCAGGACTGCAGTAACATGAACAGGTTAATTTGGGTATATAGCCTTCCATGTATTATTTTTTCCAGTTTGTTCATTCCTCTCTCGTGTCCTACTACTCTTTACGTATCAAAATCCACACCAAAAACCACAAAGTGTTATTTTCTGGTCCATCTGAGGAAACAGTTGTAATGAATATTGATGTCTTCATGCAATTCACATAAAAAGGGGATTTCAAAAGCATTCAGAGAAGTTAAAAAGGCACATTTAACTGACTGTTCGTGAAAATTCTGGTCCTAAATGCGGTTATTGCACATATTCCCTGAAGAAGTAAACTGAACTGTACTGACATGTGTGTGCCAGTGATTTTTGTGTATATAAGGGGCTTATAAATGTTTAATTCAACCACTGATGATGCATACTTTTAACCTGTTTTGAGTCTGTAGATGCATATATGTTAATTTTTCAAATAACAGATGAAATTTACTGCAGTCTGAATGAGCTGAAAATGCTAAAAATCACATCCACACTTGAGAATGTAAGTGTCTGTGGTATTTACCATGAAATAAAAATAACTGAGGAGAGCTAAATTCATTGAAAATATTCATAGGTGTAAGGGTATAAGCAAAAGTACAAGGAACAGAACATTTAAGTATCCTTCAACATACTGCACAAAGAACAAAGACCAATTTATCAAAAAATGCCTTTTTAAAACTATGCTGTCAGGTTTCTCCAGTGCTTTAGGAAAGCACCCTGCAATCAATAAACTTGAACGAGGATTTCAGACCATTTTATGTCACCTCTGCCAAAAAGTTTGGCATTGCAGTTTACTGTAATCAATACTTTGTTGTTGTTGTTATTGTTTGGGGGGTTGTTTTGCTTTGTTTTTTCGTTTGGTTTTCTTTGTTTTGGTTTGTTTTTTTCTTTGGTTTTGTTTGTTTGTTTTTGTATTTATTTTTGTTTGTTTAGTTTTAAGGGTTTTTTGTTTGTTGTTGTTTTGGTTTTTTTTTTTACTTTTTTTTGTTCCTTTTTTATTGTTGTTGGTTTGGGTTGGGTTGGGTTTTTTTGTTGTGTTTTGGTTTAGTTTTTTTTTTGTCCACAACTGTTTTCATGTTGACTTTATTTCCTGTTGTTCTCTGGCTGAATCTCAAACACGGGAAAGAATAATAGGACAACAAGAAGGGCTTTTTCATATAGATCAATAGCAAAAGGCAAACAAAGGCTACTTTGGTACTAAATGCAGGGTGGGGGACAGGTAACAAAGAATGCAGAGAAGTTACTGAATGCCTTCTTTGAGTGTCTTCACTGACACTACCAGTCCTCAAGGATCTCTGACTTGGGAGACCAGGGTAAAGGAATGCTGGAAGGAAGATTTTCCCTTGGCTAAGGAGGATTGAGTCAGAGAGCACCTAGGCAAATTTGACATCCACAAGTCGATGAGCCATGACAGGATGCATTCACGAACGCAGAGAGAGTTGATGGACACCACAGTGAGGCTACTCATCATCACCTTTGAAAGGTCATGGCATTCAGGAGAAGTGCTTGAGGACAGGAAGAAAGCAAATATCACCCCAGTCTTCAAAAAGGGCAAGAAGGGGACCGAGGAAACTACCAGCCAGTCAGCCTGGAAAGGTGGAGTTCCTCATTCTGGAAGCCATCTCTATCCATATGGATGACAAGAAGGTGATCAGGAGAAGTCAGCATGAATTCACTAAATATAAGTCATATTTGACCAACCTGATTGCCTTCTATAATATATGAGCAGTGAATATTTCCTAGCTCAGCTTCAGCAAGACTTTCAACACTGTCTCTCACAAAATTCATGTAGACAAACCCAGGAAGTGTGGACTGGATGAGTGGACAGAACTGCAGGATAAAACTTACAAGCTCAATCCTTGAGTCACAGATAATTTCACTTTTTTTAAAACAAAGCATTTATATTTAATTGCTTGTTTTAAGAGAATTTTTTCAGTTGGAAATGGATCACTACTTGGTTCACTCCCATGAAAATATGGTTCATAGTGAGAGGAACCCCTCTCTGGGTGGAAGTACAGAACACCAAGCTTGGAAACACTGTACAGCAAACAGTTATCCCAGGCTGGTCTCAGTCACATGACAGAGATGAGGGAACAATTCATCTCCCTTCGAAGAAGACATGTAACAGAAGTAAGTTTTCATGTCTGCTTATTCACACTTACTGTAGATAAAAGAGATATTTACACCCTAGAGTCTAAAGCAAATATGAAAAGTGTCATCTAAAAGATCTGTTGTTACATGAAAAGCTCCCAACTCACCCCCTAATCTGTCTCCTAAAGGAACACTCAGCATGCTGTAGCTAAATTGGCTGATACTGAATCTCAATGTCATTGAGATTCATCAGCTTCTTTTAACAAAGTTTCCAAAATGGATTCATGTGGATATATTGAATATCATCAACTGATCAACTTCCACATATTTATGTTGAAAAATCACTGTAAATTTTAAGGTCACCATGTTATCTCTTCTAAGAGTTTGAACAAATGTGCTGCCTCACTACTCATTTTGAGAGTTTCTTCCTGTTTCACTAAGGTATTTTGTCATAGTTTTGTGCCTAAGGGTGAATTCTTAAAATAGCAAATGGAGGAATTTTGCTTTTGCTGTTTTAGACACTTCACCAAATTCCTTTTCATCTTTCCCTTATTGTCTTCCCCATATCTTCTGCAGTAATTCTGTTCTGTGATTATCCCTTTCCTTGGATAGAGTCTTCCCAAGGACATGTCTTCTAGGGAGCTTAGCAACATAATATCTCCATCTTACGTGTCTGGTGTCTGATTTTTGGTCTATCATTTGTGTAGTTTAGTGACACTGTGCCTTCCAGTTACCTAGTTTGTTACACTAGTGATCTGTTCTCAAT
>JAWWEW010000088.1:53497177-53511987 GCA_035583185.1 Anabacerthia variegaticeps | reverse complement strand
GCAAGCTGCATTTTGAATATTCCCCGAAAGAATTCAAAAAGCTTAGCAACATCTGTAAGGGTTTCAATCGTTCTGTGAAGAGCAGGAAAAGTGTTCTTAACATAGTGCTGTAATGCAAAGTGTTTTACTATGATTTTGTATGTCCCGAGGACACATGCATGCTTTTGTGCCTATGCCATGAACTTTGTTGCCATGGAAATACCAAAACCAGGCTATAACTAATAGGCAAATTCTTTAATGCAAAATAGTATCAATCTTCATTCAACAGTCAAAATGAATTGTAGCCATTTTCATGCTTTATAGTGGTTTAATATCTTTGCTGTATCATTAAAGTCTTTCAACCACTTATATCCAATGCATAGAGGCCCAGCTCATCCAGTTCAATGCATAATTTGGGCACAGCAATTCCAGCAGCTTCTCTGAGAAATCAGACTAAACTAAATTAGATTAAATTATCCTTAGTATTCTTTGCCTTTTCTTGCTTCATTTCAATGTATTGGCAAAGAAACATTTTCCGGATTAATTGCAGCCCTTACTACACAACCTTCCTTCTAAACATTAAAATTTCAAGTGATTTATGGCTGACATGTAAGTACACTCTGAGGATTAATTAAGTGAAAACCTTCAGAGTACAGGAAATTTAAGAAGAGCAACAGCATTTTCCAGCAGAGAGGGTCTTGGGTCCTGCTGTCTAAGCAGCTTCCCCTGCAGGAGAAAAGAAGCTGTCCTCATGCAAGTAGCTGTGGGAGAGCATGTAAGGTAGGCTCACTGTGTGCACATCTTCTCTTCTGGATAATGAATTTTTGATTGCTCTCACAAATTTTACTGTGTTATAGGCTTTCTAAACTCAGTCCCTTGAGCCAAAGAAAGTATTTCAAGTATTTCTATCTCCAGTTAAGATAACATGCTTCTTGATTACTGTGCTATGAGACTAATTGCAAAATTAAAAATAGGTATAACAACAATAACTGAAATGTCTTATGGATAGCAATTTGAAACCAATATGCAAAATCACCTGTTAAAGGAATATACTAACAAAGGATCATGATTATAATTGATCTATCTATACCTTCTTCATATTTATTTAATTTGCATGAATCTGTATGATTGCAAAACATTCTTAAACAAGGATGCATTTCTGTTTATAAGTTTGAAGACTTAACCTTCTGTTTCCTGATTTAGTCTTATACACAAATGCTCATATTGCATGATGAGTTCCTAGGAGAACAAAACGGTAGAGTACTGCCAAGATTGGGTCCTTTTGAGATAAATATGGATATTGTGAGAGATTAGCTGAAAAAAACCCAAACCATCAATTTGAATATATTCCAGAGCTAAAGACAGAACCAATTGAACATTGCAAAGTCACACTTCTAAAAATTTCTGAAGTAGCATTTCTTCCTGGAGTTACAAATACAATTAAAAAGACAAAAGATATTTTGAAAATTATGGAAAATTACATTTCTGTTTTTGGTTTAAATGATAATTTGCTGGTTTATTAAGTGTATATTTTCATCAAGAGGCAAAGGAAATGCTCTTTCACTCTAACAGAACACAAGAGAAAAATTAACTACCTGGAAAATTACAGATGTAAGACCATGTGAACTAGCGTGACTGTTATAGTTTCAATACTCTGTTGGAATTCCTTCCAAAAAGCTTGGAGCCGATGCCTTAGTGTCAGTAAAGATGGTTAACAAAGGGCACAGGGAATAGGCATATCCTGATGTTAACTGCTTTAGCAGGAGTCTTTTGTTCTGATCTCTTGCAAGGCTGGGAGAGGGAGGGAAGACGGGCTCAGGTGGTGGAAGGGATCGGGGTTTCTGCGCTTTCTGCGCAGGTCAGGAGCTCAGCTCTCGGCGGAGTGAGCGAGGACGGGCAACACTCACACTGCCCTGGCATCACTGGATAGCCTGGACCGTGATTATTTCTTGGCCAACACAGATATCTTAGTTCTCCCCTTGAACTTAGACAATGATGTAAAAAATATGGGGTCAATTAAAGTGTATTCCCATAAAGATGTCCAAGACTGAGTTTCCATAAAAATAACCAAATGTGCTGTAGGATAAAATTTTCCAAAGTATTCATATAATTTACAGTGCTAGTCCTGTTTTCAAGTTTTCTTTAGAAATGATACTGTCTTTCAAAAGTAAACTATTTTTTTTCCCTCTTACTCGGTTACAAATGTCATGGAAATAGAATTTACAATCCTAAATCAGAAGATCAGTTTTGAAAATTCCTCCTCATTGCCTGACCACTTGTAATGCAAAGATTTTGCCTGCATAACTCTATGTCCCAGAAGGAAAGATCGATGCAGTCTTCATATGCATTTCTTCTACCACATTTCACTGCAAAAAATTGCTAATGAATGTAATCATGACACAGTCACACACTGGTATATAAGGAAAAAGAATCGAGGAAAAACCCTAAATAAAACAAAGTTAATAAGATAGAAATCAAAGGTTATCATGGTAGAACATTGAAACTCACAAATTTGAGTCATGACATTACTCAAAGCCTATTTAATAAAACAGATACTAGGATATGAAGCAATACAAGATTATTACTATTATAAAATGCAGTTTTCAGTAAGATGTTTTTATAAATAAATCATTCTTACCTGTTATAGTTGCTTTGTTAATAGATGGTTGGTTACACATCGGCGATCGTCTATTGAAAAGAAAATAAGAAAAGTCTAAGCCTGATAAATTCACAGACGACTGAATCCTTGAACAATATAATAGAAAATACATTACCTTGGGAAATTATTTGGGAATGGACTACTCTGGCATTGCCAAAATTCATTTTAGAACAGCTATTTCTTTCTAGTGTAGAAGGGAATTCCTAAATGACCTCTCTGCAACCTCTCTGCAGATTGGGAACTCCAAGACAGGAATATTTTAGGAACTTATTAGTAGATGAAAAGCCTGCCTAATCATAGCTAGAACTTCTATCTAGTTTGAAGGCTGATTTATATACATAGTATTATTCTAAAAAGTCTTGCACTTCCTGCTTTCTCTGACTCAAAATATTTATTTTTTTTAAATTATTTTTCATTCTATTATTTCTTATTTACACATTATTTTGCATCTGCCTTTCACAAACAGCTCAGTGGATTGCTTTGTCCATTGGAGAAAGCTAGAAGATATTGGACTGACACAGCTACAGAGGGATGTGTGCTGTGGATGATTGCAAGCAGGGTACACCTAGGGTCTGCATATTCAAACTAAGAGGCCTGGAAATCTCTTTCAATACCATTGCATATGCAATGGTAGGCAGCTGTCTTTGCAATGCTTATTACTTCTAAGCTCTAGAGATGCACATTTTGGGTGAGGAAAGTTACTCCACTGCAAAATTTACCATTGTATCTAATGCTAAGGTTAAATGTGACACTGTAACATGATTTGATATTTATAATGCCTCATTTATAATTGCAAACTACTCTACATAAATGGGATGTCATTATCCTGGATGAGTTAGGCAGAGTTCTAGGTTCAGATCATGCAAGCAGCTCTCAGTAAGTGCAGCTGTCTGCTCATTCTGCTTCTTTTGCAAGACTCAGACTGTGCCTGAATGATTATCTTTTGAATGATCTTTGACATACGACTAATTTATTGAAAATCATGTAAGTTGCACAAAACAACTCCAATGTTAAGTGAGGACAGCAATGCGGGATCAGTTAGAAGGCAAGGGGGCTGTTGTTTCAGCTACCAAGCATAACATCTTCAAGGAATTAATTAACTCATTACACATGCATGTTTTATGCAGATGGCAAAGGCTGAAATCTGTAACATCTGATTGTCATTCTTAGTTTACATTAAAAAAGTATCACTGCAAAAATTTCAGTGGCCAAAAAGTGACACTCACTTGCTGGGTGCCCGATCTTGTAAATTGGTTAATGCAGCGAAGTTATTCCGTACAGTACGCAGGCTGGCCAGCACCTGGAACAGACAAAGTGGTCTCAGTATAAATTGCTGCACAAGTGAGATTGGTTTATCTCTGCTACACTTAGCTGAAAGAAAAACAAAAGAGCATTGCAAAACAACTGTAAAAGGTTTCCAGGGTTGGTTAGTCTGCAACCTTTGACCATTATTTAACAATAACATATCTGTAATATGAGGGCAGTTTCTTTCTTTTTTTTTTTTTTTTTACCCTGTCATACACAATTCATTATTTGTTTAAAACCAGGCTTATTTGAAGAGGTGATAAGTTTTTAACAGAATACTACTAATTTCTTTAAAATTGCCATAAAAGCATTGGATTGGAAGATAGTAACCCTTTCAAGCCTAATACTTCATGCATAAGAAATAATTATGAATTTTTCTATTTGCAGTTCAGTCCCCACAAACTCCAAGGGACAAAGGGAGTGAGATTGTCTAAGCTGCCAGGAAAAGTAAATATGTCTTCTTAAACAGGCGCAGTTGGTCTGGAGACTTGGTGCAGAAGACCAGAGAAAGAGGAAGGTATCACCTCAGAAAGCTTTACACATTGTGGATAAACCAAACAAAAAACAAACAAACAAAAAAATAAGGGCCCTAGTTTCATTCTGGACTTAATTTCATGCAAGACAGCAGATAGTGGATGTAGTAGATAAGTGTCTTCTTCTTATAAGTGGCACAGACACTCTCTTCTAAAAGCAGTTGGATAAATGCAACAAATTTTGTACCATGTAAGGATAATAAGATGAACCTCTCTGACAAGGAAGAGCTAGTTCAGTGGATGTCAGAGGGGGACCATATTTGGAACCAGGCTGGAAATTTCAGGAAGCAGCAACACTAATCACTGGTGTGTCTGCAAAAGTTGCCCACTTTTGTTTCTCAGCCCAGACTGGGCTTCTTTCCTAGTGAACCCACACAAAGGAAAACAAAAGCAGAACTGGGAATTTGGGTTTCAGAGGTCTGAGTTGAGAATGACAGAAGCCTCTTTTCATAGCACCTTAAATTTATACAGGAGATAGAAGGCAACAGGAGACTAAAAGGAATAAACTAATGAAAGCTTGTAACAGAAAATATTCAGGAGTTAATAATGACTGGTGGTGTTCAAGCTATTGTAAGTAATTAGCAAATGAGTTAAGATACTAAAAATACATTTGTCCAACTAGATGTTATTAATTTCATTATGTTTTTGTTTCCAAAGATCAGGAGGCATACTTACATATTTTACATTTGGAAAGGAATAAAAATAATTATATATGCCATCAAATTTGCATGTCTAGGTTACAGTGACACTAAAAAAATGTTGTATTTATATGTTGGATATACACAGATGGAAATCAGGCATGAACTGAGCAGAAGGTGAAAGGTGATCTTGGAGATCAGAGAACGAAAAAGTAATACCTAATTTTTAGTTCCCTTTTGTCAATCTGCCTGGGCTCAGTTTACTCATGTCAGGATGCTGAGATGGTTTGTATCCTAGTATTGTCAGAAAATGGTATCTATGTGTCTCCCAGAGCTGTTCCAAGGCATGGAAAAAATGTAATCCATTTCCCTGGCTGTAAGTTCCTACTCAATAAACCCTATTGGACTCAAATTGGCTGCATATGTAGGTGAACTGAGACTTGGAAGCAAGTACAAAGATAATTAAGTGTTTCTTTGGAGAGTCACCTCAGGTACAGCCATGCTTTTTAGATCTGCCTGTTCTGAATGGCAGTGAATGGCTCCATACCTGCTGCATGGAGCTGAGTTTCAGGCAGGTTAGTAGGTTAGACACGTTGCCCTGTGAAAACATGAAGCTAGCTGGGATATGTTTTGAATCTGAAATAACATGATATTAAAACAGCTGAGGTGCTGAGGAAAGAAGTGTACAGAGTGCAAGGTTGCTCAAAGTCAGTTATGAGTGGAGGCTAATGAGCCTTGCTGGACCCACATTCCTTGAGAGCCTGTGAAGTTGTCTCGCTACTGTGTTCACCACTATGCACATAACCAGAATTTGCTAGTGTCTGAAATAATACGAATCTGTTCATTTTTCAGAAAACAGAGACTTGACTGTTGTTTTTTATGTCCTTCTCTTTATTCTCCAGGTCCAGGGATCAAATGTCTAGTGCCTGCCCAGCATCCCAGATGCTTTAGTATAAATGAAACCAAGTCTTACAAGTCTTAGAGCTGAGGAAGTTGAAGTTGTTTGGTCTGGAGAAAAGGAGGATCGGAGACCTTATCACTTTCTACAACTACCTAAAAGGAGTTGTAGACAGGTGTGAGTCAGTCTTTTCTCCCAGGTAACAAGTGATAGAAAAGGTCACAGAATCATAGAATCACAGAGTTAATTAGGTTAGAAAAGACCTCTGAGATCACTGAGTACAACCTTTTACTGATTGCCACCTTGACAACTAGACCATGACGCTAAGTGCCATGCTCAGTCTTAAACACCTACAAGACAGTGACTGCACCACTTCCTTGGGCAGTCCATTCTGATGTCTAATCACCCTTTCTGTGAAGAAATTCCTCCTAATGTCCAACCTAAACCTCCTCTATGATTCTAAATGCACATATTTTGACAATTTCTGCAGGAGCAAGCCATCCCCACATGCATCACATGTGAAAGTGAAAAGAAAAAGTTTGTCATTGACTACAGTGGAGGTATACAACTTGATTTATTTTATAAAGGTATTGATATTTAAAAGTGTATTATAAGTACAGAAATTAATATTTCAATTTTTCACTGTATTTTGCTTCAGATGACAGTTAACTCTGCCCACAGAGGTTCTACATATGATTAATATTTCTAGAATTGTGGGCATAAAGCAACCTGTCACCTGCAAACTGCTTTAGGCTCAATCCCTAAGTAAACATCTTTATTTTCAAAGTCAAATTATAGATAAATAGTTGCCAACAAAGTTTAAATATTGAACTTTTTTTTGTAATTAACAACCTACAGAATTTGTTTCAAATATATCAAATTATTTTGTAAAGCAAAATTCTATGAATAAATTACAGCAGTTACTGTATATTTAAAAATATGGAAATGTGACTGATAATATATTTGTGATAGATTTATTTTATTTTTTTTTTACCTTAAAAAAAGTTCCACTGTGGTAAATCTACTAAAATGTCCTGGGACCAGCTTCTGTGAGGGTGACACAGTATGCCACCCTCCACATAACAAATGCAGCTGCACTACCATGGTGATATGCTGTGATTCTTACCACCAGGTGGCTCATGATCAGGTGGAAGAAGTCTCCTTGATCAAGTGGAGAAAATACAGACAGTTTGAAATAACTTGAATATGTGTTCCTCACTCCATGATGCACACAAAAAATGCACTTAACTTGTTAAATATTGCTTTAGGAAGACATTAAAATGGTAGGTTTTATTGTGTTGTTTTGGCAGATGGTATTTAATTTCTGAAGTTCTGAGTGAGGTCCTAACCTGCTAATGCAACTCATGGGATGGGCTTGGTGTTTTGCTGTGCACATTGTGTGAGCAAAGCCCACTGAGAGATGAGATTTTGCATATTCAATAATTTTTAGGTAAGAATTGTGTTTTTCCAAAAGGTCTAACAAGATGTCCCTCTCCCTCTGTTAAGCACACTCTCAGTTGCATCTCAGTTGCTCCTGTGTCAGGGAATGTAATATGATCATTCACCCTGTAATTGCTCTTTCTTCCATTCAAACACAAATAAAACCAGGTTGGTTTAAACCACAGTAACAGGGTTTTGCACTGAAAAACAGAAAGCTCTCAATGAATCAATTACAGCACCTTGGTGCAAATAGCTATTACATTCAATTGCTATTACTCTAATTGCTGAAGCACGTCCATTAATACCAAGAAGAATACAGAACTGCCCTTAAAAGAAAGAGTTTTGTCCCAGGAAAAAGATATCCATAAATGGGGTGTACTATTTGCTGTTTTTCTAGGGAAACTAGAACCTAGGGAAACTATTTTCTAGAGAAACTATGTGGCACAATTTGTAAAACAAAAATCAGGTTACAATGAACATGAATGATTGCAAATATTGCTGGATTGCTTGAGCATCATAAAATTTATATTTTTTCTGTACTCAAAAATTAGGATTTCTGTGTTTCCTAAGGAACTAAAACCAGAAGTGTGTCAACATTTTTCTTTTTTTTCCCCTGTAATTTCTTCTTTTACGTTAGTGTTGAAGTATATTTAATATTTGAGAGATGTCAGAGTATTTTTATAAAATGTCCTGGCCTAATGTTTTTTCTGCTAATCAAAGATTATGGTATTATACATATTAAGAACTTGATCAGAGTTGTATATGCACTGTATCTGTTTACAATAACATTAAATGTATAATATAATAACAAGTCCATATTCTTTTAACAGCTTACTATTAGACTGGAGCAACCTACATACTGAGACTAAAGTTGCACACTTTATTCTTGAGACTGCTTTGTGACTCAACCTTTCTCTTTCCATTCACCATCAATCATATATGAATTTGTAAATACACTGAATTGGTTTTCATTCCTACCTATTCAGAGTAAAACCTACCATCATGACTTCAAGGAATACCAGTATTAATTTTGCATGCATGATAAGACAACTCTATTGTGGAAAATTGTGAAGTCTTGATCAGAATTATAAAGAATTTTGAACTAATATTTTATAAAACAGAATCTGAATAGAAAAACCAAACATGGTTTTTCAAATGAAGATAAGTATTCTGGGTAAAACTTACCTCATGTCTAAAAATTACATTTTATTTAATGCATGAAAGATATTCAAAAGAAGAAACTGTAATTATAAAAAGTAATAGAATAACAGAAAGCAGAGATTTGTCTTCACCATGACTGCCTGCTACAGTATTTGAAAAGAGATTAAAGGGGCTTATTGTGCTGTTACTCTTCAACTTTTCAGATAATCAAGAAGTGTTAAGAAAGACAGGTATAGATAACAAGAGTAGGAGGTTTATGACTTTCTGTTTAGATATTTTTTCTCACTCCAACCAAACATATATAATATTAACAACAGAAAACAACTGGTTTGGCCATTTAGTCTTTAAATTACAAGATCATGCAAGAAATATGGCAAAATTGTGCCTACCTGAGCAAACGGTGTCACAATCAAGTCATCTCCATGTCTGAAAAAATAAGCAGAGTTGTAGATTAGGCATTACCAAAAACTTATCTTGCTGCTTCAACAGAGAGAAAATCAGAATTTATAATGCACTGAAGGCAACTCCAGCTGCCTACTGCAATTGTCTTCTGCAATTACACAGTACTATTGCTTTACATATTCTATGAAAACTAAATATCAAGTTAGTTATTGCCCAACTGCCTGACATAACTATGGGAGGGCTGATGGACCAGCCAGCTTCTGCATTCCCAGTTGGGCAAGTGACTGACCACCAAAGACTAATCTTCAGAGACTTCATCCCAAAGGATGGAGGTGAAAGTTCCAGAAATTATCCCATTAAGGGTTTACCAGCAGGTTTGTGAGCACTGGACGGGTGAGTAACTGCAGATGGCTGGGCAGTGTGTTGCAGACGAATGAAAACCTAGTAAAACTTTCAAACTGATTCACACTTCTGTAGCTATAGGGGGTGTGACCAAGTATGTGCTGTTGCTGTGGCAACCTCACCTACACCAGGACTGATGTCTGGGCAAGGTGCCAGGATGACGCACTGTAGGGGAAAAGGGAGAAAGAGAAAGTGGGTTCCTTCTCTTCAGCACCGAAACCTGCCACTTGAGATGGTTTCAAAAAGGTATAATCTTCTAAATACAAGTACACTGAAGGGCTGGAGTGTAGCATCGGTAGCATTGAGGATATAGAGTCAAAACATGGGGGTAGGGAAAACTTGGACTTTTCAGTTATCATATCTGGTATATGGCAGCAGTTGAGGTAAAAATAAGTTTTCCAAAGACAAAAATACAATATGACCCTGTTTTTAATTTTCCTGTAGGTTCCAGAGGTGTATTTATTGTGATGAATTACAAGTTGTGGCTTCTAGCAGAAACTACCACTGCTTTGGTGCTATTTGAATAATATTTAAGTTTAAGCATAAAATATGAGTATTTAACAATGGATTTCAAGTCCTTGAACATTTAATTAGAAAAATAATGATAAAAGGAGAAATATGATTTGTGTTTGAGATGCTGTGACATGATTCTTATAATTTATGTACTCTCTACAAGACAGCAATTGTTTGCAAGTGTTGCAAAAACATAATAAAAAAGCAGTATGTACAATCTGTATCACTGTACAATCAGTCTGTAGGGACAAAACAAATCTTCCCAATATTAAAAATTATCAGATGGAGCTCTTGTAATAGAGGAATTGATTTTTGCAGACCCCGTGGAAGAAGTCTGCACTTTTAACACAGTCTTTGCAGGAGTAGTTAGAATAGTTAGTAGTTAGCTTCAGCTGAAACTACAGCTCCAGACTGGCTGACAAGCATGTAAGCCCAAACCAAAAGAAATATGTCACCATGGGAGGAATGTTCAGTGGCTTTAATTGCTCAATGAAGCCAAATTCAATTGGGTATTGTAGACAACATGAATTAGCCCAGGGCATTAACAGGGAAATTAATGAGCAGCTGGGTTTATAACCTTTTTTTGTTTTCATTGGGTCATGAAAACATCAGCAAATGTCCATCTTGGATTAGGATTGTTTAATGAATTGCACAAAGGCTTTAGCAGAAGATAAGACAAATTCCTCTTTTCTTTTTCTGTCCTGTTCTCCACTGAAACAGCCACAGTGTGACTACGCTACCTTACTTTCAGAAAAATTGTGCTCTTTGTCTTCAAGTTCTGTGAAATGGCATTATCTGTTGTGTGACAGCTGGTTTACCTGTTTCTCAGTAAAGTCTGGTAATTTCTTATGTTTTATAATTAATATTATTTTTTGCATATAGCTACTCAATTTTCACTTTTGTTTTGACACGTAAAAGAGGCACAGCTCAAAACACAAACCCATTTTTACTGATCTAGTCTATTTCCCACAAATGTAAATTATGAAGGGGTAAAATCCTGAAGATGAAAATGTTTACAGGTAACAGCAGCACTGGACAATGAACAAAAATATTAAATCTGTAAATAAGACAAATAGTAGAGAGACCGTTCTTTCTAGCATCTGTCAATGATAAACACTCGGAATGCCTAATATATGACAAAATACACAAACTATATATTGGTGCTTCAAAGTCCTGGGCAACTGCTACAACATAGTTAATAACTGTCAAAGTGCAGATTGACAAAAAACATGAAAATAAGATTGTTCTCCTTCTCAACATCTCTTGTGGATCTTCCTTATTGGAGGTGTCACTTTCTCTTCTTCCCATTCAGTGCCCCTATTTGCCAGCCCTTGAATTATGAGGCACTTATAAAAGGCAACAAGTACGTGTTCCTGGGCTTGCTTTCCTTTTATGTAAAATAGCATGATTCCACTCCTCTCATTCTCAAAATTCGTTCTACTTGAACTCTCTCTGTATTGCATTTCTTTGGAGAACACTAATATCATACTTTAGCTTCTTATTTTTTAGAAGAAGCATTATTCAGTAATTTAATGTACTGAAATCAAGCCAGGATTTAATTTTCACTTTTCAAACGCTCTTTTTGTCAAAAGCAACAATTGCAGAAATTATCATTATTTTAATGAAAGCATGATACTGAAATTACAGTTATCCATGGCTTTTGCCATAGTTTCTGACATATCAGACCCACTTGAACAGAAAGGCAATTGTATGATGTGGTGAGTAATTTTTAATCGATATTGGGTCAGAAAATCCAGACAAAGTCTGTATTCAAAAATGGAGCAGAAATCTCTAAAGAAACTGTGTTATTTTTTGTACAAAGGAGCAAGATTATATGATTCAAAATTCCATTGATGTACTGCAGTGTAGTAAACACTACAATATATGAGTGTCCTCATATAGACGACATGAAGCTAACAGGTGATTCTTTCTAGATTCTGGACACAATAGTGCCACACATCTATATATAGAAGCAACAAGAGGGACTGCAAATCCTACAATATGTCACGAGTTTCTGAATGGAAACAGAGATGTTAGCCTTTAAGGTTAGAAGAAATCACATCAGTGTTACACTCTTAATTAAGACACCTGGCATACTTGTTGACATCTTCATTTTTTAAAGGAGAGACAGGTTTGAAAGCAGAATAGTTTTCACTCCCCAAAAGTTAAAATGATCAATTCCCTACCGCCAAAGAACACTGTTTAAGCACACAAGAGTCCACATATGATGAAACACTGTTACATAAAACACAGACCAAATTTCCATTAGCAGATCAAAGATTCTATACCATATTACAAGTTATTTGCCACAGTAAAGTAATAAAGCCCAGCCTTCTGCAAATTTTCTGTCTTTTGCTTCGTAACATTTTCTATATGACACACTTGAACTCATCTCATGTAACTTATGCCGGCCCTGACCCTGCAGAGGACATGAAACTGCTATCCTAAATCAGAAGTTAGTTGAGCATGTTCATGTGAGTGTTGACAAATAAAAAGTGCAACAATTCTGTTTCCTTTCTTCAAGATTGGCATCAATTTGTCCCTTCTATCCCAATTACAGAACAGTAATTAACTTTGCCCTCACTAATAAGAAACTTAGAGATGCATGCATGAACAGAGAGAGAAGCAGGCAGGAAGATTAACACAAGGGTAAGCAGGGTGACTGCAAAATCTTTATTTCATAACTAAGCTGGTATAATTTAATGTAACATCTAATAAGAGGAGTAACTAGGGAGGAATTCTGCAAACCTGCCAGGATACAGTTAAGAAAGAGAGGGTGTTTTTTTTTTAATGTGATCAGAAGAAACTCAAGACTCTAGAGACCACTAGGAGTGTGAGTCTCCACTTGCCAGTGAGGCGTTTCATAGGGAAGGTACTCAAGGTTTGCCTTTGTAAAGGCTGTAGTAAACACAGATTAATATTTTCTACATGTATGTAAAGAATACCAACTGAGTGATCTTGAGGACACATACAGAAGTAGGGAGATATAAAAAAATAAGAGCTCTGTCATGTTTAAGTAGTGGCGGGAAAATGTGAAACACTTATTTACACCAGTTTGACATATAAACTTCTCAAGGAAAAGATACAGTCACAATAAAATTCCTGGTTAATCTTGATACAATTTTTATAGTATAAATTATAATACTAGTAGAAAGAATCTTGATGCTTTGTACTAGTTTAAATTATGATCTTATTGGTTTGCCACACTCCTCCATTTGAATAAAAAACTCACTTCTCTCCCCAGGATAAATACTGGCTGAGCATGCCAGGCAGGCTTTAAATCCAGCTGGCATATTCTGTGTTGGGTTCTCTGGCTACAGACTTGGGATATAGCCTATTTGAAAGAATAAAGCTGCCAACTGAGTTTGAAAAGCACAAGGGGACAGTGGCTGTCTGGAGTCCTTGAACTATGCTCCACAGCAAGAACTAGGACTTTTGTCACATTGTCACAAGAATTTACTCTATTTTTACAGAATTATATTTTGGCTTTTTTTTTTTTTTTTTTAAGAATATAGAAAACAGAAAAGCATGGGAAAATCCATACTGCCTATATACAATGTACTAAATGAGAAAGAAGATGAACTTGAAAGTGGTCTTCTGTTTGAATTAGAAAATATATTGCAGCCAGTGTTTTCGGTGTAAACATCTAAATTTGGATTAAACATAACATCTGCTCATTCCTGAGTAGACTGATTCGGACTTACTGTACAGCAGCGTGCTACAAATACAACTTATATGAGACATTTGTGTTTTGTTCGCATATATGCTGGAAAACAAATATACCACATGAAACCACAAATGAAGGACAGACATTAATGTAAATAGTGTACCTTAACTGCTAGGATTTTTTGTGTTTTGGCTCCAATAACATTTTATAGGTGAAGCCAAATACACACAGAAACCACATGAACTACATATGCTGAGATATTCACATTGCTCAGATTCAGATTTTAGCAGCAATGAAAGCTGATTCTAGATTTCACCCTTTTAGAGCAATGGAAACATCATGTAATGGAGCTAGTCATCAGAAGCTGTGCTTTAAGGACAGTGAGTGCGAGGGTTGGCTGGCCGCTCCATGCAGCTTGAGCTTTGTCATCATCTGCATTTGAAGAATCCAAATGGGTTGGTTCGCAGTAATGATTTTGCAGAATCAGAAATCACAGGCCTCCAAGTAAGCTTATTCTGCAGGAATAGGGCTTAAGTCATATCATCTCAATTTTTAAAGACTTTGAATAAAATTTTTTAGCTCTAATATGAGATGGCCTAGGCCTGCCTCCAAAAGCCAAGACTGGATGGGTTAAGTGGCAGTTCTCAATGTTGTGCCCACCTTATGAGGTGTGATGAAAACTGGGTTACAGTTTTTCCAAGAAAGCCAGTGGGTTGTTAGTGAATTGCATCTCTTTGAAAGGCTAAGCACCATTTGGGGGATAATCAGACACCTAAGGTAGGGGTTAGAGACTACAACACTGTAGGAAAGCTGGGATTTAGGGATGAGAGAGCAAGCAATTAAAATTGTTGGAACCATGAGCTACAGAGGAGGGGGTTGTTTTTCCCAGACCATTTCTTTATTTCTGGGAACAAGTACCTTAAAATATTGTTACAAAGAGCTACTTGAAACCACTTGTTGTCTCAGACAGTATACAAAAATTAGACTTTGAATGAAGCAGACTCTCATCAGCTACTGTCTGAGTGTTCTGGAACAACACAATTTTCTATAACCTAGTGCAGTTATGTCCTCCTGACACTTCTGTCTAATTCAACAGCACAGCTTGCCCTAATTAGTAAAAAGTATTGCTCTAACATTGAATATTTGGTGTTTAATATACTTAATTTAGTCGAGCTTATCCAGATGGAAGAGGATTAACACAGAAAACCACAGT
>JAWWEW010000088.1:53482743-53493923 GCA_035583185.1 Anabacerthia variegaticeps | reverse complement strand
AACCTAACAGCTTAAAAGTGTTTAAAGGGGAAGTGATAAGTTTAAGAACTGGGAGTTATGTTTGGAAAATCATAAGATTTTAGCATCTGGACATAAAACCAATAATGATTCCATATTGTCTGAATGTAAATAAATTAAATTTACATTTCACCAACAAAAATTCTCTTCTGAATTAAAAAGCAGACGAAAGCAGTCTTCTCAATGCCAAAATACTCTCTTAATCATAACTGATTTCCTGACAAACAAATGAAGTTAGTGCAAAGTTATTATTTAATTTTAAGCAATCTGGATTCTAGGTTGAGTTCTTTCATTTGGACCCCATTTGGAAAGTGTGCCAAACAGCTAGAAAGGACACAGTCATATTTTATTTTTTTCCAAATTCTTTTTGTTTAGGACTCAAAAAAAGATTGTAAGTAACTTAGAAGCACTTAGATTAATTTCAACTGTGACCTGGAGCTTAATTTAAGGATCTTAAGAACAAAGAAGAAAAATCCAATGAAACGATGTATTTGCCTGTATTCTCTAAAGCCATGTAAGTAGGTTTTTTTCTATGAACAAATAAATGTCTTAAGCAATTTAATGTATTTTTTCCATGAGAAATTGTTTCTAAACTGAACCACACATGAAAATGCATTAAAATTTTTTTCTAAGCAGGATGGACTTTGAAGTTTAACTGGTATTTTTTCAGTCAGTAATACTCATGAAATAGTAATATTAGAGTAACTGCGTGTCTTGTCCGCTGACCCAGAGTCCTGGCCCGTACCTTTCAGCAAAAAGGTGTTGTTTTCTCCATAACTTCAGATTCATACTCACAATATTTTATTAAAACAATCAGGCCTTTCTGTCTCAGAGACAGAAGAATAAGCTGTTCTACTTGTGCTTTGGCTTCCTGTTCTGGATGAGAAAGTATATTCTCTCTAAATGTAGTTATAGGGGAAAAAGTCCTAGAGTAAGTTGCATCCTCTTGTTATTTCTTTTATCACAGACAGCAGCAAAGGGATGCTACTATCAGCAGAAATGACTGGCAGAAGAGCAGTATGTTGTCCAGTTCAGGGAATGGGTGTGCTGGTGGCCATTCAGTAGATCACCTGATCAATGACCCAGTGGCTTCCCACAGTCAGTGTTCCTTGGCTGAGTTCTGCTCCTTTAAAATATGGAAGCAAGTTTTAATAAAAATTAGCAAATTCTGTGTAATAATAATACTTAGAGCTTAGAGCAAGCTGATCAAGAAAAGAGTGCTGAGCTTCTCTAAACAAACCATAAACTCCCCATACCAGTTACTTTTTACTGAGATTCAGTTGTCTAGGTCCTGAGGAGACCAGAATGTTTTGTCTGAGCTGTGTTCTATAACCTTGTGGAAATGAGAGAAGAATAGACTTAAGAGAGGTACACTCAGAAGATATATTCGAGCCTCAGGCAGACTTGTCCACTGAGAGTGTCTTGGTGCACTGCTCTAGTCTGTTCTGCTTCTTCAGGGTCACAGAGGGATTATACATGTTTTTTTGCTTTGGACTAGCAGTAAAGCATGGCCTATGATGCAGCTAGTGGACTGCTTATTGGATTTTTTTCTAGGAATCCAACTTGCCTAGAGACCTGGGTTTTGCTAACGTGGAAATTCTCTACTAATCTGATCACTTTCTCCATTAACCAGGACAGTGAACCCTTAGCAAGAAGGGCATAAAAAGTGTTATCACTTCTGCCTCTGCCCACATTTGAAGTTCTGGGCAGCCACAGCAGCTCAAGCAGGTCAGCATTAACTAATCAGGCTACCTGGGCAACACATCCATAAAGCTCTCTGCTTCACTGATTTCTTCAAATATGAACTACTAGAACATTGATGATTTTGCTCATCTTTCAGCTAGGTTCTGTTCCCCTCTTCCTCTATGTTGCCAAAGTGCTGTTGGGGATTTTTTTAATTTTTTATTTTTCCATTCTTTATTTCCCCCTCTATGTCCCATCACAGATCCTGTCCTATAATTTCACATATTGCTTCATTACCCCTCACTGCCATGCTCCATTACTTTTTCTCTTCCATGTCCTCATCTCTTTGCTGAAAATCCCATAGCAAGGCTTCACAATATATTTGTGCTTTTCTGTTCTGGACCTTGCACCTGCCTGTCTAGACCACCTGCACCTCCAGTTCACAGCCTTGAAAAGCTTTTTCTAATCTCCTTATATCATCTCCATGTCCTGCTTTTATTCTTCTCAAGGACCATGCTATTTCTTCCAAGAGATAATTGAAAGACTTGTTACAGACTCCCACACCATTTCATTTTCTTTTCCTTTTTTACATATAGCTTCTTTTTCTGCCTCTCTAACTGCACCCACATTTGTCCTACTAACCTCTCATTGGAGCATCCTGCCTTTTATCCTTTTCCATAGCTAATCCATCTCCTTACTTCAAAATATACTTTATTCTCTCTGATTTCCCTCTTCCTTCTGTGCCCTTGCTTCTGTTACTGTCTATCTCAACTCCCTGAATGAAACTCCCTTTGTGAGGTTTATTACTTTGACCATAATTACTTCCATTGCATTTTCTTCTGGGGATAGTATCTGATTGCATTATTCATCTTATGCTTTGACTTTGTTTGTAATAGAGCCTATCTTTTCATTTTGGGTTTGCAAACAACTGAGCATAACTTTGTTCTCTTCCTTGGCTGAAGCCGTGCACATAATTAATAATGACAGAATGATGAATACAGCACTTTAGCACTGCCATCCATTGGCTGTCTTATCATGACATTCTATACTTGACTAAAATCTTGAAGTTTTGTTTTTTTTGCTACTGACTGAAATCTGTTACTGTAAGCAGTCTATTTGAGAGTAATAGAAATACCAGAATTCTTTATGTTCTCTTGCTTTCAAATACAAGATGCATGTATTTTGCTTTCTCTTTTTCTTAGCAAAGAGAAATATTGAGGTAAGTAGCTCAAGTAATGAAGAGTTAGGGGATCTAGATTAAACTGTTATGTACAATTAATCCACTTACATTACCTGAATGATGTGTATATTTTGTAATATATTTTGCTTGTGCTTAAGAAGCATGCAATACTTAAGCACGTAAGATGCAAAAGGGAAATAGGATAATTCAAGAGTAACCTAAAATTTGGGTGATACTTCCCCTGACAACTCTTCCATCCTCCACCTCATTTCTCAATGTCCTAAATTAGAGTCATTTCTCAATATTAATAATCTTTAGTGGGTTTCATTTCCACGAGCGCATTCAGTTTCTCATTGAATCCATACATAAAAACCTTTGTGCTTTTTATTTCTTTCCCTCTCTATTTCATCTTTTACACCTTTCCCCTCTTTCATTACTTGGTTTTCTTTCAATTAATTTCTGTGATACAACCAAGCTTATCATAATTAGGCTTACTGATACATGATTACTATTACATGGTTAAAAAAACTTGCCTTTTACATTTTGTAATGTGGTCCCATACTAAAGAGTGGCAGGAATATTTACCTTCTTTATACAACAGCTCGTCTGTGACAGGAGAGTGAAAATCTATCAAGATGTGAGGTCCAATAAATTCTACATGTAAATGTGTTTTAAGAAAGTTTTGAAAGGAAGAATAGACAGGGATAAAAAAGGGAAAAATCTGCTTGGTGTTTCAGTAATTCAATTGTTTATCCAATTGAACTGCCTTGTGCTGAAATATTACCCAAAATTCTAGGAAATGAAGTGGATTATGAGTTCAAGGATGGAACACTAATTGAATTCTTCATTGAAATGACTCATCTAAGCAACGCAGTGACCTGGACTGCCCTCCTGAATGTAAAAATCTTTACAAAAGGTATCCTGACACAAGTGCCATACTAAAAGCTTGACTCTTCTCCATCTAAAAGAGAGGTTAACTGTCAGAGGAGGATTTTCTGGAAGGGAGATATTATTATTTCCAAGAAAAAAGCATTTTTCCTTATAACAAAGCAAGATGAACTAATCCTGTTCTTACCCGTTTTGTCTAAACTGCAATTGGCACATTGGGCAAAAAGCTTATTGAGTAAGCTACAGGGCTTAACTGAGACATGTACCTTACATTGACCCCATGTAAAGGCAGGATTTTTTCTTACATTGAGACTCTACATAGAGAAAGATCTATAATTAAATGAACTATCAACAGTTCTGAAAATTATATATAACCTGAAAATAAGTGTTCATCTATAATGACTGCAAGTTAAATATCAGGTGCAATTTCCCTCATTATTATGAAAATCCTTTTCCTTTTTTTTGCCTACTCTTATATTTTTTGAAGATGATCTTGATTGGGTTTTGCCTCAGTAAAAAAGAGCATTTATATTCATGTTCGAACTTTAATGCTTTAGACTTCCTCATTCAGTAAGAAATTCTTACAAGCTTGGTCCTTTATTTTAGTGATATATATTTGTACCATAACACCTATTTGGCTGTGAAATCTGAGCAGTAAGGCAGAGAAACAAAGAAAGAAAAAAAAGAGTTAATTTCTCCTACTTAAATGTGACTAGAAGACAGGGCATTTAAATGTCTTTAGTGTCTTACAAATAAACAGAGATTTGAAGCTGACTTCCACTACACATGCAACTTGAGAATACTTGAAAAGTATGACTCACTAGCAGAAAATACACACATCACAGAAGAACAGTGAGAGATGATAGAATGACTTTCCAAGGGTCTTTTGTTACATTTTTGCCTTTTAGGTGAAAGGGTACTTGAAATATTTTTTGTCTCTCTTAATATTTTCTGCCAGCTAGTAAATTTCTGGTGTAAATAAATGCAATCTATTTCTTAAGAACATGAAGAGGAAGAAATTGAGTTTGTATTGTTCGAAAATGTCTTAATTTCCAGAAAATAGAAGTTCTCCTTAGGGGTTTAGTAGACTAGTATTGACTGTCATCATTATTCTATCAAAACTAATAGAATGCAGAAATACATTCTTCTCTTCAAAAAACTGCAGAAACAAGTACAATTTTCATTAAAGAAATAAGCAAACAATTTTCCATTATTTCAGTAGCATAAATGATTACTGTCTTTGATTAAAAAAAATAAAAAAATCTTGTGGCTGGAAAAATCTTAAGACAGTAGAAAAATTACAGACTAGGAATAGTTTATAATGTACTTACATATCACTGGCAATGGAGGAGTTCCTGGACATGGACTTTGGAGACAAGTCATAGTCACTGTCTGACCGGTAAAGGAAAGACTCCCTACGTTGACTGTGGACAAAATTTGCCTGAAGAATTAGCCCTGATCCAGGGCTTGTCATGGGATCCAAGGGACTTCGTCCTGCTGAGGTACCATTGTCTACATCGAAACTGCAGAAAGAAGACAAAAACATCTATGCTATTAACCAAGCAAGTATGAAATTAACAAACACTCTTCTGGCAAAATTATCGTAACTAATTGCTTCTTGATAACAACAGGGAAATAAAGACCTGGTCAGGTCCACTGCTGAGCAAAAACAGAAGGCACACAAGAGAGATACTTTACAATTACTGATAAGCAAAATGAACACACCTGAAGGAAAAGAAATTCGGTAGCGAACCATTCCCCCCTCCCTCCCCCCACTACTAGGAATACAGGAAGCTTTTTCTCCTCTGCATGTAGAGTATCCATGAGCTCTATATGGGAGGAATCATGATGTTTCATTGTTCTTTTTTTTCAGGACCTCTCACTCCTGAGCTGGACCCTCATTATCCTGTCTTCCATTGCTGTGGTAGTTGAGGGCTCTTTTGTTATCAAGTACCAAATCCTAGTATTTTATTACTACCAATATATTTCAAGAACATATATTTTCTTATCCCAATAAACATAGTGCTGGGGTAGCATTAAGGCATGTGTGTGTGCTTGGGCATTAGAGTGGCTATTTTACAATCAGATTGAACCAATTAGTTCTTTGTTCACTGCCAACAGAACAACTTTTATAGCCGTTTGTGTCTTTGAACTACACAGTTTAGATTCTGCACTTCTGGCTGTTGTCCTTGGTATGAAGAGTGGCTTATCATTCCTAGGAAACACTATTCTCAGGAGAGGCTGAAGGGTGAGGGGAGGAAACGAAAGAGAAGGAGAGACTAAATGCTGTTTCATGGAGACTATGATATTTCCATGAAGGGCTTTCAAAATCAGTGCAGAGACCTTGAACAGGAGTCTGCAGACAATTAGACAATGCTGCAAGGTGGGTAGTGCTGAGAGGATGCGCTCATGGCAACCTGTGTTGCTTGGCAGCCCAACAGCTGCATTTGGTACTATATGGTGTCTTTTTGGAGCATGCGAATTCATTTTTGGACTTACTGAGTTGTATGTAATCTCAGAGGTCACAAATGTGTGGATTAGCAAGACTAGGTCTCTAGGCTCATTTGTCGTACTACTGGGAACTTAATGCTGTTAAAGCATTTAAGAACCAGGGATGAACAGAGGATTTCTCACAGGATTTTTAAAACATGGATAAGTGTTAGTACCCTAATATGTATTTGTATTGAACCCACATAAAGTTTTCAAATTGAAAACAGTGTTCATTTGAAGTACACTCACTGGTTTTCAGTTATATCTAATGACAGCAGAAAAGACATAGTACAAGTCAGTTGTTGATCAGACTTCAGTCTAGCACAGGTGACACAGAAGGTGCATGCTACTTTGCACTAGCTTGTTTTAGCTGTCATTGACTTGAGTTTTCAACTAGGTTGCCACTTCAGTGCTTTACTGGCAGCATTTCCATGGCTTTTATAAAGTTTCCATGGCCTTTGTTAAATTAACTAATCAAAGAAACATATATTGCCTGTTTTGACAGGGATGCACATTGCCTGGCAGAGAAAGAATTTTGATCTTGTGATTTATTCCATTATATAATTTTGCTTTGCACATATTCCTGGAACTGCAATTTTACTGCCAGTTTTAGACTTTAGTATTTATTTTGTATTCATCTTTTACAGTTTGAATGTAGAAAAGCAAATGTAGTTGGTTGTTTTGTTTTTGGGTTTTTTTTGTGTTTTTTTTTAATATACAGGAAATAGTATTGAAAAATGTCAAGACAGGGTAATACTTTAATCCTCTTTTCACTGTTGTTTTCAGAACAATTCACTGTTGGTATAGCAAAACACATACGTTTCTTCCAAAATTTGATGTAATTTGATTATGCCTGGATACTTTCTCTGTGTCCTCAAATGTGTTACTACTTTATCAACCTCAAACTAAGTTTAAACGCTGAGACATCAAATGGGAGTCCGCCAATCAGCCTGCTAGATGATCTTGGACAGTGCAAAGCTCCTCTTTGCTTTTCATTTTCACTATTCATTGCATCTTTGCATGATCACTGTGAGATCTGCTCACAAAAATATTTAAAAATATATTGAAAAGGTCAAGATAGCAGGAATGCTACAGTAAAATATTCTTTGCAGCTTGTACTGCCATAAGTTCATAACTGTATTACCATTGCTACTAGCATGACTATTATTACTCATTATCAATCAATATCTATTGAGTTTGAATTCTTAAATATTCCAGGAACACAAAATAATGACAATACTAATGAAGGGCTTGGCTCATTATATCCAAATTTCCTGACATTTCTGTTTCATTGTGTATTTTTTTTTCCTTTAAGCAGCTGCAAGTACAAACAGTTTTCTATTTTTGTTGTTCTATTGAGAGCAGGAGGGCAGATCATTCCTGCAATTTTAGGTAAAGTAGAAGATGATTGTTTACTTTTGTGCTCAATAAGACTAATTTCTGCCATGGCAACATCATTTCAAATTTACATATATATAACCTCTAAGAGCTCTAAAGCAAAAGTTAAAAGCTGGTTAGAAATAAATGAAGATAAATATAAGTTTGCCTCACAGGAGGAAAACTTTGAATAAAGAGTGACTACTAATTGATTCCTTTAACAGTGGACTTAAATATTTAACTGATCCAAAAGTATTTAAGTGGTTTAGAGGAATATATAGTTCTCTTTGCAGATTCATTTTATTTTTTTCCACCCACTTTTTGTGGACATGATCCGAGTATTGTATTACCTGTCCTATTTTTCCAGCCAGCAACTAAGGAAGGTTTCTAGGAGTGATGTTACTGTCAGATTATAATATAGTCAATTTTTAAAATTTAGAAGTCTGTTAGCTAGAACTGCAGTTTCACCAACTGAGAGAGGCCCTGTAGTTGTACCACCAGATAAACACAAGACATTGCTGTTGTGACAGGTATTTTGTCCTGTTGTACTCTGTGGTGTCCACTAGATGGGTGTCAAAAGTAAAGAACAGGATCCAAATAATATCAGCTGGATTTGCTTCGTGCTTGTCAAAGAAAATGTGTTTTATGAAAGTATGTATCAAGAAAAAAGGTTCAGCTCTACAGTCAAAGGGGAATGTGAATACAGGACTTGTTTTTCAGAAACTTGCTTAAAGAGTTTCTAAAATGCTATAGCAGATAAGTGTCTTGTTTAGGTCTTTCTAAGATATTTGCCAACACTTTCAGATACAAAAGCTTGTAGAACTCTAAATCAAAACAAGTGTTATTACACTGAAAATCAAAGAAATCGTTTCTTTGTCTGAATCACATCTTATTTGCAAAAAAACTGTGCTGCTGATTACGCTGCATCAAAAGAATAGAGAATCAGAATGGGGAATTTAAGACTTTCACATCATTTCTTTGTTCTTTCTTACTGCATACACTGAAAAAAAATAAAAGTTTAAGATACTAAACAGGACGGACTCCTTAATTTGCCTGGGCAGTAATTACAGAAAGTCAGGTGTTGGTGCTTCATATTTTTCTTTCCAATCCAGTTAAGCAATAATATGATATGAATTAGAAAGAACAGAGAAACAGACAAATGTCTTCATGGAATTTTTTAGTAAAGAGCAGAGGAGCTGTTTTGCTTTCATTCCACAGAAAGAAAGGGGCCATTTGAAGACAGTTTTCCACCATTACTCTGCAGCCAGCTTCAGGCACTTTGCACAAGGCATCAAACTGAAGCTGACTTTAGTAACAGGAACATTTGGCATACATCACGGAATTTTATGTGTTCAAAGAGCTTTGCTACAACTCTGGAGATGCAGGTGCCATGAAAGGCCAGTGATAATTCAGCACCTTTTGTGTCTGAATTTTAAAAAAATGTTTTTATTTCATTAGTGGACATCTTTAGAGCCTTCTTTATTCAGTGTTCAGTGATAACAAACATGACATGATATGAAATTCAGACTTTTTTTCCTTGTTTGGCTGTTCATCATGTTTGTATGTCTTGCCCACTGTCTGTCATCCAGGCTCTGTACAGCCATGGGGACAAAGGTGGTTAGCTGTCTTGAGCGACTTGTAAATATTCATGGCTGACCTTTTCTGTGCTCCTAATAAGACAAGAATAACATCATAAGTAAACTTTAGGAAGATTATTAGCGGTTTGCTTCAGACCTGTATAGGACTCTGTGGCAAGGATAAGAGATGTTCTGAATTCTGTATTTCAGCACCCCTGCTTCACTGTTAATGACTGCACAGCTTCTTTGCACATTAAAATAAACACTCTGCAGACTTCTTTTTGAGTCCTTAAAAAATGTTTTCCTCCTGTCTGCAAGGTTGCTTGCACAATGGTATCATAATGACTGTACATAAGAGTTTGTAATTAAGACTACCGAAAAAATTTTGGTGTTGGTCTTCCTTATTATTGACATTTTAGCACTAATCCTGAGACACTTTGTTTTTTTTTATCTTTTTGTTTTGTATGTGTTTTATTTTTAGGGAAGTAATCAACAGTAGAAGAGAGAAGGAAATTAATTTCATCCTAAAATTAAGAATTCACTTGATTTTTTAAGACTACAAATTGCGCTCCTGATATTCCCCTCTATGTGTCTCCCCACCTTCATCTTATCTTGGAAACTACAGGAAGGGAGAGCAAAATTAATTGGTCCTCTGGAGACATTTTATCTTCTAAGGCCATCTTTAAATATTACAGAGGGACAAGCAAGTTCTAGAGGAGCAAATTTTGTCCCACGTCAAAGAAGTCCATTGTCCTAGTGTCAAGCAATCTCTCCAGCCACCTGTGCTATGACCTACATACACATGTCAATGTCCTTACTTCCAAGAAGTCCCATCCTGTTTGTTCAGCAGGTAGGATAATCCCAGCGTCACACTGAATAGGTGCATTTGGCATAACAGCTGTAATTCACAGAGATTATCACAGAAGACCTGTCCTGCAGCAACTGCCTCTGGGCAGTTAGAGTAAAAACAAGGCAATAAAACCATATGGTTCTAAGGAAAAGGGAAGTTATTTACTGCTTGTGCCCCAGGACAGGAGCCTGGCCCTAGCCCTAGGAAAGACAGCATGTAACAACTGGAGAAAGGGGAGAATTGGATGTTGCCTTCCAAAGCAGAATCTGAATTTATAAATTGAATTGTTTGGGATTAAAAAAAAGCAGTGGGCCACCTCAGCTGGTGGCATGCACCATGGATGTGGAGGATTGTAGAGAAAGGTCACAGTGTGCCTGTCTCTAAGATCATTTGGTAGGTCTTTATAACTTCGCTTGAGCTTTTTTAGTGCTTATTAGTAACTAAGCGCTAAAATGAGCCAACAGCTGACTTGGGTGTTCCCCTTTTTTTGGCTAGACCTAGTTATCCCCAGAAGAAAGATGAAACTTTAGAGTTTTCTTTATGAGAAAACAAAATTGCCATTAATCAGCCCCTGCCATAAATTCTTGGTAGGTTTTAAATGTTGAATATGTTAACCTGCAGCAGCAGGAAAAAAAAATCAGTGATATTATATAATTGATTGGTAGACCTAAAATTTATTTGTTGTATTTATTCTCTGCTTGGAACCTTTCAAAATATTTCCTTTCTGACAGTTATACAAAAGAGACAGCATCTAGTTTTTTCCTTCTTGTCTATCTTTTCCGCTGTGACTAGTAAAAAGTAAAAACCTCAGTAAAACAAGAGGAGAAAAAGAGAAATATTTATACTGATATTTTAGAATGAATATAATATCAATACTCTATATTTGAAGAAAAAAAATTATATATGAGGTGATATTTTTATTTTCTTTGTAACAAAGTTAAAACAATTTTGTCTTCTATTACTTAAAAATATTTCCAGTCATTTGTAACCAAATGAGATTAAAAGAAACATATGATCTAAATCTGAATCTTCATGTACCACTGTAGAATTGAAGCCAATTCTCTGCTTGTGGCTTCGAGTTTCCAGTTAGGCGAGTCAGAAAGCAAGCCCTATGATT
>JAWWEW010000088.1:53456354-53469144 GCA_035583185.1 Anabacerthia variegaticeps | reverse complement strand
AAAAATAATGGAAAAAGCTGTACACAGGAATGTGATGAAATCTGTCCAGTACCTGTGAAACAACATTTCACTCAATTGAATGTCCTTCCTCTGTATTTCCTCTTTCCTATGTACATTTGAACACCAGCAGATAAAAGCATTATCATACTATCTTTATGCAAAGCATGCAAATATACACATGAATGAAGAATAAGAAGTAAATAAATAAAAAAAAAAGGTGTTTTGTTGTTTTTGGTTTTGTTTATGTTGCCAGAATAATTTGGTAAAACATGAAAAAAATATGTTTATAGATCACACAGGGAAGATCAACAGCACAGATTTGCTCAGATGTCTGAACATGGAGGCCAGGCTTCTCAGTAATCCCTGTGGGAAGAGTGCAGACGAAAACTGGGAGCACCTGCCTGTGTTAGGATGTCACTCCTGATTTTTGGAACAGCCCTCTAGACCTACACCAAGTCATCTATTGACTATACTGCATGGATAATGGGATTGTTTTAAAATTATGAGATTTTAAAAACAAGTAATGTACCTTTTTCTCACCTTTTATTTTTTGAAATTTACACTCTTTTCTGTAACCATTAAATCTTTATGTTTTAAATGCGAGGGCAGAGAATATCACATGACTGTTAGACTTGGGTTTATATAAAAATTACTCAAGCTATGCCAAGGGGGAAATAATAGCAGCAGATATATTTTTATGAATGAAAAATATGTGACTGGAACAAAAGTGAGGCTGAGAAAAAGTATTTATACATTTTGTTTAGTTTAGACATACATTAGGATGGCATGGAATGGTGGCAGCAAGACTTCAAACTGTTAGGACAAACAGGTTCCCTTATGGAAATGTGACTGCGCATGCTCATATAGAACATAAAGGGTACAAGCTTTATCACACTGTGGCTTCTCACACTATATATGAAGAGCTATAACTTGTAAGACCTAAATCAAATTTTAAGTTCACTGGAAACACTTGAAAAATACACACATACAATTGAGAAAACTGCAAGATTTAGTCTACAATAAATATGGTATATTTTAAATAGATATATACATTTCCATGAAAGCACATTTAACAAAGTTTGTGGGAATCACACATCTGAAGTGTAAATTCACTAAAAGGATTAAGCTGATTAGAACATCTGTATTTGCAGTATTTTTGATATAGCAATAAGGGTTTCCAAGCATAAGAGATGTTCAGTAGGGAAGGATGAAAGCATCAGTAGCACAGTAGCACAGTAATGCAATTGCTCAGTTTCAGGTGAAAAGATATGTATTTTGTATCTAGAAGTTTTGCATGCAAAAACTGAAACCAAGTGAATATTTTTTTGTGAAACAAAGTTAACAATATGAAAATAACTGTTTTGTAGCAGTCTCCCAAAGGCAAATATTAATGACATTCAAAAGAGGAAGTTATTTTGAAACTGTTGGAAAGGAAGATTTAAATGCAAAAAAAGACAGAAAATGTGCAAATGGGGGGAAGTAAAAGTAAACTAGCTAGAGACTTAGAACTCAATAATAGGGCAAATGTATAGGGTTAGGACAAGAGAAAAATAGATGTTGGCTAAGTCAAAGAAAGATCATGTATCAAAGGAGAGGTCTACTCATAGGTTTTAAATCACAAATTATGGAAATGTCTGAGACAATAAAGATGATGATGAATATAAAGAGAATGAAGATGTTCTTATATAATTGATCTCATGTAGGATATGCTTCAGAGTAGCAGCAACCAAGGATTGTAGTGACTGGTTATTTATTTCTCAATATATACCTCTTGGAAAGAATTTCCTAAAAGTGCTTGCTGTAATCTGCTCTGATCTGTGTGTGAGTGGGTGCTGGCAGCAGCTATGAGATGTAGTATGACACCATGTGGAATTAGTCACTGGAGTTCAAAAAGCAGCCTGTCACTGTGTCAGAGGGTTAACTGGCCTTGATACAACACCATCTCACCAGCTCCCAGGGCAGTACAGCAAGCATCAACATGCAAGTCTTTGCCATGGGTTGTCTTGCACTGCAAGTATATAGGATCTGTGTCCTTTCTTTGAAACATGTTGTGGGTACATGCTAGATAGATAGATAGATAGATAGATAGATAGATAGATAGATAGATATGCATAGATAGGTAGATATAGATACATATTTTAGTAGGCTCTTATATAGTTTAATATGTGAATTTCTTCAAAATTTAGATAATTAACCAATATAATTTCCCCAAAATGGAAACTTTTAAAAAACATAAAAGTAAATTATGATTATTAAATAAAGTTAATTTTATAAATACTGAAAGTTATTTTCATAAAAATAAACCAATTCCTTTCTATTCTGGCATTATTTTTTATTCAAATAGTTTATTTGAATAACGATTTTAAATTGAAAATACACCATAAAGAAACTAATAAAGTGAAATTCTTAATTGATCTTTGTTGAATTTGTTTTGAGATCTCTGACAAAGAAGAATACACTTATTAATATTTCTGAACTGATCTTCCTTTTTTGAAAGCTTAACACTTTAGAAAGGAGAGAAGTGTTTCTTAAATAAAGAAAATAAGAAGTATTAGATAAAACATTAAAGTATTGTCTTTTAGAAGGAGAAAAATGTCTCTCAAATATCTATAGAAAAACCCAATTTTTACTTAGCGGTTGAGGTTTTGAGTGTATTAGTAATTGAGTGTGTTTATAGCAGCACCATCAGGTGCTGTTATAACACTAACAAATGAAATGGAGAAGAAACATATATAAGTCATGAGTTCCTCTATGTGCTTCTCAAATCCTCAAAAATTAGGTCAGATGAACAAAAACTATTTCTGCTCTTTAGCTTCTGAAACTCTACACTGTTCTGTCTTTTAACACTTTATAGGTTTGGAAAGATTTCATGATTTTTGATGAAATAAAAAATATTTAAAAGGTCATATCATATTATGTACCTATTTAAGTCACACATGCACAGTATCTTCACAGTATCACCAATATTAACAAATAAAGGAATGCAGAAATCTACTTCTGAGTTTTGTAATGTAACTTAAAATGCATGGTCTAGTCCATAAAAATCTGATTTAAAAACCACTGTAGCTGAAATCTGACGTGAATCACAGTAATGAGTTTGAGTCATTTGTGCTACAATTTTGAATCATGATGTCACTGCTTAGTGGCTTCATGGATATGAATTGAACACACTTTGAACACAAGGTTCCTTCAGCATTGCATTTAGCCTAAATAGTTGGTTTGTTCTTGTCCCTATATTCTAATACATTTTATTCTGTACTGGACTTCCCTTGTTTTATATGAATACCATATATTATAAAGTAATGCTAAAACTACTAAATATTAAAGCATGTATGTAGCATAGTCTAAGTTAGTTGCATTAGAAAGAATTAATGTGGCTAAACGTGTATACTGTAGATACCCACACACAAGTTAGATTTCATTTATATATATCATGTATGTTGACTGGAGCTTAGGCTGATAAAATCAGTGACATCAAGAGCACGTCTTCAGAGGCAGACATATAAAGTATGTGATGTAAGTCGTATCCTGAAAGAAGGCACTCTCTCTGTTAAGAGCATGAGGTTACTAGTTCAGGTACAAGAAACATCTGTCTTTAGGTGAGCTGAATCCCATCTGTTATTACACTGTAATTGTGCATCTCAGAAGAGAAAGTAGGAAGAAAGGTAACCCCTCGCTGTAGAACAAAATGCAACCAGCTAGTTCAGACATAGTGTAATGATGGAAGGCAATTAAAGGCATAGGGCTTCCATCAATATCTCAACATTGTGCATCTCAAGACTGATCTAGATTTGGGCTACCTTCTATCTTCAGTTGAACCAGCTGTAAATGGTCTCTGTTCATTCGGGTTGAGTTGTCAAGTGAACATGAGATTTGTTCCCCTCTCACTTACACTACCCTAGGGACAGACACTGAAGTGCCTCATCTCCACTGGCCTTGTGGTCCAGTTACATTTGAATAGAGCTTTTTCCACAAGTTGATAATCTACAGATGTGCCTGGGGAGAAAGTGTGAGAATGAACTGTGCTGCAAAGACAAGACTGTATTTTCAGGAAAACGGAAAGTGGATTGTTAGTACACTAAAGTGAGTGGCAAAAAACTAGATTGTACATCCCACATGTGGTGAGGAAAGAATATTACGTATGTTTATCTGGATGTAACTTGAAAGAAAGTGTCTCTGAGGAAATGCCCTTTCTTTGCTGGAGTCAAACTTTGCCATTTATTGTTTAGCATGGTTTGTAAATTTTTTTCTTTGTTAAAAAAAAAAAAATATTATTTCAACACAGCTGTTCTCATCACATTAATGTTTAAGTAATTGGATTTTATGCTGGCAAGTCTAATACTTCAGCTCTAAAAAAAACCCCAGATATGGGGACATGCCAAAGATCATATTGGCAAGAAAAAACAGTAAAAATAATTTAAAATCACTGACTCAACTTGAAATGGCAGTTAAAAAGCTAACAGCATACTGGGCATCATCACCAAAGGTGCTGAGAAAAAAAAAGTAAGTGTAATTTTACCACTGTGTAAGAACTTTGGTGTGTTCACATCTTGCGTAACACCTGCGATCTGGTCTCTGTATTTCAAGAACACGGTGGTGTTTGAGGAAATACAGTGCATGGGAACTAAAATGGTCAAGGGATGGGGCAGTAGCCTTTTCAGGAAAATATAAGATGATACAGCTCTTCAGATTTTGCAGGAAAAGGCTGAGTAGGTTACAACTGAGTTTAAGCAAAATCATGAAGCTGTGGATAAGTGAATGCAGATTCCTTCACCAATTGCAACAATGACAGAACTAATTTTAAAGTGCAGTAAAGAAAGTGCTTTCTTACACAGGCAGAAAGGTTATCAGAAGGATGTAGGGGAAGATAATTTACCAACAAATTCAGAAAAGGTATAAGTCGAATCCATGGGGAAGCAGGTACATAGATGATACAAAAAAAGAGAACAAGCAACACCTAGCCCTTTAATGTCCCTAATACAATATTAGTAGGTGCTTGGCAATATGATGGGAATGGATTGCAGAAATCGGACAGGCACTTGTTTCCCTGTTGCTGCATGCAGCAAGAGAATATCATGTTAGGAAGGCCATTGGTCTGACCCAGTAGGACATGTGTTATGTTGTTAGAAAAGCGACTAGTTGATCACCTTAAACTCCACTCATAATTCACTGACAAAATAACAGTTGTTCCCCATTCACTTTGTAAAAATAACACTGTGTAACATATCACACTACGCAGGCTTCCTCATTAGTACTGACTCAATAAATAAAAGCATATACACCACCTTGAATTTCTATAGTTGTCATGATTTGAGGCTTATACTGTTTATGAAAACCTATTTTTCTTAATGAAGTCGCTTACGGATTCCATCAAAGTCAGACTTCATGCAGGAAGGTCATCTATATCTTGCCAGCAGGAAAAGGATTCAGCCAATAAAGGAATAAGTAAAACATAACTCTTTAACATCCAAGTAATATGAATGGTGTTACTACTGTTCACAGTTACATTTACAAACGTTTACATTCTCTACCCTGTAGACAAAGACTATTTCAAGGAATACCCATGTTTTGCTCTTGATCTCACCAGCACTCAGATTCCCAGTCTGAAAGTAGCAGTTAACTTTAAATATAGGTCTAATAACAAAAACCTAGAGGTGTACCCCTCATTCAGTATCATTTACTGTATACGTTCAACATTATAGTGGCAATAGGCTTGCTAGTACCAAGGTATTAACCAAGGAGTTGAGTGGTTCTGGGATGATCAGTTCCTATGCAATGTGATGTGGCCACAGCGTCCTGCTGTCACACATGGATACCAAAATACTTGGTCACAATCATGGCAGAGTTCCATTTCATAGCACCATTTAGTCAGGAAGCCAGTGCAGCTACCTCAGGTCCACATAGCAGATGATAAATCATTCTTCTGTCCTAGAGCTTCTGCCCCAGAAACAACACTATACACTGATGTCAAACCAAAAGTATTGTATTGTCTTCCTTTAATAAAGCTTTTATTTAGCATCCCTCTTGTGATCCAGATATTAAGGATATGACCATAAAAGGTTCATACAGTAGATCAGTTTTATTCCACTCATCTATAAATATGTTATAGACTGAGAAATTCATACTTAACAACATCCCTCAGTAATTTCCAATATACCAAACCTCATGATATTGCAGACAAGCAATATCACTCACTTCTAGAATTAAATAAGAACGGATGCATTAGTCTACATAACACCACAGTTATGTATATAACACCACACAATCATTGAAGACTTCTTTTCTTGAGGCAATGGAGAGACTGGGTTGTGCCCTTTGCAGATTATTCAACAAAATGCCAAAAAACAGGAAGCACCTAATTTGTATACATTACAAAAAAATAAATAAAATCCAATACTGCCAACGGACAAAGTGAACAGGTAAGTCTAGACACACAATGCAGAAAGGACTGTGGCAAAAAGCTGACAATATTCCTGAGGCTTACCAACTTTTTTTGCTAGTTATATATAACATGAAAATTGAAAAAAAGTTCTAAAATCTGATTAACTGCCCCACTTCTAGCCAACAAGTTAGTCACCAAAAACCAACAGCCTGGGCTGCTTGCTTGACTTGCCATCAGTTTCCTATTTAGACTTCTAAAATTTTAATTCAGTTCATCCAGAATACTTGTGTTTTTTTGTTTTTTTTTTTAAAGTTCAGAATTTAATAAATCAAGATAGACAAAAACACCACAGAAATATGACATTTTCTGTAGAACACTACTGCTCTAGTGTTCACTGGCAAATTGTCAAGAAAGTGGAGTCATTCTCATTCAAATGCACATGCTTCTGTCTCAGCCAAAGTTTTGCCTGACCATGAGTTTCCTATCTTTCTTGTTATTTCTTCTCTGGAATAAAAAGACATATCAATTGTCTTAGTTGAAAAGTCTGCACCGACATTTATCCCTTCTAAACTATTTTCCAGAAATATTCTGATTCAAAGACACTTCACAATCACACCCTGAAGCGAAGAATGAGTAGGAATGCATGGCAGAATTGAGCAGCATTAATGTGTAACAGGTAATAACCCTTAAATAAATCACTTTCTTGTTTTGCATAAATACCAACCATCTGTTTTCACTCCAGCCACTGAGGTTAGGATCCATTTCCAATGTATATCAGAAAGAAATGGTTTGCCTACAGGCCCTACTGTCATGCTAAGCAGCAGCCATCCCTAACCCAGGCAACTTTACATGGGGGTGCATCAGCACAGCCAGGGCTCACTTGCATCTGCTTAAAGCTAGCTGGGGTGCCCAGTACAGCACATCACCAGTGGAGATACACTTTGGATGTTTTGTAATATTGATACTGGAAAGAATATCATGCTTTTACCACATACCCTGAACTTACTGTATCTTTCAGACAGAGAGTGAGTGTGTGATTTCAGGGCACCAAGAGCAGAGATTTCTCTGTCTTGTCTTTATGCTTTTTCTGTTTTCTCACTGATCTCTGTGTGTTGGGAAACTGGTTTCCTGTTCTTCATGGGAGCTTTGTTCACATGAGAAACTGGAAAGTGGAAAGAAATCCTGGGATCAACCCTTGGAAGAGGAGCAGTGCTGTCTCTCAAGTCCCTGTGCTCAAGACTCATAAACTGTTGTTTCTTCTCACATTATCCCATTTCATTGTTCCTGCACCCCTACTCCTCTAACACAGAGTAGGATCATTATGTTAACAATGACAGAAAGGAGAATTTTGTGGTATAGTTCTCCCTATATCCCTATATCCTGGCCTGAACATGGTGCTCCAGACTTAATCTTATGCTACTTGTCCCTAAGCAGTAATTAATACTGTAGTGAGACTATTGTGCTACTGTTCTGTCCCAGAGAACTCCAAAAAGCAGTACTAATCCATGAATACAAACCCACAGACTCTGGTGATTAACCACAACAAGCCAAGTTATGCAGGTGATTTGGAAACTGGTCCTGCAGAGACCCACCTGCAAGATTGCTTGATTGGGTGATGTGGGTGGCGTGGGCTAGCCTGAGCTGCCACCTCCCCAGACGCAGCTAGGAACTGAGCTCAGCGAGGGCAGCCAGCGGCTCCCTCCCATTCTCTCCTTCCTCTGCGCTTCATTTTCTCTCTGGCTGGGGCAGGGCTTGCCTGGCTTTGCTCCACACTGCCAGAGAACAGCATGTACCTTGTCCAGCCAGCCGCCAAGGATCACCCCAAGAGCCACCTCTGAGCTCAGAGAGTGTTCCCAAACAGCAGGGTAGCAGAGTACTCCCCGTATAAAACTAGCAGAACAGGTATTCTCAGCTACCAGATCAGCATTATAACTAAAGGCAACAAGTACAAAGGGAGGCAGACAGACACTTCAGACACAATACTTTGTGGTCAAGTCAGCCTGCAACTATCAGTTACAAGGATTTCTTTCTTTGATTTTTTTTCTTTTTTTTTTTTTTCCTGAAAGAATTAATGGAAACAGTCAACAGAAAAAATTATAATTGAAAGGAAGAATTAATCAAAGGTACTGATTTATTTGCACAGTTTTACGTAATAGCTAAGGTATGTATGTTTTAATTCACTTCCTTGGAGACACCCTGCAGAGCATAACACTTTAGCAATACATAGTTCACCAAGAGGGTATTGGATTTTAATGTGGATCCACTACTTACTGCAGTTATTTCAGCAAAAGTCTGCTTTGACTCTCCTTTAGCTTTAGTAGTATGCTTATTTACTTATCCCACAGAAACATATGTGCCATTTCTTTTAAACAAAAGCAATAAACTACAGCATTTTATACTAGTTATATATAGCTCTGAACAGTTAGTTTATTGTGTGTTTATTAAAATAATGGTGGCTTTACTAAAAACACAGCGATAGGAAAAAAATGTGGGTGACATTAAAAGGGTAAAGGGAATTTATTTTGCATACTGAATAAGAACCTGTCCTGTCAGTAACTATTAAATTTTAAAAAGCAAAAAGTCCTCACAACAAAAAAACATAATTATTCACAAGACAGAACTTTGCTGATTGCTAACTGACAAAATCTGAAAAAAATCATACAGACAGTTCACTATTACAGGCTGCTTCTACTCTGAGCCACAGAGAGGAGGGGAAACACATGAAGCATAAATACAGAACAGTCTCACACATGCTGCTCCAAAGTCTGCTTCTTTCCAGGACACATCTCTACCAGTCAGTCTATTTATGCAACAAAACTACATGTAAGTATCCCCAAATAGCTCACACAAACTATAGTGTCATTTTACTCTCCAGCCTCCAGAAAAGCAAGCTTTATGTTAAAATTTTTCTTGCTGAAATAAGTCTACTAAAGATTTTTAGGAGGTACTTTTAAGTGCAAGGACTGAACCTGACTACTAAATGGGAGAAAAAAAAAAATATAGAATGTGTTATAACACAGTATGTAATGGATTTTCTTTTCAAAAATTCTATACACTGTATTTTACAATAAAAAGCTTCTTCATTTTATTCCTTACTAGTAATTGTGAAACTCGTCAACTGAACATCTTTGATAACCATTAATCAATTCAAATATCAATTCAAAATTAAAGCCTGTGACTTTCTTGGGACATATCTGTGTGTCTTAATAGGAAGGAGAGTCTAAAAGAAACAAACCAAACACATTACCACATTGCGTCGGTAGTCCTTAAGGAGCTGGTAGATCGGGATCTTGGCTTCATAACAATGCTCATTTTGAAAAGTTCCTTCAGTATTTTTAGCAGTCAAACATCAGTTGTCCGTTAAAAGCTCATTCTTGAAGTACTCCATTTCAAAGTATGTTTTAAAATCCTCTGCTTTTTAAAGCCCTTCCAATACACCTCTTGTAAAAATCCAGGCTGTAAAGGAAGAATTCTAACACACTGCAACTCCTTCCTTTTTCATGCTGAGTTTACTCTAGCACTGTGCTCTTCGGAAATGACAGTGCTTTTCTCTTCTGTCTTGTATTGCCCTGGGAGGAACTAGTCTATTTTGAATCTATTCTCCCTGCAGGTCACATGGGAATGAAGGCAGCTGAAAAGAGTCTCTATCTCTTTCTTGCAGTTTGATAACAACAGGTTTAAAGGTCAATAACATTGAAAAAAGAATAAACAATACTGATGGATAATAAATAAAAGGAAAAGATGAATGTAAGTTACAGTAACAGTTGTGAGTTTGTAGGGAAATTCCACTGAGAGACATGCTAGATAAATTAGTCTCTGTGGAGTAAAGAAAGGACTAAAGATTTTTTTCATTCCAAATTAACTAAAAGCCTTACCCAGATATGTAATTAGACCCTTTCTTTTACTCCTAACACTTGCCTAGATACTGTGAATAAGTACTATTGTCTAACTTCACAAAACAGAAAGTATTCTGTCTGAAAGATGTTCAGAACACTCTGGGGAAGTCAAGTAAAAATGAAATTCCTTGTTGACTCTTAAACACACATACAGACAGTGATTGTTATAAATCACTGAAGGACAAAATACCTTAATTAAAGAACTATAATATGATGTCCTCTCTACTGAATTGCAGAAAGAGATCTGTTACAATAAATACATTAGTAGTTTATGCATTACAAAAATCCCTTGCATTTATGATCCCTAGCCAAAAATCTTGCCATTAAAGTTTTGGGAATTAATTCCTGTGTTAGTATATTTGGCAAGTTCAGCATTAGAAGAGGAGAAAATGCAGAAAACTAGGCAGGGAATATAATGTTCAATTTATACATTTTGAATTTGCTATGAACTATGTTAGAATTGGTTTTAAACTGAAAGAGCAAATTTATTGCTGAACAAGCGGTTACATGTGTAATAGCCATTCCTTTGTACAGTCTCTACAAGTGTTGCAGTATATTACCTCTGATGGCAGTGCAGCTAGGTTAATAATGAAAGCAAGCATTAAAAAATATATTTGTAAAATTTAAATAGGCTTGGCAAATAGAAGGAAAACATGTTAAACAGGTTATGCATCAAAATATAAAAAAAATAAATCATCAAATAGCAATGTACCTAAAGTGTGTAAGGTTCTCTAAAACCCTTGCACGTTATTTTATAACAGTACAATAAAATGCATTACCAACTACACTGTATAGCACCAGGGAAGATCCCAGCTTCACTGGAGGCTTTTGCCAGTGATCTGCATATAAAGTGTTCCACAACAGCAGAAGGAATGTTAATAAGGTTTCTTGCTAAGCATTCTGTTCTTCCTGTTTTCTGTCACCTATCTCTCAAGTATCACCTAGTAACTAGCACAGGGCCTTTTGTAACAGTCTCATGGAATCAAAAAAAGTTAACTTCAAAGAGTGGAAAAAGCATCTGTGATAAATTTAGCTCAAAGGGTCATAAAGTCATGGGACCTCTAGTAATAGTTGGGTCTGTCACTGGGCAGGTCACATGTCTATAGAAGTACACATAAATCAGGCACCATGGCGTGAAACTTTTTTATTCCTTTAAAAGATAGAATAGGTCATGAAAAAAAATAAATCAAAAACCAAAACCAAAACAAACTCCAAAATCAGATAAAATATAAGTGGTGGAATATTACAAAATAACTGGCCACTTTCAAGATGATTTTTTAAAGTTTGCCTGATTATTTATTATTTGTGAAATTTATAAATACGAATATTTTACCTATATTAATGAAGGAATGCAAAATGAAGCAAGACAAGACTTTTGACTAAGTGATTTCACAATACCATGCTGGAACGGAAAATTCAAATCTATTTCTCCTGTGCCACAAAGTAAATATCTCAGGATGGTTTGTTCTCAACAGCATAACAGTCAACATGCTGTCTTTTACTTGCAGTTACTAGATATAAAAGTAGAAATATACTGTAGGTACTAAATATTACTTTACAATGTAAATGCACTCTAGTTTCAAGTACTTTGATAATTAAGGCAGTGGTTTTAAGTGCAGATTCAGAAAATGGTTCTGGTGTTGCAGATCTCCATCTCATCAGCTAAATACTAAAACCCATTGTGAACATGCTTTCTTTTTTTGTCTCCATCCTCAGCCCCTTATAAATAAACTCCTGCTCTCCAAGTGCCTACTAACTTCAACTATTTTGAAATATATATTAAGCAGCCGTACTCCAAGAGGCCAGTGTAGAGCGCACCCTCAGGTAGGAACCTTAGAATCATAGGTTTCTCATAAAAAAAAAAAAGAATCTGTTGATAGGAAGGAGAGCTCACAGTCCTCCAGGGAATGTTAGTTTTATCTGAAGTTCATAAATTGACTTTAGGGAAAATAAAATAAAAAAAAATTAATTAAAAAGAAATTGTTTCTTTTCCGTTTTGGAATCCATTTGTTTTATAGGGTGGTAGGAAAAAGGCTTTGGAACAGAGGTCTTTTTGGGTTGCCTTTACAGTTAAGGCAAGTGTTGACTGTACAAAGAAAATAAGGAAAAAAATGTTTTAAATTAATGAAAATACTAAAAGATGAAGCCATTCAGTGCTGCTTAATACACTAATAATAAAAGCAGCAAAAAAAGAAACAGTATTTGTTATCTGCATGTATTGTCAATGAGCTGAGGTTTTGGCTGTATAGTTAAACTGCCTAGGGCAGAAAAGATGAAATAATTATAACACCAATAATAAAAAGTGTGCAGGATTCAACCCACTTTGAGGATGCTGACATCTTCGTTACTTATCTTCAAATTAGTAACTAATTGAATTAAAACAGTGTTACTTTGCACAAAATTGAAAATGAAAATGAATTGCAAAAAACATGGCTTAGGGAATGGGGCACAGGACTGACTGTTCTGTTCCATGGCTGGGGATATCTTTATCTTGAAGGTATGAAAAATTTGC
>JAWWEW010000088.1:53443279-53454508 GCA_035583185.1 Anabacerthia variegaticeps | reverse complement strand
GTGTGAGCTCAGGCTGCTATCAGCTAAGGCTGGAGTCTATAGTTACATCTGCCATTAACCTTGGAATAAATAATGTTGGATTAATAGTGAAGGGACTAAAATACTAGCCTGCTGGAAGACTTCAGACTTGAGCTGAGCTAAGGCTGCCCAGTGTGTCAGGCTATTTTTCTCTTTTTTTTTTAAATGAACTCAACAAATTCCCCAGATACTCAGCCATGTGTATATCTCTCTCTATATATGAACACATAGATATAAAAAAATATGGTTTGCATTATAAAAATATAACCTTTTTGTCAGCTCTAAATGGGCATACTGCAATAATTACAGCACTAATTACATGGTTAAAAGGCAAATCTATCAATATTTCCATCAGACCTTCTGTTTTTCAACTGTTTCACACAAATTTGGACTACAATTTCTTAGCTAAATAATTCCTTAAAGAATTAACACTGTTGGTTCATACTAAACTAAGTAGGGAGTTAAGCAGTAGTTATGTTTTCCAAGAGTAATATTGCAGTCTTTTAGGCTAAAAAAAAAATAAAAAATAAAGCCTGCCATTTCTGCCCTTTGTTTAATGAAGCAGTAGCTGTAAGGAAAAGCAAGATCTGCATTCTTTTTACAAAGATTTCATAACTGGGGCCAGTCCTGGACAAAATTGCTGTCAAGTGTCAGGAACATCATTTGATAACAGTGGTTGTAAGACATACCCTCTTTCATCATCAGAAAAGCTGGAATAGTTCTGCTGGCTACCAATCAAAAGTGAGAGATTAGAAAAGAAGGCTGGAACACACTTAGGAATACCACCATTTAAAGACTGTGAATATATTTCAAGAACACAAAATAGACCACCATTTCAAGAAGACAAAACTTGCATGTACAATCTGAAAATTTAGACATACACTTAAATTTTAAGTATGTTAGTTAATCTTTTATACTGAAGTTCTTTTCTTTTTCAACTTTTTCGTGTATACAATAAAACCTTACATTAACAGCAGAGCTGCATTCCCCAACCACACATATTCTAAAACGAATGGGTTTTTAACATTTTTTTCTTTTTGGAAGTAGTGAGGTAATAAAGTTTTACTATCAGGAAGTATTCCTGAAAGCAAATCTGAGGTGCAATATTTACATTAGTGTAACAGCACAGTTCTCTACAAAACAGAAGAGTAGATTTCTCCATGTCCTTCACTGGAAATTTGGCATCCACAGGTATGGAACCATGGCCTGAATGAGTCAGACAAGGATAAGGTACTTTTTTGGTAGAATGACATCACCCATACTTCTAAGTCCTTCATAAAAATGTCAGGAACTAAAGTTAAATCTAAGTTATTCATTATGCTACAAAGCCTTTCTTGAAGAGGAACTACACTTCTACGATACTTGTGTTTCAAAAATTTTTATAAACTTTTCTAGTCTTCTTCCTCTCTGATTTGTTTTTGAGATATGGAAAACTCCAAAGGTTTAATCTGGCTGGTACAGGGAGAAGAAAGGAAAAAACAAGCATTTCGTATGAACACTCAGAAGTACAAAATGTGTTGGATTTTTAACACAAAACTGTTGAACTCCATACTGTAATTAAAGGGGAAAAAAAGCATGTATTTAAAAAAGTATGAAGTTACATGAGAGCATTCTCTGAGAACAAATGAAGGTTAAACCTTTCATGAATTATTCACTGAGAGTTAAACAATGCACACTAAGAAAGTTTTCTCACTAGCCTTGAGGTGTCAGAGGTTTGGTTGCTGATTTAAACTGGTCAGCTAGGCTCCTGCTATAGAAGACTCTGATAGGCAGTTGCTGAAGTAGTCTGTTTCCATGATCAGACATCTATTTTAAGACAGACAGAACTGCTTCTCTCAGCTATCTGTCTTTCTGTGAACTATGACTCCCTGCCTATTCTACATTAGAAACCTAGATTTTGAGCAATTCACGATGTACTTGATAAATGCCATAGTACCACCATAAGACCTGTAAGCTTATATAAAATGGATCTGGGATTTTTTTTGCGACTTCACTCTCTTATTTGTGCCAGTTGAACTGAATGCAGATCAGATTAAAAATTTTCCTTTCATAGAAATGTAAATTTCCCATATTTTTGTATTTGTCCTCACAATTTATCATATTTGGATTCTATGAGAGATTAGCAATGAGAAGACATCATCACTGCAGTCCACACCTAATGTAGTAATTATCATGGTTCAAAAAACTACACCTCTGAACATTCGTCCTGACCTCCCCAGAAGGAGAAAAGCAAAGCAATCAAAAGGAATATCATATATATAGTATATTATCTATGTACATCAGCCTACTGCTGAAAACTCATGTTAAGACCTACTTCTCCTGAATGTTCAGACACGTGGAAGGAGAGATACAGTATGCTCAGATATTCATTGATTCTAAATTTCTTCCCAGTTTAGGACTAATTTATTAGTTATCTCTTAATTCTTTATTCCATATTTATATGTTTGAATTTTTCTTTATTAAACAAGATACCAGGCACAAGAAAAGTGTGTTGCAGTATATATCCCAAAGAAACCCACAATGACACTGACTGTAAATATTGGTAGAGATGACAGTAGACAGAAACTTCATATTGTTGTGGAGGTATAAATTGCATAAATTGGATGCAAGTGTTTCAGTATTGTCAGTGCAGTGCCACACTGGACATGGACAATGTGCATCTTTCCTCTTTGTCCTCTGTGAGTAAAAGTGATACTTTGTGTCATCAAACACGTCACAACTTAGCCAGATCTCCATAGAGGCATATTTATATACAGGACAGCAATTCTGAAACGCATAGTTTTTCTTTATAGTTATCTAGTGTTTTATTTTCACATACTCCAATGGTAGCCTTCTAATAAAACAACTCAATCTATTGTTTTTTCTTGATAGTCTCCTTCAGTACTTGATTAGCAAAGCTACCTCTATTTTTAACATTGAATTCAATCCAGCTAACTTCCTCCTAGATGTTTGCTGCAAATGCAGAAGAGAATATCTTTAATTAAAATAAGAAAAAAGACATCAAGTCTTTCTCTTTCTCAGCTTAGGATGTTCTTTTGTTATTTAAAGGGTGTTTCTCAACTTTACAGCATATTGCCTTAAAAAAATAGTAATAGAAACATAGAATGGCTCAGGTTAGATGGGACCTGAAATATCATCTAATTACAACTTCCTTGCCATTTGCAGGGACACTTTCCACTGAACCAAGCTATTCAGAGCCCCATTCAACCTGGCCTTGAACAAAGCCAGGAATGGAGTTACCACAACTTCTCTGGGCACCTTGTTCCAGTGCCTTACCACCCTCTGAATGAAGGATTTCTTCCTAACATCTAATCTACATTTCTCCCTTTTTTAGTTTAAAACCATTCCCCCTCATTCTACCACTGTGTGTCACTGTAAAAAGTTGCTCTGCCTCTTTTTTCTGATTCCCATTTGGTACTAAAAGGCTGCAATGTGGTCTTCCTGGAGCCTTCTCTTCTCCAGGCTTAAGAAACCCTACAATCTCAGGCTGTCTTCAAAGGAGAGATGCTCCAGTCCTAGGAACATCCTGGTGGCCCTCCTCTACACTCAGTCCAACAGGTCCACATCTTTCCTCTGGTGAGGACCCCAGAGCTGGATGCAGTACTCCAGGTAGGATCTCACAAGAGCTGAGGAGCAGAATCACCTTCCTTGACCTCCTGGGCATGCTGCTGTTGATGCAGCTCAGAATGTGATGCCCTTTCTAGGCTGCAAGCACACACTGTTGGCTCATGTCCAGCTTTTCATCCATGAGAACCTCCAAGTCCTTCTTGGCAGGGCTGCTCTCAATGAGTCCTTCTCCCCGTCTGTACTCATGTCTGGGATTGCTTTGACACAGATCCACACCTTGCACCTACACTTGTTGAACTTCCTGAATTTCTTTTGGGCTCAGTTCTCAAGCTTTGCCAGGTCCCCCTGGATGTTATCTTATTGTTCTATTGTGTCAATTGCCTCATTCAGCTTTATGTCACCTGCAAACTTACTGAGGGAGCACTCAATCCCACTGTCTGTGTCAAAGACACTTAGGAGCCCCAAACTCAAGACAGAGTCCTGAAGGACACCATTCATCACCAGCCTCTATCTGAACATGAAGTCATTGACCACAATGCTCTGGCTGCTTCCATCCAGCCAATTCTTTATCCTTGAATTCCTTATTCCTTCCAGAGTTCACCCTTAAAATCCAAGTTGCTCCAATTTGGACCTAATGATGCCATGTGGGACTGTGTCAAAGGCAGTAGAAGGAGTCCAGATAGATGATATCGGTCGTCTTCCCTTGTTGAGCATTGCAGTTCACTACAGAAGGGCCTCAAGACTGGTCAGGCCCCATTTGCCTTTAGTGAGGCCGTGCTGGCTGTCTCATATGATGCCCTTGTCTTGTATGTATCTTAACATTGTTTCCATGAGGATCTGTTCCATGATCTTTCCAGGCACAGAATTGAGGCTCACTTTTTTATACTGCCCTGGGTCTGTACAGTTGCAATAGCAAGTCCTCCTATCTGTTAATTTTCCTTTTGTGAGTTATATGTCTGCAAATCCATTACTGATGTACTACTTCAGATAATTTTAAATTACAACAAAGAGCAATCCTAATTGATTAAAAGGCCTGGACTTAACTCATTGCTTTTCTCCAAAAAGAACACCTACAAAACAATAGCCAGATACTTCTCAACTTGATATCTTTTTTTAAAGTTTTATTTACTTACTCAAACACAATGAAACCTAAATATTAAATTGTCACTTCTTTGAAAAAATAAGAAACTTTTCTCACCACTCTTTTATAAATCAAACAACTAGTTGAAAGTAATGTTTCCTCTAAGTTTTCCTTTAGAGAAACATGCTTTTTTAAATAATATAACCTTTGTCATGGTAGCTTTTTAAACAAGTTAGATTTATGCATTTTTCATGAGAACATCTACATGATCATGACTGTTACTTGTTATAAAATATATTTCAGTTTTAAAGCATAAAAGTTAAAAAATTTTACATCTCTTATGAGATTTGTCCTCTAAATAGCCATAATTGGATAGGTCTAAAGCTCACAGATTAATTTGTTCTTATAATAACATTCAGTAATAATTTTCTCATATATCACTCAATGCTTCAAGTGTCCTCCTGGACAAACCTGACTTGTATTCTCCTTGAGCTCTGACATATTTTCAAGCCAGAAACTACTCCCTGACTCTAAAAATTCTTTCACACTCAGCATCCTCTCTTCTCATATTTCAGCTCTGGTGCCCAACTGAAACCTTATTTTCTTCTTGAAGTTTTGCCCTCGGCTTTTCACAAAGCTAATTCCGTAGCCCTTTGTTTTTTTACATCTTATTTCTTATGCACTATGCTAAACCTATTCCTAAGTAGTTTTAAACACCGTTTATGTTGAGGAACCATCATGTACCTTTTTCTGTTAAAATTTTACCTCATTTTACCTAGCCATGCTTCTCACAGAATTTTCTGATACTCCCATATAAGAAAAATGTTAGAACTGAGCTTTAAAATAGCATTATCTCATAGGGTTTTCTGTCACAACAAGAGCGCTATTACTTATTCATGCTATCCTAATATATTTTCAGCCTTGATACTTCATGTTGGCCAAGCCAGACTTGCTATAGCTGAATATCATCACTTTCACTTGCATAATACTTGTCACTTGACTTGGCCGGTATCATCACTTCCTGATGAAAGGTAGAAAGACTGACACATCTTTCTGGCTCACTACTTCAACAGTATAATTTGATTTGTATGTCCTTGTGTATGACCCCTTCTTGTATGAAATTTGTATTTTCTGCATAAATTCAGTGGTATTCCCTGTAAGACATTTTCGCCTCCACTACATCTACTCTTTTTTCAAAGAGTTTATTTTAGTCTGATAATAAAGACTGTTTCAATCATCAGTATTTTGCTTCTTTCTCAAACATTTTCTTGTTTTCATGAAGACTCTGTGTGAAAGGAAAAAGACCTCATCAAATTTCATATAACCTCGATGTTCTCTTTTAAATTACTTCTCAAAAAATGCTCTTCCTAAGATGGCCAGAAAAATGGCTGTGTCAGTCAATGTCTAAAGAACAACAATTTGGCCTTCTATTTATATAATTGTGAGTAAAATCTTAAGTTTGCTATGGTCATGGAAACTATGTTATATTTTATTTTGCAAATATTGTTAAAGACTACCACTGACATTAAAAGTTGGCTGTGATAACATATTATCTTAAATTTCCATGTTTCTAGGTATATATTTCATAGCTACTAACTAATTTGAGCTAGCATTCATAATACACTTGCAGTTTTACAAATCATAGCAAAAGGTTATGTTTCTGGAATAAGATGTTATAAAATTCTGGAATTTATTTTTCTGTTTAAGCAATTTCTATATATGTAAATACACTCAGTCCTGCAAAGTCAAGTCCAGCTGATCAATATCCTGATAAAGTGACATTTAAGAAGAGAAGAACTGGCTAAGACTTTTCCCCCCTTTGTTTCTCTGCATCATGTTCTGTTACTTTGGACAACAACACAAATAAATGATTCACTTTTGCCTTTCAAAACTGAAAAAAAGCTCTTGGCTTATAAAACTTTTCTCGGGATATCATTCTTGCAAAGATAAGGATGAGCTATTAAGCTGCTTTGCCTAAAAAGTTCTCAATCTAACACATATCACACTGACTACAGAGGAAAACTTATGACTTCTTCAATGTTTATTTTAAATTGTAAATAACAGTGTTGATGAATTTAATAATTTTATGAACATTTGAAACTTAGTTATCTCTTTCTTTCTTGTCCAAAGTCCTCCAAACAGACTATTAAAAGTCTTTCTAACACCAGGTTCACATCTACACTGTGTTTTTCTGTCTAGCATGACAGCTTTCCCACTCAGGTGCTCTATTGTTTACTTTCTTAATGACCCTTGTCCAGATGATCCAAAAAGGTCATAATTTTAGAGAAAGCTTAGGGCAGAAATATTTCTTCTGAGAAAGTTCAAACAGAAAATTACATCAACCATTAATTTTGCCAATATTCTTTTTCAGAAAGGCACCTAAGGAAAATAAAGACTCAAGAATATTTCTAATATTTAATAAATTTTGAACTACCTAGAGGAAGAAAAAAAACATTGTTTTTACTCAAGTAAATGAGAAACCTATTTAAAAGCTGTGGCTACTGGAATTATGATCATATTTCTCAGCTTTGCAGCACATTAAGGATTCATGTCCTCTCTTCTGAGGATATCCATGTTTGTTTTGTTTTGTTTTTTTTTTAATACAGGACATCCTGCATGCCCAGTCCCAGCAAATGAAGCAATAAGATCTGTGACTGCTTTGCCTGACAGAAATTTGAATCAGGCTGCACATCACTGGTGGCTCAGACGTCTCAGGGAGAAGCTGAGCTCTCGGGAATGCAAAGTACCTGTAGCTCGACTCATTCACAACCTTGATAGGGATGACCACTTATTTCTGAGTTGTAGTCCAGTAGCTATTTGCACCAAAACAATAAAGCACCAAATAATAATGCACCAAAACCTAATCTTAAATTCTAAAAGGATACAGGTGTCAGAGAAAGAATAATTTTGTTTTCAAAATAAAACAGTACAAGCTCTGTTCTTCTAAGATCTGAATCCAAGTTCTCAAAAATGTAGATACAATTAAAGATGTAGTACCAAAATAAACCAGAGTTCAATCATGTTAATTTTCTAAGTTCATAATCAATGAAAGACATTTATGGACAAGTCATATGTGCAGAAAAATATGTCTTTCAAAAAGCAGTTTGACAGTATTAGAAAAAGAAAACAAAGGTTGTGTACAGAATCATCTCATCTAGATCAGTAACAAAAACCTTCATATGAATGAGAACCAAATGTGTTCTTTGTTCATTAATTAGACCTAGAGAAAAGCAAACAAAACTGTACCTGAAAAGAAAAAAGAGGTGCTGGAAAAGGAAGAAATAACAGATCTGTGGAGACCAAAAAGAGCGAAATAGTATCTATAGAATAGAAAGTGACCAGTGGGAACATGAAGAAAATATGAAATTGAAAATAACAACACCTCTGTGATTCTATTAATTTTAGGGCCCAGTAAAATGACGTCTTTCAGTTCCTGGACTTTCCTTTTAAAGATATTGCTAGATGTCCTTTGCATGTCACCCTGACGGATGAGAAAAAACAAGGCTTCTGTTGTTTTTGACCTTCCTCCATTACATCAGGAAGATTATTCTAGGTTGCATATCTTGTCTATTTTGACTCACATTCTTTCTGTGATGGCATCCAGTCCACAGAATAAAGTACATTACAGTGATGAGAATCCCTGAATTTTGCTTAAAAAAGTAAACAATACTGGTTGAGGTGGCTTTGGAGATGAAATTGGGGTTGTCAATACATGAAAAAATTAAAACTCTCTTTGTGGGTTTAAGGCTTTTGCTTTTAAGCCCTGTCAGATCCTTCTGGTTTGGTTTAGTTTTGTTTTCAGACAGTGTCATTTAAAATAGGACTCCCTTAACTCAGTATACTGAACATCTAAGGGGTTAAGACAGCATTAAAGAATAACAAAAAAAATGGATCGGAGCTTTAGAATAACATTAGTTATTTCCCTGACACAAAGTTCTCTTCAGCTCTTATCAGCAACCAAAATCTTAATGAAGAAAAGCCACTGAACATCAGAATAGTCAATCACTTTTCTAAATAACCTTTAGGACTCTCTTACAATACAGTCATCTTTTCATCCTTTATATATCTTGGGATTTGTCTAGTTTTAGTTTGAACATGAAACTTTTTCTCTCTTTCAGTACGTAGCATTTAAAATGAAATTAACAACATGAGTGTTTCTATCTTGCAGGATTTTGGCCATGGATATATGGAATTGATATCTTCAGTAATTCCAATTTGTGTTGTACACACGAATCTGTGGTTTAAATCTGAATACATATGAGAGCATCACATTCAAAGTTATCCCTCTTTGGCTCTATTAACAGAAGCCCTTTTGATAAGGCACAGCAGCTACAACGGAGTAATAGATTCTGTTGCTCTTCCCTTGGTAGGTATAGTACTTTAAAAAGTAATGTTTTCCCTAAAGTGGAAAATATGACACATATCACAAAAAAAACAAACCAACAAGCAAACAAACAAAAAACCCTACTCTACTACACAAAAAATAATTTTAAAATAATATGTTCAAATAGTTCTTTACTTGCTTTACTTCAGTTTAGACTTCAGATCTCAGCTCTGCCCATTTTGTTTGTTTTCTTATTCATGTCTGAAATCAGTCTGCGATCTCTTTCAGGCTCAGCTCATGGGCCATTATTCCTGAATGACTAAGCCCTGCTGCAGGAGACATGGCTATTAAGTACACAAAGTGATATTTAACTGCTCAATATATTTAGTTTACATGACAGATTTTAGGTACACATACCGATTTTTACTCTTTGCAATTGATATATAAATTGAAGTTGACGAATACTAATTACACTTTCCTGCCTCATTTTGCATTGCAACTGCAGCAAACACCATCTTTAACCAATCAGTAAACTGGTGTGTTATTTACAGTGTTAGAGGGGAAAAAAAAGCACTACCAATAATATATTGTGATACTTTTTTTAAAGTCAGTTTGCAGAGAGAGTAAGATAAAAACCTCACCAACCACAGCTCTATCTTTTTAATTTAAAATATATGTAACAATCAACAATTAAATATATGCTAAATAATGAATAATGAGCCAAAGCATTTGCAGCATAATTAACTTATTTGTACTTGAATGAACAACTAGAGATGGTCTTCACATCCTCAGAGGCATATCTTTGTTCACGAGGGCTCTGCTGCCACTTATCTCTCTCAACATAGAAAAGCAAATATACTTAATACTCCAGTATTATCCACTTGAATTTAATACTAAATGACTCTCCAAACCTCCTGCAGTCCAGGTTTTTCTTGTTTTTTTTTTCCCCCTGAGGACTATTTTACATTTTTTTACTACTTTCTATGTGAAAAAAATCAAAAACCACAAAAATCTCAAAGTTGAATCAAATGAAATAGATGTCCAAGAGCCAGTTCTTGAAATTATTTCTCTTTACTTTTGTGTGTGTAATACAAAAGACTGTTCATGAATTTGAGTGCATACCCAATTATGGCTAAAATGTATAGTATTTTCTACAGGGTATTTGGCTTCTGATCAGGAATATTCATATTGAGCTGTGTCCTAGAGCTGCACTACACTGTCTGGTTTGACTAGTCCTCCAGAATTGTTTTGTTTGTTTGTTCATTTTTTGGTTTTGTTTTTGTTTGTTTTGGATAGAAAAAAAAAGTGCAAATTTTGTATTTGAACTAAAAATGGAAAGGAACATCAACTTCTTTCTCATCAGGCAACACTAGCTCATTGTACCATATCAGAAGGACTAAAGATTAAACAAAAGGTTTTAAGGATATATTTTACATGAACTGAACTTTACAGCACTGATGAGTTCACTTTACAGCACTTCAAAGCGGGTGGAGCTCAAGCAGTACTAGTTCTCTGAAGTGAACAAATCTAGGGCACATGTGGAGCAGGAATGTTGTCTTGGTCCTCTGACTTGATATTCCAAGAAATGTAAGCAGACCACTTTGGTGACCTGGGTAGTAAAGCAGCTGAGTTTGTAAACTAACTTTCTAGTAGAATTGCTTAAACAGCATTTTCTTAATTAAAAAGGTTTTAAGAGAGCCTTCAATTTTTTGCCATATATTTTCCTAAAATGTCAGAGGCTTTGACATGTAGTTTACAAAATTCTAAGTATTTGCCAATAAGAAGCACAAAAAAAATCTTTTATAGTGATACTAAATTCACTATGGTACATTTGTTTATCATGCAAATAATTATAATCAACTCATTTATATTAATTAGGAAGGGGAATGCATATCTTGGTCTCTTGAACTCGGTAAGGTGTATCCATGAAGGTAACTCAGTGGGGCAGACTGTCACCTGCAGGAATTCCTGTTTCTAAGAAACTCCAACTCCTGTTTTGCTAAAGATAGGCATTATAGATCAAAAGGCTCTAGGCAGCTGGCAAATAACTTCAGCCCTGCAAAAGGGAGAAATGGAAACAATTGAGCTGCAAGATTATGATGTAGCTTTTGCTACTGAGTGAATAGACAGGACTCGTATGTCACTGTTGTACACTGCCTCTTTTCTTCTCCATGGACACCCCCTTGTTGTGGGGGAGAAGCTTGCGTGCCCTTATGAGGTTGCGAGCTGTGCTGGCAGT
>JAWWEW010000088.1:53425981-53437827 GCA_035583185.1 Anabacerthia variegaticeps | reverse complement strand
TTTGTTGGATTCTTTTTTCTTTTAAAAATGTAAAATTTCCATGAGATTGAAACCCTACATCCTGAAATGATCTCTGTTGCCTTTACTCAATACTGTGTCCTTGTAAACTTCTCTCAGAGGAAAGAGAATGGGGAGGGATGAAGAGAAAAAGTACATAACAATGGAAGTAAGACTACCACAACAGTGTTAAAAACACTGAATATTCAGTCTGGCCAGTACAGACACTACCAGGTATTTAATGGAATGGGAGGTTACTGATCATGACTCAAAATCAGTTAATTAGCAAATCTGTTAAACTACATCAGAAATGAGATAGAAGGTAATAATAAAAATCTCATAATGAGAATGTTATTATTTTTCCATGAGAACAGGTATTTGTCTAGACTGTATGTCCTCATCAGAAGCTCTGGGTTTTCTTCCAGTCACTGCATTAGAAAGATCACTGTGATAGGAGGGGAGGTTAAGAGATCGGCAACATGAATGATATGGACACAAAATTTTTCCACGTGAAAAGCTTAGTTAGAAAGCTGATGAAAAAAAAATTGGTCCACAAATATATAAAACAACAACAAACCTGTTAGCAACATAAGGTCACAATCCTATTGAACATGTTTCACAGCTAAAATGCTGGCAAAGACCAAGAGCTGGATTAGCTTGCATGGACTACCCATGTAGTGAAGTATAACAGTACCCCTGCTGCTAAGCACATCAGACTGGTGTATGTGCCAAAGCCTTCTAGGTGGGCACAAGTCTCCTTTTTTACTTTTTTTTTCTCTAAATTTCCTTTATTGCTCCACAAATAAAGGTGCATTAGAGCATTAAATTACCTTTTAGCATATTGCAGAAGTTTTCAATTAGCACTCAAAAATGGCTTTCAGACAGACAACTGAAACACAAAATGACCTGCAGATTATTAGTGGTTTCTAGAGCATAGAAGTTGCATTTACTAGTTCCAGTAAGAAAAATTGGGTTTTCTATTAAAAAAAAAATTATCCATTCACATCCAAAATGGACATAAGCAAATTCTAGAGTGCCATAGTACAAACATTAATATGTCACCCTTGTGCTACTTTCTTCTTGTTTAATGAAGTATCTAGAAATTAATTACAACATTTCAACACGGTACACGCTGAACTTGCATCAGCTTGTTCCTGATGTATTCAGTATCAGATTGAATGATAGATCTATTTATAGTGGTCCTAGAATTTGTGATACATGAGGGAATTGCAAGTCAGATAGTTCTGACATTAACATAAACATCCATGGACATCTACAATTTGTAAATCAAACAGTATTTCTTGGTGTTTATGGTTAATATAATCTTGTTCTGCATCCTAAGAGATGCCAGCATAATCTAGGAGACTAGGTTTTTGTGGGGATTGTTTCAGCCACACACAGTAAAGGCCAGCCATTTATTTATTGTAAACTGTAGCATCATAATTTACTTCACTGCATATAAAGGAATGTTTCTTGTGGTTATTCATAGACGTTCTGGCTTTGGCTGTTAGAATTTACTTAAGCATAAATTGGAAAAAAACTCCTTGTTGATAAAATACCTATAGATACACTTCAGTTTTCTGTTTATTTCACACTAACTAAATCACTTCCAAGTCTGTCACAAGAACCACAAAATCCCATTGAATAAGTTCTCAGGTAACACTAATCCAAAGCAGCAAGAACATGGATAGATTTAATCTGTCCCACTGTGATAGACTCACTCAATCTATCTATGTGAGGATCAACTGTGGTGGAGAAATTTTAAGTGAAAGCTGAAACTTTTAAACATACAGTTTAAACATGCAGTTTTTGCCTGCTTTTTGGGACATATGGACTGGAGCTTTACTTTCTGAGCTGCTAGCAAATGGTATAGATATTCTTTATATTTATTCATTATCAAGGACTCTCTAGGCAGTTTTGACAAGAAGGTAACTCTGCAGCAACACCAAGAGTCATGTGTAATTCACCTACTCTCTTGTGCTACTTAATCTGATTTGCAATATGCCTTGCTATTTTGCCACTTTTCTCAATATTTCAAATCAACAACACCAAATGTCTGAATTGAGTATGATGACATTCTGGCATGTAAATTTGTCTAAAATAAGTCTCAAAACATCCTTTTGCTAATGACATGGCATTCTATGAATTACAGAATTTCTTATCTGAATATTAAATAGAATGTGTGACTCATTGCATTCACTACTAAATTCCACACATATATTCAAATATTTAATTTCTTAGAAAATTTTGAATGACTGATCACAAAGAATCAAGACAGTTCCAGTGTGCTGTGACTTTAATCCCTAATAAATAAAATAATAAATTTTAATCTGGTTTCTCTTTCCATTTCATTACTAGTCTTGTAATAATAAAAAAGTTAGACTATTACACTCTGCTCACTAAGAGAGCTTTTACATTATTAAGAAATCCCCTTAGAGAAGGGATTCCTGAAAACTGCTGTTTAAGAAAGATATTTCACTTTCCAGCCCAGCTCCCAAGAGTTTAGTGGCTTGGAATACAATTATCTGGCAGGGTAGAATCTGCCTCCTTATGTACGAATGCTGTGAGCAGCTGGCTCTAGAAGTGGTATTGGCAGTAGCTTCAGCCACATGACTGTTCCTCCAGTCCAGGGAATTATGCCAGATGGCAGCCAAAGAAGAAAAACAGAAAGAAAGCAGAGGAAGGAACAAAAGAAACTCACATAAACCAACAAAGAACCTTTCTTTCTCTTCCCAACGAAGGTTTAAGTGTCATGATCACTGTCTCAGGAAGTGTATCTTCATAGCTAACTAAACTAAGATGTAGTTCTGACACTGCAAAAATTTGATGAACATTAATTATTTGGTTATTCAATTTAATGAATATTATTGCCAGTTTCATTTCTCTTAACACCCATTCTACTTTGGAGCTTATAATCTCTACAAAATTCCCTTCACAAAGAGGTTTTATTCTGCAGATAGTCACTGTGAGTTATTCACAAATCCTTCATTGTGGAAAAAAACATACTGACCAGTCAGACAATCAGGGCAGATACTTCTGTCTCTGGGATATCTTCTTAAGTGGTCCTGAGGACCTGTCATTAAGTCAGTGGGAGATGTGTTTAGTATCTAGTAGGTCTGAGTCTCATATAATGTCTTCTTCCTCATACATCTCAGTTTTGTGCAGGAAATTTTGATAGGCGCTTTAGTTCTTCTTCATCCATGCATGATAATAGTCAGAAGTCATGAAGAAAGCTTCTCTCTCCATTTGTTCTTCAGAGGTCTCAGGAGGCTCTGAAGCATACCTGCTACTCTTAGGACTTAGATTTTATAGTAATATCTAGTGCTATTTTCCTGAGCAAAGCTAAGTGCAGCAAGAAACAGGATTCCTATTTACATTTTAGGAAAGGAGGTGTACTTCAGTTTATAGACTCAAAGATTTAAAAAGAAATGGAAAAAAAAATGTGGTGCGGGTGGGAGAAACAAAAAGGAAAAGAGATCTTATTTGTGCTTTCTGGAAACTCAGTGAAGATGTACACTTATTTTGCTCGCACTGAAGCAGCATGTTCATCTTCCAGAGAACAGGGTGGGCATACTTCCCTACATAACTAAACAACCCTCCTTCTCCACCCTGCAAAAAGTTACTGAAATTGTGAAATGTTTTGGCAGTCTCCTGAATTTCCTTGTGCGTGAAGTATCCAGTCCTGGCCTTGTTTTACATTTAATGTTGTCAACACTTGAATTGCTGGTGTATAGTGAATCATAAGTATCTAACAGCATTTTTGGTCTACTTTCCTCCTTTTGTTCCGTACACTGTGCTGAGGCTTTAAGCTATGGTTTATTTGATGTGCCAGGCAGAGGAAGAAGAGCTCTAAGTGACTGCATTGGATTCCATCTCTTCTAGAAAAACTGTATTTTTTTGAAGACATATTTTTTTCCCCTGCTCTGAGAAAACTTGCATTAGACTGGATCTTCCACCATCTTCTGAAAGATGCAGCCTCCAGCACTCATTGATCAGCAAAGAAACTCAATTCATTATTTGGCTATAAGAGCACATTAATTATTTGATATAAGGGAACATCAATGTATCAGAGATTCTCACAGAAGTGAAATATGTAAACAAAAACATGGTGGTCTATTTAATCAGTAGACTATGAGCATTTCACAGAAGAAACATTTTGGAGGAAAAAAAAATAAATCTAAATTACAGTCTACTTCGCAACTTAAATGGTTTGCTAAACAACATTCATCATGGAAAGCCTCAGAGGTACTATCAGATACTCAGTTTTAGCAGCTAAAGACACTTGACATCAGATGGTTAAGTAACGTGAGCAGAACTGTCAGTTGACATAAACAAGATTATTAAATTACATAGGCTCTGAGTACTGTAAAATTTTGTACTGGATTTCTAAATATAACCTACAGTGTGAATGGAGCCATGGCAGTAACATGGTAATATGTACATATTAAGGATTTTTATTTCTCCTCCTAGTAAGAACTTATATTTAAATTAAATAGTAGTAACAAATATGGCTCACATTCAATAATACAACTATGACCCGTTTCTTACAAAACTGTCTTTAAACTCAATTCTTTAAACCTGCTGAAAAACAAACATGTAACACTTTTTCTATGATAAGAAAAAATTCATTCACAGCTCTGAACTTTAGATAAGGATCCCTTTCTTTTTATTTTTGTTAGCAACTTTTAAGAATATTTTCACTTTATTAATTGAAAAATTAGACAGTGTGCTGTATATACATAAGGTAATAATCAAAATAATCAGATCCTGTATTAACATGTTACATGAAATATTTTTCTTTTTACTGTTTAAACACTGATACATAAAAAATTGATACAAATTTTTAAAAGAAACATAAGCCGCTTTCTTTTAGCAAAAAATCTGTGATAAGAATATTGCCTTAAGAAAGTCTCAACTGTACTATATGATCTAATTTTGAAGAGATAGTATTCTCTATTCAAACACCTTTAACAGTTATTTTTGTTATAAACCTAGGTCCCTATCTATGAGCAACCTAACCTTTCCAAAAGAAAATAATGTGAGAAGTCAGACTGTACTTAGCCAGTTTGGTTTTTTTTTAACACTATTTATCTATACAGTGTTTGCTATCAATAATCCTACATAAAGAATTTAGTTTCTTAGCCATTTGGTATTGTACATGCATGCAAATAAATTTGAACATTGCATCAATTAAAATTAAAAAGTTGCTCTTAACATGATATGTAGTAAGTTCTTCAATGAATTATATACAAATGGGAGGATCTCAAAAATTTTACGTTTGAAAATGTGCATACATCTGTTGTAAATAAATGAAAGGAGGGTGGAAAACAAATATTGATTCAATTGCAAAAAGTAAGGCAATAAATAATGTAAATCATGCTTTGCTACTGGCATTTTTTAATAATAATTAAGGGGAAAATAGAGTCTGTGTGTTTTTCTCATTGGTTATACTTATTTTCAAAAATGTTTAACACAAAAATAATTTAAAAATATGATTTCCTAGCAAAAGCCTCTCAACCACAGGTATTCATTCAGGTTTGGTATGCTCTATCAGTATGCAATATTTTTAATTAAATAATCTTATTTATAATAAGTATTGAGAAAACTTAGAATTACTATTTTCATAAGAACACTGACATAAATGTTAATCTACTTTTTCCCCCAATTTGGAGTACAAAAAAAATTTCAAAGTTATTATTTACTTGAAAAGTGCAGCTTCATACGCTTCCACAGTCACTTGTTCGTAATGTTTTCCATTCACGCAAACACAATACCTGTTTTCCTGATATACCATAATCAGCAATGCCTTTATGAGCTCAAGAGCTTCACAACTAATACAACCTATTTCCAAATTTTTATATAGTGCAATACTATAGAATAATAAAAAAGAGCTACAGTTGGAACTACTATCACCGTCAGTTACACCATAAGCCACTAGAAGAGGTACCTGTAGGACTTCAGAAAGCGAAACCTCATCTTATTTCTCGGAGATGTACGGGGCATACAGGCTCCGAAAGGATCCCACGGAAAAGCCATTGGCAAAGTTAATTCTAAAATTGTCTAATAATTATATCCCAGAGGGGACACAAGACAGTTATGCTGGAGGTGCCCTGCACTAATCATGAAGCACTTGTAACTGTGTAAGGGAACGTCCTTTTCCTATGGTATGCTTTGGCAGAGATGTGGCTGGCTCAGAGCACAGGCTAAAAGGATAACTGGGATATCCTGCTGCATGAGGCTTGTCCTTGGCATAAACATCTCCTATATTGAGGGCTCTTATCGCATTATTCAAGTGAGAACTCTTATGGTAAACCCTTAGATTGTTATAGCAGCCACTAAAGAGCACAGAACCATGGAGCTAAGGCAGACCAGAAATAGCCTATGCTCTGATTATTCACTGCTGCCCAGACAAAACCCTTCAAAAGCTCTACAGTACATTGAAAGTATTTTTATATTATAGATAATATTTGAAAACTTGTTCTGACTGGCATCAGATAGTTACAGAGTATAGAGAGGGAAAGAGGCCAAAGAAACAAAAGAAACCCCAAATCAAAATCTAACTTGTGTATCACTGTGTGGCCCCTGTACAGTAAGGAACTAGTAAACAGGGAATAAAACTGCTACTGGAAATAGGATTGCAAATCCCACAATTGCCTCCTTGTTTAATTCTTAACTCTCTTCAAGTGTGTCTTCCATCTTTACAATTCCTTAAGAGAATCAATTTATAACATTAAGCAGCTTTTCGAAAAGGGCTTAATGATCTGTAAGAGATCAGCCACTCTAAGAAATTACGTCTCAGTCTGGCAGATAATTTTCAGGCCTCTTTGTAGCTTTTCTCAGTGACATCACTCCCATGATGAATTATCTCCAATGATGTTGAGAATTGAACTCTGTTCCTTCCTACCTCGGTTCGTTCAGGTTGAATATCTTTTTATTGTTTGTTTAGCTGGCTGGGTTTTTGCTTCTTTCTGTTTTATATTTTATTTTTTATTCAAATCTCAACTCTTGCATACAATTATTGCAGCTTAGCTCTAGTGCAGCTAAAGGCAAAAAACAATGTGGCTATTATTTTCCCACCAAGGCAAGCAGAGTATTCACTGTAAATTCAAAGTAAACCCAGATATTTTTATTCCTAAGAATCATGATGCAGAAGATACTGAGTATTTACCCAAAGCAAGGTTAAAGATGAAAATTTAGTATTACTCAGGGCTGCACTGGAATAGTTCAGAGACTTAGAGAAATAAATTTCTAGGGATACATTATGACTATCAATCAGTTTTCCTATAAAATATACTATTTTGAGGGTAAAGGGTATTATGAGAAAGTACACTTCTCAGAAAAAAAAAAATTATAAATATGGCACAAATGCACTTTTTTTTTTTTGAATGTGTGCGTAGAAGTATAGATTATATAATTAAAATAATATAGAAACTAATTTTCAAAGGAATGGAATTGTGATGATTCAAATAGTAATTAATAAGGTGCTTTCTGAGTATCATAAGCTATAATCTTTTTCAAAATCATGTTATCAATAAAATTTAAATTATTAACAGATCACTTTAAACATAGCTGAATGATAATATTGATTGTGAGCATTGCCAAAATCAATATTTATTTTCTGGCAAATAAAACCAAGCTAGGATACTTTTTCATCATTACATCCTAAATATCTTCATATTGTCAGGTATGTTTCCTTTTCACTTTCTGTTTCTAAAAAGACTTTCGTACAACACATTAATGTAGCAGCAACATTTGCCTTTTTTCTTTTTTTTTTTTATAAAGAAATCTGAACCAGATTAACTGAACATGTTTATTGTGAGCTCTCTTTTCTGCTTGGTGCCTTTCCTTCACTGTGGCTCTAAACCTGCTAATGAAGCCAACAACAGTAAGGTCATAGAAATAAGCTCCTTACAAGATTACTAAAGACTAAATTTATACCTTGATATCAAAACCACTTACTGTCACTTCATAGTGGCATGCAGTAGGTTATTGTACCAAAACATATCACAGTGTTTATGGAAAGGCAAGGATATGAAGGAGCAAATAATTCTATAATACACCTTGAATTCTATAGAGGAGTTGCTACACCCTTCCTGCCATCTTTCTTTTCTTCCAGGCCAAAAAAAAAAACAAAACAAAAACAAAACCACAAACTACATTCCAAGAAGCACTTGAATATAAAATGATTTGACATTAGGTTGTTATTTTTCTGAAGTGTCTTGTGGAAAAAAATAGCTCAATGTTGTGAGTGGAGAAATATATAATTTTATATAAAAGTCGTAAAATCAATCATTGTCCTTAGTGGTGATCCAGATCTCTTACTGAAATGAATACTGTAATAAAAATTTATGATGCAATATCTTTGATATTTTATACATTTTTGTGAAGGGAACTTTTGCTCTATAGTTTCTGACAGATACTGGGATATGAGCCCCAAATTCCTAGTCGGTCAATGGCACCACTTTAGTGTGTCATTATTGATGGTTTCCAGATCTATAAAAAGTGAATTATTCAAAACATTTTTAATATTCTCTCAGATATGTAAACTGCTTCTCCTTTTTTTTAGGAAAGGTTCATATATAAATAAATAGCAAAAATAATATTTAGCATAATGAAAAATGTGGAACTTAAATGCACATGAAAGTAATTTAATTTTTTTGGTCAGTTAAAGTCAGGTAAGTGTAAGACCTTTTGTACCTAACTAGGTCTGGTAATAAGCATAAATCTTTACATACTTGGTTTACTTTCTGCTTTCATAGATGAAGTAGCAGGAAACAGAAAAAAAATATTGAGGTTGTTTTTAAGTTATGGAAAGCAATGGGGCTTTCCTGCACACTCCTGTCATGGGTCTGCACAGTCATATTCGTTCTCTGGGCAGCCTTCCCAAAGCCTCTATCCTCTCTGTTGTTCTATCATATGCAGTATTGGACTTCAAGAAAAAGGATGTTACAGGTTCCATTGTGACCATAGTAGTGGCATGTCTGAGTCGGGATCTACTGGTCAAACTAAAGAGAAAGAACGAAATTCATAGACCATTGAAGAAGGACAAGTGACTCAGGAAGAGTATAGAGATGAAGTTCATTTGTGTAGTAGGGATAGTCAGCAAGGCCAAGAATAAGCTGGAACTGCACTTGGCAAGGAATGCAAATAAACGCTTTTACAGGTATATTAACCAAAAAAGGAAAGTCAAAGATGGAGTACCACCCCTTGTTAAACAAGACTGGAAAACTGGTAATGACAAATGAGCAGAAGGCCAAGGTACTCGAAAACTTTTTTGCCTCAGTCTTCACTGGTTATCTCCCTCATTTCTCAGATTCATATAAAACCATTACATTTTGTATTAAGGATTAAAAATTGCCAAGAAGGAAGACCTACAAACATGTATACACAAGCAAACACTCACACACACTCATTTTGTAAACAAAAAATATATAAAAATTCTGAAAATATAATAAAATATTTGAGTTTTGCTTTTTCAGTAACTTTCATAGTAATCTGATTTTTTGCTGTTGCTAGTTTTAACCATATAACCTGATTTGACATGCTTGTATAAATGGTTTTGTCTCATCAGTCATGAATTATTTCTGGCCTATCATATATCTGTTGTGTGGAAATTAATGTTAAATAGTGGTGACTAATTGAAAGTGAGAGAAAGTTTGGTGCTTTTGTCACTGCGACTAGAGTCATTCAATGAAGCAACATGCTTGCTCAGAATGTAAAATGACTGTGTCTGTGATGGAAACAAGTCACATTAATAGATAAGTATATGAAGGATAAAAAGAGTGTGGAATTCTTTCCTGCAGATTAAAGTACTAATACTGGAGAGCAAGAAGAGAGATGTCAAAAATTTGCCAGCCTAAACAGATAACTCTTCCATTAGACATTCATACTGACACTACCTACTATAGGAGAGAGCATCAAGAAGAGGCTATCAGAATGAAAGCCAGAAAATACCTGAGCTCAGAAATAGCTTGTTTTAATAACGAAAATTAATAGCTTAACCATGCAGGAATGTTAAGAGTCTTGAAATATGTCTAATAAAGTTTTTCAAGAAGTTTGCACAAAGAGCTTTTATTGAGCAAGGTTTTTCTCTGCGTCAATTGACAACTCCTGTAGAATGTGCAGAAAGATATTATCCTGGTACAGAATAATATGTTAATCTATGGGCATTACGCTGTATGCTGATATGGAGCTTCCAGAGTTATAAACTACAGAATTCTGTAAAAAAAACACAACTGAAAGTATTGTTTAAAAAAAAAAAAAAAAGTAATCAGATTAAATAATGTGGTTTAAAAAAGCTGTTATTCCTAATAATTTTCCAATAAATTTAATCACCTGTATTTACAAAAAAAAAAAAATTGTTTTACATAAGAAGTTATGCTGTAGTCATTATTTTTTAAATCACTGCTGAAATCAAAGCACTTCTGTTTATCTGTTCTCTCAAAGGATGCTGATAAACTTCAAGGACAAATGGCATCTCTAGAACTACTGAGGAACCTAATTTTAGTGCAAATGAAATTGAAGAGCTTGTGCAAATGATTACCAGGCACCTTTGACTCATGTTTGAAGCTGTCTCATTGAAACAGGATTTCACAAATAAGCAAAACGTATATTCAGCAAATGACCTAGGAAGGCTTTGAATTGTTTCTCTTATTCCTCAAAGGCCTGTCAGAGAATTAAAGTCCCATTCCTTGCCCTGAACAGTTCCAATTCTATGTTTTTAGTAGGATTTCAAGAACTATTTGGCAGGAACACATTTTACTTCTAGGTGACTGCAACCGAAGTGGCATCAGAGCCACTTAGATCAGAGCTAATTTGAGAAGTGCTTTGGGACAAGGGCAAAAAAAACGGGACAGCTTTGGACAGTACTGGAAAGCAAAAGAAAGAACCTTAACTTACAGTCTACATTTTAATTTACTGAATTTACTGATAACACATGTAAGAAATACTGTTTACATAATATATAGTATTAAGTGATCTTTTGAGAACGTGGAAATAAAGATCCTCCTTCAATGCCTGAGCACAAGATAGAATTAACTGGCAGCAAGACTTGGGAAATCTGAGTCTTAAAAGTCTTTGCAAGTCAGCCCTGCTTGTCTGTGTGACAGTTAAAAATACTGATCAATTCTCCTGCTACTCAGATAGCTATGTCTTTCAAGGATGATGAGCAACATCTATAGGTAAGTTCTTAAATGGGGACGTATGTGTTATGCATCAAAGCCTTATTCCAAGGAAAGGAACAACTAAATGAAAGGCATTAAGGCTGCCCAGGGCTCATTTGCTAGAGAATTAGCAAACTGTGGTTTTCTCCTCCATGTGAAATTTAGCCCGTAAAAATGAGTAGAGTGAATTTGTAGTCAACATCACAGACAAAAATACTGGAAAATCCTAGAAGAGGAGCCTACAAGAGAAGAGTGAAGATAACTGTCTCTTGGTTAAATAAATGAATTTTGATACATAAATACATAAAAATGCAAAATTCCCAGGAAGTCCTAGGGTTTTTCATGAATAAATTGAATGAACCAACATACCTTTTGTATTTAAAGAGAACCTTTAAGAATCCAAAGGGGCACTTTAGAAATCTATTCTGTTTTGAGTGTTTCAACAATTTATAAAAATGCAAATCATCTATCTGTAAATAATTACTTTCTCATGTAATGAAAAAGGAAAATAAGGATCTTTGCTGATTTAATGTAAACCTAAAAGGGTAACAGTACCTGAACTAGAACTGTAATCTTGCTTATCATATTACCTTAATGAAATCAAAATAATAATATAATAAAATAAGGTAAATGTAATAACATAAACTGTATCTTTAAACATTAAATTATGCTGCAGGTAGGAAAAAG
>JAWWEW010000088.1:53408468-53419553 GCA_035583185.1 Anabacerthia variegaticeps | reverse complement strand
TAACTGCACAAGCATACAGTAGAAATGTAACTTTGTGCGGCTATATTTGTTGCTGTGTTGATATTGTATCTTTTCCTTTTTTCAATACATTTCTCTTCCATGACTCAATATTGAATGCACACACAGTGAAATGGTTTTTATGGCATGCCCTTCTCTCTACACAAAAGCATAGGTTTAAAGGTGGCAAACTGTAGACAATGCAAACACTTTGCTGAAGAATAATAAAGTCTGATCAATTGGCTTATCAGTTGGCTTATCAATTAGCTTGTCAATAGCATAAGGCAATCCTTGAATATAAGCATTCTGGAATCTAGCCACTTTCACCAGCTGGGTGCACACAGCTAGATGGTAAACTCATTTTATCCCAAAAGATGCAGCACAAGACTTACAGCCCAAAGGATGCGTTCCTGAGAAAACTGGAAACAAAATGTTACATAATCAACATCATTTAAGTATGTTACTCCAAAGGAACCAAACAGTCCTGTCCCTGGAAAGCAAATGCTCCTGGTCATAGCTGTGGCTGCCATCCTCATGGATGCAGGAAGTTGGTTGCTTATTTCCAACCAATTACTGATTAATCAGATGAAGTAGAAGGTCATTCAAGAACAGTTTCTCTCATCCGTGGGCACTAATCTCTTTTCTAATCTTTTTTTTTTTTTTTTTTTTTTCATTTTTTTTTGCCTTTGGTGTAGACAGATATCTTAATCAGTTAAGACCAATGCCTGAAAAGGCCACAGACTGAATTTACTTTGAAGCAGCAAGTAGGCCAATAGAGATGCTTTTGCACATATCAAAAGATCACTGTGGGAGGAGGAGGACCTACCCACTGGTACATTTGAAAAGGTCAAATAACCTTGAAGATTCACAGTGTGAACTCAGACTGGTCACATTTGTTCTAGAAATGATTTCAGAATTTAATGTGTGTAAAGACAAAATTATTATCATATAATTTACTGTGTATTTGATGAAGTTTTATATTCTGTGGTATGTTTCTTATTGCACAGTGGAGCACTCTCCGCTAACACAGAGTTAAAAAAAATGTGTATATCACCATCTAAGAACCTACGCAGTCTTTGAACTACAGGAATATGTATTAAGTTGTTTTCCAATATCATATAAGACATTTTACACATTCAACTCTCAAAATTACCTGTGAAATTGCCTTTATTTATGAAAGTCCATCTACTTGGACTCCACTATCTCAGCCTCTGTGCAATGCTTTTGGAGGTCCCAACTACAAAAAAATGGAGAAGTATTAGGACTACTACTTTCACACACAAATTATGAAGTGGATTTTATACCATAGGATGAGAATTTGAGGGATACAAAGAAGATTTATGTTCAGTCCAAAAAAACCTGTTGTGGAGAACTGGAAAACTGAGGGAATTTTGTGTATATCATATATAAATATTATATGCAGATAAATCTATCTGGCTAATATTAATCTTCTTGAATTGCCATCACTAAATCAAAGGAGGCTGCAAAGGGGGAAACCTGGCAGGAAACAAGAGAAAAAGAAATATAAGGTTCCTTGCAAAAACAATAGATGGGGGAGTGTTCCCAAAAGGGGAATACTCTATGTCTGTGTCCAGAGAGGGTGGCAACCTTTACCTTTCCCAGGCTTCAGAGTACTAGAGAAGGAAAAATAGGCGAGTGGCAAGAAACAGCCCATAATATCTCAGTGAAAACAGGCAGGCAGCAGAGATACCCAACAGAACGGGAGCAGGAAGGGTCCCCTCGACACTTAAAATGAGCTGGAAGCAGGGATTCAAAAGTTCTGATGCATCAAACTGCTCAGGCTGCAAGTACAGTGCAAGTACTCCGTGTGTTGACACCCCCAATGCCTTGATGGAAACAACTGCAATTTGTTCTGGACTTTTGGTAGGTGTCAAAATTCACAAAGGACTGTTAGGGGTTGAAAAAAACAGGCTAAAGATGCAGTCAGCTATACCATATCCTTTTCTTACATCTAATACAAACAGATAAATGTAACATATAAAGGGTTTTCAGGTTGTTCTCAATTCTATTTGGGTTCTGAAACTGTTTTATGTGTAGAACTGGAGTACAATTTTGCATGTACAGCTATTATAACATTGAGTTCAATTTAGTCAAACTTTAAACTTGATTAACAGCTACTCTATAGAAAGAGGGGTGTGTACTCTTGGAAAGATGAAAATTGCTGAAGTGAGAACAGCTGAAAATCTCCATTAGTCTTTTAAATGTGGTAATATTAGTAAAGGCTACATCTGATTCTATTTAGGGTATAAGATACCAGTAGTTAAAAATCCTTCAGAAATTACTTCAGATTTACTAAGAAAGCTAAAATGAACTAAGAAAGCTGAAATGAAATTAGTCTAATCTAAGTCTCAAGTAGCCATTCTCCAACATGCAGATAAAGCTGTTATGAAGAAATTAAAAAAGCTAAAAAGAAAGCAGCCTAAATCCCCTGCATTTTAGCTTTTTAACTTTATTTAAAAATGAAACAGTAAAAAGGTAAGGAAAGCAGGGAAATTTAACAGTCATTCAAGAATAAGTAGATCAAAGTAAAATCAGAGCGTTTTTTATTAGTTGTGGATAGTTTGTTGGTCTTTTGTTTGGTTTTTTTTTTGTTTATATTTGATTTGGGAGGTTTTTTAAGTCCTACGAAAGACAACAGTAAACAATTTTTTATATATATGGAACAGTTTCTTCCTTGTTAATGAAGTGGAATAGTTTATTTCTCTTTCATAATGGGTACATACTCACAACTGGAAATAATTTTTCTAGATACAAAAATTGATTTAATTTATGGATTGAAGATTCTTCACTGAAGAAGAAATTAAGGTGGACACAACAGCAGTTCAAGAGCTATGCTGTGTCAGTAAATTCTCCATTGCACTGCTGCTGCTTGTGTCCCAGTCACCAGGCTTCCATTTTTGGGAGGGTTCAATTTTCCTCCCAGTCATCTACCCATCTAATTTACTGGGAAATTCATGGTAAATGATATCTTCCCATCGCATGGTCTGTAGTCTCACGTGGGATGAGATATCATATTAACTGCAAAGTACTTTCTACTGGACAGTCCATTGGACACAACTAATTTTATCTTATTTGAGAAGATTTAAAGTATGGAACTATTATAATTTTGAAGTCTTACTGATATCAGATATGTCCAATGGAAATTATCTTTTACCTGACAGGTCGCTTGTTCCTCAGTGAAGGATGAATCTTTGAAAACTATACAATAAACACAACTTCAGAATTAACACCTTTTTAATGTATGCACCCAGAAAAAGTGAACTTACTTTGACATAACATTTCTGAAATAATGTGTGTTCACATTATGTTATATGTTCACATAATGTATGTAGACCATATTCAAATTACAATCAACTAGAGAAATTTCAATGGAACAGTTTAATATCAGGATATATCGAAGGATATTTTCAGATTGGATATTGGATTGGTTTTCATGGACTTTTGGCAGAAAAATTAAAAACACTTAAATTTAGGAATATAAGAGAAATATAAATTTTGTCATAAGGATGTGCTTTTGAGTATATTACAACGTAAAAAAATACTCTAAATTCAACATTTGTGTGAAATAAATATCTTTCAATATGAAAGTTGGTATAAAACTAATCTATCTTTCTTTTGTGGAAGGACTTTGATTTTCTGAGTTGCCCCACAGCTTAATTTAAATATCTCAGACTTTTTGTCAAAAATTGAACTTAATCATAGTTTGTGTCCATAATATAAATGAAGATTCAAGTATTAGTCAACATTTTTCTGTTTACTGGTCTTACAAAGAGTTTTAAACACATTTTTTTTAGCATTCAGCTTTACAAACAACTACATTTCTATTATCCTTTATTAATGTGCCCAAGTCTGAGTGACATATAGAATACTAACGTCATGTTCCTTAAGGAATTACATTATGTTTGCATGACTACTGTCTCTATCAAATTTTGGTAATGTCTGCAAAGTATTTCAAAGTTAGTTTCATTTGTATTTGCCACCAGAAAATAACTACATATTAAATAGTAATTAAAAAACATTCACTTACGGTAGGAGATAAATTACATAAGGTTTTTACTCATTGCTACTATTAAATTACACAATTTTGCCTAGACGGACTCAGCAATGTCAGGTGTTTCACTAGATCAGAGAACATGTTAAAGAAAAGGCAGGTATTTCTCACATTCACAGCCAAGTACATGGAAAGATTTTTCTTGATCTGTATACTTTCAGTTCCTATCTACTAGTTAAATAATTTTTCTTCTGACAAGAGTTTTGTCCCAGAAATATCCCGAGTGACAAAAAATTGACAGATGACAAGAAAATGTGACAATTTTTTCTAATGAAGGTATAGTACATCCAGAACACAGAAATAGTTAGAAACCTTCTTTTTTGTATTCAGGGATTGGACAAAGCTTTCCTCCTTCATTGTTTTGAAGTGTTTCTCTTTATATATATTCATATGTTTATATATTTTAGATCTTGCTGTTGATTATTCGTGGACTGCTGACTATGGGCACCTATATAACTCTTAGCTGAAAGGCTAAAGAAATATAGGAATATAAGTGTTATTTAAACACATCTCCTTGATTAACTCTCTTACCCACATTTTAGATGACAAATTTCCTAAAAAAAGTACTGGTAATTTGCTTACAAATAAGATTACTGCCAGAATTGTTCAAAACTATTCTCATGTGTTTTTATTAAGTGCTGAATGTACTGTGACTGGTAGTGATCTGAGATGCTACCTGCCCTACAAGTGCCAGCCAAAACAAACACACAAAAATACATAACCTAAGAGTTATGTAATAAAGTTATGAATAAGAACAAGCTTTCACTTATAACACTACACAGATTGCATAGACATATTGTGAGTCTATCTGTTACATATGGGGATAACAAAAATGGTTTTATTTAGTACATATCAAACACATACTGAGAAAGAACACCAATTCAAAGGAGTGAGACAAATATTCAATAATGGCATATGCTTGGCTTCACTTTGAAATGTTGAAATTTGCTTTACAGAGATGAATCTGTTTTTGACATATGTTCCTTCCACTCTGCCAATACACACTTTTGCTATTGAAATGTGTGACATCATAGTGCTGCCTTTGAAGGGTCTCTTTATTTAAATTGACTCCTACACATATTGCTTCCCTTTATCTCATTAAATAGCACAGGGAATCTTTAATGAAGACTTTTTTTTCTCCTTATAATATCCATAATCCATTAAAATAGCTGCACTGGGTTCATTCAGCTCAGCAGCTCACTTGTAACACTAGTCCAGAATCCTACCGTTTATTTGGCATGCATCCTAACAGCAAAACCAGAAAGGTTCTGAAGATTGAATTTCTCATTGCAAGGAAACCATATTATTCTGACAGAAAAATTATTTAAGGGCATAAAGTAGCTGAAAAATAGAAGCAATTAAAAAATCAGGAGTTCTTATTAAATTCACTCTGCAATCATAGATAGTGTCACTGTATATAATGTTACTCATTAAAAGACATTAATGACATTCTGTGGTAGTTACACAGGAGAAAATTCTGTTTATTCATCTCTCCAAATAAACATTTTCCTTGAACATCAGCTGCTACTATTATATTTAGAATATCAAATTAGTAATGCCAACGTTGTCTATCGAATAAGCAAAATAAAGACATTTTGGAAATGTTAGATGATGTTACTACACTTTACTTCTGTGTCATACTGACTACAAATTTGCCTATTTAGCATTGAATTTGTATATTCTCCACAGGCTAATAACCAACTAATTTTTGATTCCACTTCTTACCTATATACCTATGTTTTTTTAGTGGGATAACACCTTCCATGCATTTATTTCTTATTTTACCAAAACAGAGCATTTATTTTGTATTTCTACACTATTCATCAGGGCTAAATTAGAATTTACAATGTACAAGTGTAAGACTAGATACCCCATTACAAGTTTTCTTGGGCAACTAATTTTCAAGAAAGATATTTTCCATTAGAAACTGTCAGTTCATAAAGCTTATAATTGCTGGTTGACTTTCTACTTTCCTTGGTTGTTTTATTAACAACTCCATAATATAGCAAAGAACAGTGCTGTTCTCTTTAGCCCCACTGTTACCAAGACTCTGATTCCTAAAGAAAAAGTTGAGGGAGTAGACATCTCTACTTGGCATGTTAACCTCCATATCCTATGAGTTTTGAAAATTTATAGTATACATCCAATAGTATTCATTATTCCTTTCAAGCATGATATAACTAGGCTGTCTTAAAGCCTTCTTTTAAAACAAAAAAAATAAATAAAACAAAATTCCCAGTAATATTGTCCACATAGCTCTCACTCTCCACACAAATCACCCATGACAGAAACAGCAGGAAGGATGTTCTTCAACTTGGTCTACCTGATTGGGGAAAAAAAAAAACAAAACAAAAAAACCCCAACAACAACAACAAAAAAAAGGTAGAAAGATGTCCTTTCCTTAAGCCAAAGCAGTCTTAATTTTTACATTGCCTAGGGAAAAAGAGGAACTTCTGCTCTTAAAAATAGGGTGATGTAGGATAAAGCTTAATGTAAGCCTTAACAAAGCGAGTTCTTCCTCTGAGTAATTTTCACAGTACTTTATTTCCAACATTGTTTAATATAATCAACCACTCTAAAGATTGAAGGGTTTATTTAGTAATAACACTTTAAATATCTTTTCCTTATATTTGAATTAAAATAACTCTTAAGCTCTATGTGTCTCACAGCATTCTTGACTACATTGCAAACTGTCAGAGCTGAGTCTGGATAAATGTTGAGGGCATGAGTGCATACATATAGCTGAGCTGCATCAGCCTCCCTTTCGCTCTTGTTGTGTTGGTTAGGGTGCTTATCTGAACACCCAGTTAACTGATTTAGCTTATTAACTGAAAGAGAAAACAAAGAAGTAATGTATTGCTGAAAAACAGAGCTGACTTTTTTTTCCTTGTCAGGACTCAGAGTGTTCTATATTACTTGGAACTCCATTGCTTTTTATTAAAGAAATATACGGATTCTCCAAAAAAGAACAATGAAGATATAATAAGAAACTGTCCTGTCTGTCCTATTGAATACACTGAATTTGTAAAAGCTCACAATTGCACATCTGAGGACTCTCAGTCAAGGTATGCATGGTTAAAGTTATGTTTACAAGCTAAGCATAATTTAATCCTTTATAAAGTTGGAATGTCAAATGTTACAACACAAGTTTCTTAATCCATATTTTGGGGATTCTAAATAAATGGAATTTTAAGTATGTTGCAGCAGATGAGGCAAATTAAAAAATGGTGAAAATATTCATAGTTATATAAATAGTGCATAAACCACAGTCTGCATACAGGAAACAAAAAACTTCCATTTGTAAGACAGCTTACAAGTACTGCGCTTCAGTATTTCCACTGTGATAGCTGTAGCACATTTTTTTTTTTTTTTTTTTTTTTGCTGCACCAACTGTATCGAGTATTGGTTTCTTTTCCTTGATATAATTATCCCAGTTCCTGTTATCTGCTGGAAACTAACGTCAGGCACTGCAGAGAAATTTGCATGCTGATTTGCAACAGAGATTAGTAGACAATATGCTTTCACACATAGGGACACAGCTCCTGCTTTACTATATGTGGCATTGTGACAGGTATGCTATTAAGATTTGTTTTTTTAAATAAAAGAATTGATTTATTTCTCTTTCAAGAAGTGTTGGGTAGGGTTTCCTTTCCCTTTTCAAACTGTTGAAAACAATTAGTATTTAGAAGTCCTCTCTTCCAATGTAATGGATATACCTTTCTCTGTGTCTACTATGGGTTAGTTCTGACTTCTATCAAGATAAAATACAACCACCACCCTCTCGTAGGAAATGAGAAAATACAAAATGGCTTCATTGTATGAAATAAGTCACACTCCTTCTTGGGGTAAGCTGCAGAGCAAGAGTTAAGGAGAAAAATATTGTCACTAAGTATTTGCAAATATTACTTCACACTTCTCTCTAATTTGATGAGCATATGTTGAAAATAAGTATAAACATGAGGAGAAAAATAAAAATCAAACCATTATATAAGTTGTATTGTAAATAATTGTTCATGCATAATCATTTACAGTAATGTGTAGATAAACACCATCACAAAGCTCTTCAAGCTTTGTACCAAAGGCTGGTTTTCCTTTTATCACCTTAAATCTGAAGCACATTAAAACTCCTCATTAAAACTCCTAAACATTAACAATTAAAAGCCACACACTTCTATGTTAGCAGAGCCTTAAAGTAGTGGAGAAAATGAAATAAATACGCTCTTAGCATTGATGCTAATTAGGATCTTATAATTACAAGAGCTAAAGTGATCCTTGTCAACATTTTTTTGTTTTCTATGGCTTGAGGTTAAAACTGTGAACAACATCAGATGACATATAATGCCACCTTAGGTATAACTGAAAGAAGGTAAAAAGCCAGGGGGAAATTTCAGGAAAATTGCCTTGCAAGGCCTGAGAGAGAAGTAAGCAATTTATTTCCAGAGCTGGATTTGGCGAAATATAAAGGTCACAATCCCTTTTGTTTTATCTAAGTGTCACTATAGATCCAATTGTGGACAACTGACAGATTTTAGCCCCCCAGGATGTTTGAAATGAGAAGTGCCACCATAATCAGACAGAAAAGACTGTAATGCCACTTCTAGACTTGTCATATGATCTGGTTAACTTTGTATGTTTGACACAGTTGAACATCATGTTGCTTGTTAGAGTGTTTTGAGAACAGCTCTGTCTCCAATATAGACTTTGACAGTCTTGCCTGAATGTGGATGGATCAAGCCTTCATGTTTGATGGAAGTGATACTCAAGGATACACTCTGTGATCATAGCAGGACAGAACTCAAAAAGATTAAGAGGAAGTTACATTATTTTTATCTATTCAGAAAAAAAATTGGCACTTTTTTTTTTTCAGCAGGCACAGAAAAGACTACATATGTTGTCATTCTTTTGACATGACAAATCAAGGCTCAAAGTATAATTTTGAAGATGTTACCAATTAATTAATACCTTGATTTCAGTGGAATTTTGAATCCACTTAAGTAACTTATTTCAGCTGATGCTTCTGTGAAGAGTCCTTTAGGGAGTTTTGGCCACCATTGTGCTCAGAGCTTTGTGCACTTCCAGTGGAGGAAGTAGCCATTGGAAAAAGAATCCTGCAAAAAGAAGTGGTGTAAGCGGAACAGTTTGAAAAGAGCCAAAATGAGACTGGTCATGAATCACAAGGAAGTGATTATAAGTCTGAGGACAGAACACATTCTTTGGTACAAAGCACATAACAGAGACAGTTGTAGTGATGGCATTTGGATGAAGTATCTGACTACAAAAAGGTGAAGCCAGAGCTTTGAGCTACATAGGCACAGAGTGAATTTCAGTATGTAATCATCGCCCATCATAGTTCCTTTTCAGACCAAGACATGATCTCATTCAAATGCAGTTTCAGATTATGGTGGAATTTTCCATTGAGAAATCCAACAAGTAAAAATTGTCAGCATCATAATGGTTTGCATCTGGAAAGTAATTTTCTTTACAGTGACAAACTCTTGAATCAGAAAAGTCTAAGATGGAGAAGTAGAAAGAGATTAATTTTTCAGGGTTGCATCATAATATAATATAGTATTGTACAACTACATAAGCAAGATATCAAAATACAGTTTATCACTTTTTAGAAGACTATAACACTTGTAAGAGAGAGGACATTTTTTTGTTTGCTTGTTTGATTTCTGGAAGCTACCACTGAAAATCATTGGGGAGGAAAAACAAAGATTATGCCCAGAAGATGACTGGAACAGGGGAGAAGGTGGGAAATAGAGTCATGCTGATAAAACAGGGAAGGTTTGGATGAGAGTTAAGACAGAGTAAAAGAGAATGAAGTCCATGATCACCCAAAAATGCTGAAAATTTGATCTACATCTCTGATAACAAAGTTCAGACGGGCATGCTGGACTGTGTGTTTGTTCCTCATCCAAACTAGAAGAAAGGTAAGACCCACAACTTGTGGAAGAGTCAGGAAACAGACTACTTTTCTGGCCTTAAAAAGCTGATATTAAAATTTTTTAATAATGGTATCCAATGGACATTTTTACAGAGAACACAGAAAACACTCTCTTGTAACTGCTACATTGTGTTGCAGGGGAAAAAAGGTCTATCTTTTTATTACTTACTTGGTGGAGTGATTTAGAAAAATCTGCCAAAGGATTACTACCCTCAGATCAGTCACAAACCCAAAATTAAATGTAAAAACTCCTATAAATTTCTTTTAGATTTTATGTGTTTCCTATAAGCAAGAGAGTCACTGTACCAAAGTCAACTAGCTCTATAGTGCAGATTTATTTGTAGTAGGATTATTCAGGAGTCTCTCTGAGGGTACTGTATTGTTAGTCATTTTACATACATTTCAAAAATGGGAAGTATGCAGTATGTTACCTTATAGTTATCTGATGTTACCTTAAACATGTCAGAGTACTTGCATCAAACTGAGATAAGAGAAAAGATTTTGAGCTTATCTCAGCTGCAACAACACAAACCAGGTGCATTTCCATTTCTGCTCTCATCAGCTGTAACACACGCTACCCACGACTGCTTTTCTGTTATTAGCACATTTGTTCTCATATTACAATTTACTACATCCCTGTCCCTATGAGGTTTAGTTGCTATAACAGCCTGTTATTTAGATATGTTATTTGTTCTTTTGAAGAGGGTATTCTCAGTGATTAGTTCTGTGTCTTCAACATAATGCAGCAAGTATGGAGATGACAAGGAAAATACGTTCAAAACTCAGGAAAAGCCCAGTGTATGCTAGACAATAAAAATTACATTTAAAAAAAAAACTATAATACTCCAGCCTTTAAGTCATTAAGACTTTGCTACTAAATACATGATTTGAGTCCAGTTTTCCTCTATCAGATAGAACATCTGGATATTAAATTTGTTAGAAAAAACATGTTAGAAAAACATCAATAGAAGAAGTGTCTAGAACTATTATATGTAAAATTCCAATACTTAAAACAAAAAAGTATCAAGTTAAAAAAACCCAAACAAACAAAAAATAAACTCAACTCCAA
>JAWWEW010000088.1:53380619-53391368 GCA_035583185.1 Anabacerthia variegaticeps | reverse complement strand
TTTTTTGAGTTATATATCTAATTTATTCTATAAGTGAAAACAGTTATGACTAGAAGTAATATTTTCATATAATTCCAAACCCATTAGCCTATAATTCTATAAAAAAACATTTTTCTGCTCTCTGAGAATATTTTTCACACTCATAGATGATGGAAATAACCTGCTAATGGCCACATACACATGCCCAAGCAGTAATTTTACTTGCTACTTTTCCCCTCCAAATAAAGAAAGATTTATTTTTTTCTCCTTAAAGTTAATGACATCAACAGCCTTTTATCATAAACCATAGATTGTCATAGTAGGAAATTATATAATCACATTCAATTAACCCAGCTATCTTTTTTCCTTTTCTTTTTTTTTTTTCTATCTTACATGTTCTAGTCTTATGAGGAGGTAGTGCTGAGAAGCTGAGAAGAACAAGAATAAATCTAAATATACTGTGAACAACTGAGACAAATTATCTGCTTCTAGGTGAACAAAACTCCCCTGGAAAACATACCAATAGAAAATTTGGCCTTTTAAGACAACAGAATTTGTTCTTATAATTTTAAACAATTCCTCATTTCTTATGCAGTGGCTCAAATAATGTCAGTGTTCATACTCTGCTGCATTAAGGAAGCCCTGTTGTTCTGTAGCACGTGATCATATATTATTGGTGTACATTAACTCTGACACATACTTTTAACGTTTGAGCTGATGGATTGTTAGGGCACAGAGGCATGTGCTGAGAGAGTGTTAACACTTTGTATGAGGGCATTGAGGATGATTCAAGGCTGTTCTTACTGTTTTTTTCATTTTTTTTTTGGGGGGGAGGGGGACCAGGGGAGGAAGTGGTGGAAAATATACCCATTTCCTTAGCATAAAACTTGAATACACATAGTTACTGAAGAAAGTGTGCCTTACACACTTAAAGTAGTTGCAACTTTATGAATGTGTTCAGATCATCAAATCTTTAATTCTTAGATGTATTAGCAACAGTGTGCTACTATACAGCTTTTTTGTTTTATTATTGTTTTTGTTTTCCAGTAGTATGACCTTTAAAGCCTATCGATGCATTGAGAACCATCAACACACAGAAAACCAGCATACAAATGATCTAATATATATTTAATACATGGTATTTTGAATTGTGTTTTATATATAGTCTATTGAAGTGACAATAGTTTTCATTCCTCATAATGAAAACACATTTCATTCCTCATAATGAATGTATAGTCAGACCAACACTTAAATAAAATCTTTTTTAACTTTAGACAACTATTAGGTGAGATCTCATGGTTGCCTTGGCATCAGCCATATCTATCACAGCCTGTGGAAAGATATACTGTCTGTACTTTAGGTAACAGAAATTGCATTAGAAATTTTGAGGTTGAAAAGGACTACTGCGCTCATCTAATCTGACCTCTTGAATAATGCAGGCTGTTAAAGTGCCTTAAACTGATTTCTGTTTGAAACAGAACCTATCTCTAACACATAATGTTGAAGAATCTGCTCTAAACATGGGTAAATTAATTTAATAAATATGTATTATATTTAAATGTAAATATTATCTCTACTATTAATTTTCTAGTTTCAGCTTCCAGGCATTCAAATTATATTTTTTAATATTTATCTCCTCTGAAAAGTGGTCTTCCTTTATTAAACTCTTGTGTACTTTTCAGTATGTCTGTGCTGCTTTTGGACTTTGTTGAAAGAACAGTGATTAAATTTCCTCATTTAATCAGAAACACATTTTTTAACTTTTATTGTTTTTCACAAATGTATTTTTGTTCTGACTGCTTTTTCAATTAAAGACCAGTAATAATAATTAAGTCCTTTTACTTCTTTAAGATTCATAAGCTGACCGCTTTCCTCTCATAATATATAAAGTGGATTGCTAAGATGATTTACCTAACAATCTTGCAAAATGGTCTTAATTCTCTTGGGCCTTCACATCTCTTTGCATCCTTTCACTTTATGAGGTTCCTACACTGATTAGTTACTCACATTCTCTGTCACAGTTCATGTACAGTTGTTTCAAATAAATTTTTGTCTTGCTTGAACAAGACACTTTTATTTCCTTAGACTGAATTTTATGTTTCCAATGTATTGAAAATTAAAAAAAAAAAAAAATAATAATTTAGACAGTTGTCCATACTCAAAATTGATGATGGACAAGCAAGCTTGAATATAAGCATTGTAATAAAAAGTGCTGAGGGTTCTCAGGGCATCTGAAAAGTAAAATATTTTGTAGAAGCTGTTTCTATGTTAATACATTTCAGGGTCAAAGGTAGCCTGCAACTTTCTCTTATCTCAATACATTCCTTGAGGTCAGGGCACTGATGTCTCTCTGTACCTGACATTACATAGTCCTGAAACTACAAGAAATTATAGGGAATTCATAGACAATACGTGATAAATTATAAACTATTGTTTCACAAATTAAAGTTGACTATTTTTTATTTCAATGTTTAATACTATTTTCTCTTTATCAGAGCAACAAATTCTTGCATAAAGTTTTGCTCTGCTTTATCAGTTAGCCTTAAGAAATTCTGCAGAACTTACAGTTGCAAAATTCTTTCTGTAACACAGTCAGGATCATAGTCTCAACCTGTCTACTCTGTGCAACATCAAGGCTATAACTTAAACAAATACTCTTTCCTTCAAAGATAAAACTTGTCAGCTTAGATTTGGTACAGTTTCAGATTTCTCAGTCTGTTCAGATAAAAAATTTGTAAAGATGCTTTTCCAAAACAGCAACTCTGGCAATTCTGCCAAACCCTGAATGGAAGAGAGCTCATCAGGGCATTTAGCAATATCTGTTATTATAACTATAGTAGAACATGTCCTCCAGCCTAATAAAGAATTGATTTTCCATCAACATTGTTCCTGAAAAGACTGATGAAAGAGGAGTAGGAAATGATATTTCCTTATTTCTTGATTACCTCTTACAAACACCTTATGGAGGTGTGCATATCTTCAACTCAAATACCAATATTTACAGAAAAAGTATTATCTTGGAAAGAGAAGGTAAATATTTAATATTTAAATCAGAATGATTTTGAAGAAGAAAATAGTTTGAATTGTTATATATATTAATTTTCAGAAATGATTTTTTTTTTTCTTTCTCATAGATCATGTCTCTTACCAGATCCTTAGGTTGGGTACCAAGAATATTTGCATATCTCAAAATTTATTCCTCAGAGAGAAGATTGCTTTCGACTGTTTTAAATTACTGACTGGACTAAGCATCATGACGATTAATAGGGATCCAGGTTATTATGAAATTACTCAAGCTTGTAGTCAGCCAAGGAGAAATTGTGTTTGTACCTTATCTTTTAACCACACTTGGTTTTAAATTATAAGCACATACTATCAACATGTCATTTTAAAAATTAAAGAGTTAGAAATCCTTATTAGTCCAACCTGGTAAAATAACTTCTTGAAATCTTTATTCTCACTTTAAATTTGCATTTACTGAAAGTGCAACAGTTCTACCTGCATCCTTTAGACAATAATTCTTATCAGTTATTTGATAGGTGGCTACAATCAAATTCCTTGATCTGACTCAGGTTACGCGACTACAAATTAGGCATAATATTGAAAATAAAAGGTTTTATAACAAGGCTGTACTATTTGTTGTAAATAACCAAGGAGAGCAAATCTTAGGGGCATCCTACAGCAGGGGGAGCTCTAAGACAGGCTGTGCTATCTAACTGCACTACAGTCAGAAGTGGCATGGGGGAACGAATGCAGGTGAGAGAGGGATTTGACGAAGAAACAAAAGTCAGAAAACATTTTTCTAAACACATTTGAGACACAGAAAAGAATTCAGCAATGGTAACTCAAAATATAATGCCAAATACGGGACAATATTTTATGGAACTATCAGCTCCTGCTTAGAACTATGGTCTCAGGTGGGGAGGAGGAAAGTCAGTGACAGATATGAAAAGTATTTAGACAGACCATCTAAAAGAGGCATTTCAGAAAAGCAGGCTCTGAGTGTATCAGTGAATTCTTTTTATAACAACAACAAAAGCTTTTAAAGAATAGGTATCTTCGCTTTCTCAAAATACTTCAGAAATAATTTATATCTCAGTAAACTACAGTAGCTTTTGTTGGTGTCTTCACTTCAGTTTCACACTTTTTTGCCTGTTAATTTGAAGATTTCATTTCAAGACCCTTGTAACTATTTTTCAAAGTGTTAGGGTTTTTTTGGTGTTTTTTTTTTTTTGTTTTTTTTTGTTTGTTTGTTTGTTTTTTATCATGAGTATTGTCTTACACATTAGCCTCAGCCTTGGGGTGAGATAGTAAAAAAAAAAAAAAAAAAAAAGAAAAAAATCCAGATGTCTAGTCATTTGAACAATTATGTATGCAATGTGAAATGTGATAAAGTTATCAGGATCTGTCTGGTGAAACCAAATGTTTTATACAAATCATAAATGAAAATAGAAAATTCTTCTTCAGAAGATGATGGTCATGAGCTCTGTTTCACCCCAATATCATCATCCCTGATGGAACAGCCAGAAGCAGTATACATTTAATAAGAAACTGTATGCATTTTAGTGTTCTAATAAGAATTTGAAACATTCAGTTCTGTGTAGACATAAATAAAGGCAAAGATAACAAAATAAATAATAATAGCAATAATAATAATAATAATAATAAGTTGAAAATGCTATCAATGTACCTCTTGAAATTAGCAAGTAGTCACTGGTGAAGATTCATCTACATCAGCATTGGTTTCTTCTTTTTTTTTTTTTTTTTCTAATACAGTATCTTGCACACAACAATATTTTTCGTATCTCCCAAGCAGAGATATGAAAAATACAGAAATTTGAAAAACTACATTTAAAAAGTCTTTTTGATTATGAGCCAAAGCAAAAGAAAATCTAATACAATGAAATTTAATCAACAATTGTTTCCCATGTTAACTAGGAAATTATTTACATATTTCAAGGAAAAAAAGTAAAATGTCCAAAAATTATGAACATCCTAAGATACCTCTATGAGCAGCAACAACATCTGTGAATAGAAGATGTTGCAAACACATGTGTAAGAGGGTAATAACACTGAGAATCTATGAATCTTTCTCATCCTGAAAGTATCATTTCCCAGACTCAATAGCTGTTAAAACAGGGGCATGGCCACCAATCTTTTTTCCTTTAGGACAGGCTCTGAAGTCCCAGATATTTCTGGCAAGAGTACTCTGTGAACTCTTTTGTGTGTGCAGGTAAGGGAACTTCACACATGGGCTCTACAGTAAATCAGTTGGTATTTGGGAGCTTCTCTAGCCATACCTCTCCTGGCAGTAAAATGTTAATGCTACTTTCTAAACATATCTCATATCATTTGAAATCCACTACTGCATTTGACTCTATAATAATCTCCCACAGCAGTGACTCACATAGATCAACTAAAACATTGTTTCCTGAATTTCTCTTATCATTTTCTTCGACTGGAATGTATACAATGTCTTTTTCTGTTGTTTCCCAGGGAAAAAGTAAGATGCAGATTATGTAGTGTTTTACTGAGTGTGAAAATTGAATTCAGCTATTACCAACAGGCAGATCCCATAATTCTAGTGATGATGTTTTTTCCAGCTTGAGAGACTGTGTAGGAATTCTGCACAAATCCCAGATATAAAACTATAATTTTGTAGTTGAGGCTTTAGTTTCAACACTTAGGCTTTCTCCTGCCTATATATCCAGTGACTAAACCAGGTCAGGTCAGGTACCATACTACATCTTTCATATATGCATCTTTCACACTTTGGGAAACTATAGCTTCATTGAACTGCAAAAAGCAGTTCTACCACTGAGAATTAAGACACCACCTTTAAAGCAGATTCTACAGTACCCAAAAGAGAAAAATTTGCAAAGCACAAGTAAATCCTAGAGAAAGCATACTAAAAAGCTTTTGATAAAATACTACTAAAAAAAAAAAAAAGTGAGAGGAAAGGACACCGTTTCCTGTTTGGCACAGAAGTGGGATTAGAGACTCAATTTTCTTAGGATACTTCTATCTTCTGTCCCACCACCTTCCATCCCAGCCTCAAGACAAAAAAAATCATTATTAGCAATAGGCAAGTAAATATGGCTTTGAACAGTAAAAAACCAAAACAAACCTTTGTGGACCTATTATATATAGTGAAAAAATTGAAAAAAAAAAACAATATAGTGAGTGAATGGTATGAATTTTCTAAATTACAGTTTATGTTCCAGTAACTCCTACAGGCTCAAGTGAGCTACTGTACTTAATACTGTCTACAAATATGTGAGACTGCTGTCAAAGCCCCTTCAGTTTGAAGGGGGAAAATACAGAACGTAACTGGCCAGCTAGACAAGGGAATCTGTAATAGAAATTTGATTAGCTCAACTGTTTTATATTTTTAACTATTTAAATAATAAAATGTAATTAAAGCTACTGAAACAATTTCTCGTTTCAAGATTTTCATATAAGAATACGAAAAAGAGCAGTCACAAACGGCTACTAAAACTCTAATGTATTATTTCCGTATTGGAGATTAGAATATTCTGAAATTAAAAGCCAATAAAGAAAGGTATTATGGTTTGCTAAGCCATGGAGTTACAGATCTCAGATGACTGGTGAATTTTATCCCCTCTCTTATGGGTGAAAAAGTCCAGGAAACCCAAGATTAAAAAACAACATAAATATACCCCTATAATATACCCCTAGGTGTGTGAGTGAATGAACACACAAGAGGAATATCCCCTTAAAAGATTGCTCTTACACCTTTGCAGAACATCAAAGGTAAATATAAATGAAAAATAACACAAAACATGTCTTCAGTTGCTCAAGAAAGTTATGTCCACTGAATAGGTTTCAGAGTGCACCTTAGGTAACCTCTTTTGAAGCAATTGTCTTTGCTTTCAAGTTTTAGGCTTTTTCATCAGCTGTACCCCACTTAGTAGAATTGAACCAGTGGTTTTGGGTCTTGACTTGAAGTAAGTGAGCACTAAGATGAAAAACATTTAAATTCATTAGATAATCCATTAAAAGGAAATAAAATCAACAGATAAATTACTAGAAGTCTAAGTTGAGGGTGGAAAACTGAATAATTGTATAATCTTTGGGCCCTTTCAGTCCTGCCATTACAGATGTTGCAGAGTAATAGTTAGGCTTGTACAGACATTTTTTATTAATTTTTTTTACACCCTGACAATTTGACACACCTTTGCTCTAAACTTATAATGAATGCAGTGGCTTTGGTAGATAGTGCAATATATAGTAGTAAGGGTATGTACGGTCATACTTTGTGATACAAGGTAAGTTCAAATTTCACTTTTGTATATGAACTTGATCAATATGAGGTGGTTTCAGGTTTCCCTACATTTTCTTCTCACAGTTTGTCTCAATCTTCTAAGATGTTTTGCGTTAAAATGTCACAATATTTTTTTTGTATTTGCCCATGCAATTATTTTACTGTTTTGTTCACTCTAATGAAGAAGCCTAAAATATATTTTCTTCTACTCACCCAGAATCAGAGTACTTCTAATAAAAGTGATTAAATGTGGCAGAAAGGTAATTCCACATATTCTGAATCTAGTTGTCCTTTCCAGATCACTGCTACCATATATTTGAGCCTGCCAGATGCTACTGTATGCTGGAGCCTGCTGGCCAAGGCACAAGGGATTGCTGGGAAGTGTATGGATCCACATGCTGCAGGGGAAACTGGCAATTAAGCGTGTAGTCAAAATATCCCTCAGACACACCACTGCTACCTTGTTTCAGAGCCCCATGACTTGGAGACGAAGGCCAAAGCTCGTCCACAGTGTTTCATTATTTATCTGTGTTATTGTAAATATACAAAGTTATTAATTTGTAATGCTGACCTAAAGGAATAACACAAGAACTGTTCAGAGTAAAACCTAAAATCTATTTAACCTGATGACTGAATCTTTACAAATTGGTGTTGAGAAATGGATTAACTTAATCACAGTTCAAAGTAAATATACATCACACAGAATAAAAGAATTTTGGTTATTTTCTTCTCTATATCTTGAGAATATTTATTTTCTGCATTGAAGACCTGAATAATGCTTAAATGGATTTGTCTTACAAGTATAGTATCATGAGAAGTTTAGCAGATTATTAGCAGTATTTTAAAATTCTGCTTCAGTACACTGAAAAGTATGAATTCCTATCTAAAGAATTTAAATCTCTTCATAGTTTTAAAATTCTAAACACATTTTCTAGCCAAATGAAGCAATGATTTTCTGGCTGCTCTTTATCAAAAAAAGAGTACACAAATACCTAGTGACTTAACAATACAATATACTGCTCACATGGTTATCTTCAAGCCAAATAACATATTCACACACATATAGAAGCAGTGAAATTATCTCATTGTTTTTCTAGGAAACAGTATCAAGACCTGACCCTAGTTTGCGGAATATTGTATTTTCCATATTATATAAAAGTTACTCATAACACTTGCAGCACCCTTGGTACACGTATTCCATAAAACAACAGATGAAATCTCTCCACTGCTAGCACTGAAAGTTTTACAGCTTGTTGTTATTGAATACTTTTAAGCCCTTATAATCCAAAAGGCAAGCCAATAAATAAATAAATATATAATTCAGAGTGATAGTAAAAGTTGCTTAATTTTCCAGTTGTAATAACTACTACAAAGCTTGTTGAAGCACTTTAAGGCACCATATGATATTTGTCAAAATAATGACAGAATATTCTCTTTTCCCATTTAATATAAATATAATAGATATATTATCATATGACTAGGTGTCAAACCATTAAAAAATAGTGGCCAAATAATGCCACTGGAAATATGTGGTAGAGAATCATCAGTAACAAATGAAATTTACCCCAGTGTGTTTGTGAAATTACCTGAAATAATATTTAAATAAGTGATTATTTTCATGAACTGCAGTAAGAGCACAGGGTACTGGAGAGGGCAGATAATGCCAATATGGAAAAAGGAGAAGGCACTTAAGTTCAGTACAAAAAAAAGCAAATCACTAATCAGTTTCCAAGAATATAAAAGAGAAGATTATAACAGCCAAAATAGTTTAAGATCTTGCCAGATCATTATGACTTCCCTTGTCAAAATAACCAGTCAGATACAGGTTGAAACTGGAAACTGTAGGTTTCATCTATCTTGAATTTAACAGAACTTTGGATACTGCTTTCTGTGACATACACAGAAATGAAATAGGAATACCTGGGCTAGGCTAGGTTCAATCAATATTTGGCAGAAGCAGATATCGTGGACAAAAGTAAAGGCAGTTAGCAACTTCTGTCCAATAGTAAAAGCACATATTGAATTAAGTTCTTCAGACTGTATCATGTTTCCATTACTGACTTGAAGTAAAGGCAGTGATTAAGAGCTGAAGAGCTGATTTGCTAAGTAGAAATGAGATGAAAACATTTAAGAGAATTAGATTAACATGCAAGTGATCTTAATAACCTGGGCACTGAGAACAACAGCATTTAAGAAACAAGCACTGAATAAAATACTTTTGGAAAATAATCAGAACTGCTAAGGTCAAAGAAGAAATTAACATAATGATACATTTGATCACAGCTTCACCCAACAGTAGTTTAAATGCTGTTGCAGTATAGGAAATTTTCACATTTGGAGATATTAGCAGAATCTGCAAACAAAGGACAGCAATCCTATTCTTTAATCTGAACTGGAAAAGCCTCTGGACTTAACAACATACCAGTTTGGGGCACAATGTCTTAAAAAAAGTACAGAACTGTAACAGCCCTTGAACAGTGGTTCATCAGCAACGTTCAAAAACTCTGTGTACTGCCATTTAAGTCTGTTATCACATATTGGACTGGAAAATCTATAAAAAACCTGTGTTCTGTGGGATCCATTTAGCGTAACCTTCTTTGGGTATTAATGCAGTGTCCCAACAAGCAAAGGTGTTGCAAACATCCATAAAGAGAGGCCCTGTGCAATTTTAACAAGACCTTGTTGACAACAGAGTTTGGTGGCTCCTCCAACACTGTAAATAAATACATTGATAATTCTCATGCTCTCTGAGCTTAGACAAGAAGATTGCATAATTTGCAGCCAGGGTAATTTGGCCTAGATGCTTTTTTAAAGATAATGATGGCAAAAAAACCTTATTTTCTTTCTCACTGAATACTGTACACAATAGGTCAATTAGGTTACTTAAAAATATCATAAAGTTTCCAGGTGTATGTGAACCTGCATCAAACTGTTACATAATGATCTCCTCAGTTACCTTCCTCCCTGCCATTCTTGTAGATATAACACCCATTCAATCCAATTTTTAAATTTATTTTACAGGCAATCAATATAAAAGCTAATTTATAAATAATACATGGATATGTTAAAATATTAAAGAACACCTGTAAACTGGGTGACAAATTGAGTAAATTATGTAGATAATCAAAAGTTACAGAAGGGTAAATATATGTGGGTTTTTTCAGGTTAGTTACAGAAGGGTAAATATATGTGGGTTTTTTCAGGTTTAAAAATGATAACTGTCAACATTTAGACAGTATAGCCAAGGGCCTTACACTGTTATCAGCACTGTTATTTTTCTGTACTACCACACAGTTTAGGGACTGTAAATCTACTCTGCTAGCTGCTGAACAGAACAGCAACAAACTCAATCCCTATCTAGAAGTCCCTAGGCTCTAAGGAAAAGAAACTGACATAGGTAGACCCTGATGCATTAATACAGCCAGGAAAACAAACTAAGATCATGATATAGTACTGGTCGGCATGGTAGGGAGCAGGCATAGCAA
>JAWWEW010000088.1:53360716-53380609 GCA_035583185.1 Anabacerthia variegaticeps | reverse complement strand
TAGATTTTCTGTATGTTGTGGTACCAAGAGTTGCATAAAGACCTATCTAAGCACCTGTGAAACACTTATCAATACAGCAGATTAGTTACTTTATTGAGCTTTCATAGGCTTGGGGTTGACATTCAGCAGTCATAGTATAGAAAAAAAAAAAAAGAAAAAAGAGAAGCAGATAGGTATATTAATTTTTCATTTCCATTTGATTGCTTCTGAAAACTAATATCTTTTTTTGGACTCTCTTCAGACTGCTCTCATGGAAAATTAAAATACTGACTGCCAAGCAAGGCACTGGAGATCTTGATTCTTTCCTACAGTTTAGGTACATAACTTCCTGTATCAAAATCAATAGGCATGAGGCACTTAAACAGTTCCTCACAGCACTCTGGCCAGAATAAATTGTGCTGAGAAAAAGGTGCAGAGATCCTAGGTGTGTTAGCAGTCAAAGAAGTAAAATATGAAGAGACTTGTCATTTTACCACTCTCATTTTCTCCTTTATTGCATATTTTTCTGATACATAAATTGCTCTTGTGTTTTGGCACTTCATTAAATGATCAGGTGATAATTTTAGATTTGGCCTAAATTTTCCAAAGAGGATAAGATGCCAATTGTGTAAACTATTATTGAGTGAATATCTCTTCAAAATTAATGATTATACATTCAAATTGGAGAGTAAAAGGTCATATAGAGAAGGAACACATAGATGTGACAGACTCCACTATACATAGAAAACAGGAATATAAGAGAAACATACTTTCATTTCCTCTTTTTATGTAGAAATAGTGAACTGACAAATGATTTAAAAATATTCATCAGACCTTTGCAATTCTAGTTAAAGAAACAATCATAGAAATTCTGGTGAAACTATGAGATGAAGGCAGTCTAAAAAGTAGTGGAGCTGTAAAGTGTCATAACAAAGAGGTGAATGATTGCATTTAAATTGATATGTTCTTACATGACTTACTAAATCACAATATCAGCTTTTTTTCTGCTTTTTTTTTTTAATTTTACTTATTTTTTCCCTCCCAAATATATGGTTTCGAATCTAGATTAAATTAAATATAATTATTTATTATTTCAGTGGAATCCTACACTATGTAGCATAAATTAGATGAATATGTTCAATTTATATCAAATTCATTATTTTTCAAAAGATAGCAGAATCTGAAGAAAACTCCAACAAAGTTGTTTAAACACAAAATTTTGCTGGTAAAATACAAGTACAGAGAAAGAGAGCAGATCCATTCCAAACCCCTTTCCAGCTAATTTAAAAAGAAATAAAAATTAATTTAAAAATAAAATCTGTCAGACAGACTGGCACCAACCTACTCATTCTAGGACTACAAAAGTTGTAGAAAGTCCAAGCATACATCCTGCGTATAGTTTTCCTTGGCATTATTTGCTTCAGGAAATGTTCCTGCCTGCTGTATATAGTCTGGCCAGTTTTCAAGCAGAGCAGTAGGATGCAGGATTATGATGGAATTCTCAACATTATAAAAGGCACAAAAAAACACAAGAGATACTTGCTCTGCAGTCTGTATATTGTTCTTCAGACACAAAAAAGAGCAGGAAAATCTAGTCCTGCTAAATAGACTATGACAAAATATAGCACTTGCTCTGTGAAACGATTGTATGCCTACGTGACATATATTTGGGATGTGTAGAAAATCACCAGTCCAACCAATTTAAACATGTTACTAAAGGGTTAAAAGTACAGAATATTTTTAACAGTTCTTTGTACCCCTAAAGATTTAACTCAAACATTTTTTAAAATCCTCAACTCAGATACCAATAAGAAAGTTGCCATTGGACTCAGCAGGATCTAAGATTTTACCTCAGATCTTTGAAGAATGATTTAAGATATTATTTATTAGTATAAAATCATAATTTGAAATTAAGTCATTTTCCTGTAGAATGTAATTAACTGTGCACTATTCCACCATATATATAGTTGAAAGCATAAAAATTATCAAGCTTCTGAGTCAAAGCAGAAGACAGAGAACAGTAGAACTGAACTTCAGAGTTGTACAGTACACTAACTATAAAAAAACCCACTAATGTAGTTCAAATTTCTTTTCAGGGCTGCCTTGAAATTTCAGCTGTTCCCAAGTAAGGAGAAACATTTCTACACAAACTCTATGGAAAACTAAAAGAGGCCTTTTCAGGCAACAGCACTGTAGATGCTCTTTATTACATTTTGCAGCTGTCATTTCGAAACCTCACACTCTTGAGCTATTAGGTAATTGCTTCCATATCAGTTATTCTCTTTTCCAGTGTAAAGGTGACTTCCATGAAAAAAAGTCATCTACTCAGATTGTTTTAAAAACATAAGTTATCACTTTCAGGGATTTTCTTATTTAATTAACGAAAAAAGATGATTTCTTGACTTATTTTAAACAGCTTCTCATTAAAGCAAACTCTATAACTAATTGTTGCTATAATCTGAAGGTTGCCTCATTTGTCTTCCAATATCTGAATTTCAGGATTTTTTCATAAGCATACTTTTCCTGTTACCAAAATAACTGTTTAAAGCGGGCATCTTATTTCTATTTTTTTCTAGTCTTAGAGACAGAATTTCAAAATTAATGCAATTAGTCTATATAATTTACAAGATTTATGACCTTTAATATTGTTTTTGAAGATTTTTAATGCAAAAAATGCCATTTTTCTAGAAAAATTGTATGGATATAATGAAATGCTGCAGGTACAGTTAAGTTAATTACCTTTATAAATGTTTGTGTTCCCATTCAGTATTTTTATTTCTATTCACCAAGCTTGTCTCCTACCTGACAGTACTTGGCAGCATTTCCATTTACTGTTCAATACCTAAATTTTTCCTTGTGTTGAGTTTCAGATGTAACTTACTTTTAAAGTTAATCTTTAACAACTTTTAAAAAAATACACTATTGATTTGTGAATAGTGGATAGACAAATACGAAGATTTCAGCAGAACGTACCTTCTCAATTGTAGTTTCAGTTTCCTAATGAACAGATCAGATGTGCAAATATGCATATTTACTGTTATCTTGAAGCTTCATACAACACAGACAGCAACATTAATCAGCACATTTTTCTACAGGACTGCAGAATTCCTGCAAAGTTTGGTAGAATTTCATTGTCCATCATATCACTACCCAGTCTTGACCTTGCATTTCTATCTAGAACTTCAACTACGAAAACAACTGTACAAGCATCTCAGCTCTTAGTTTCACAGTCCATCTCCAGCTTCCAGGGAAAACTTGAAAATACAATGCAGTGTCGAGCCTGTTTCATGTCTGTGGTTGCCCATTGTAGCAGGCCACCGTGAGTAATAGTGGGGATCCAGCATGGTGAGGGAGTTTTCAAGGCTATAAAGAAAAAGGACAAACTGCTCGGGAAGCAGAGGCTTTTTAAATAACATCTCTCCTCTTCCTCACACAGCCACACACAAGGCTCAGAAGGCTGCATCCACTCTTATGACAGTGGAATGGTGGAGGATAGCTCTGTGTGTGAATGGTGACCCTTTTAAATAGCGAATTTATTACTCCCAGTTCCTTGGGGGCAGTAGCCAGCAAAGCAATTTCATCATTCTAGGGCACGCAGCTCAACTCACCAGCTGGAACATATTACAGTTTTTTTTCTGGAATGACAAATTTCATCTGCACTACTGAGAAGCCTCAAGCATCAACCCAACAGCAAATACAAGGACTTTTTTATTTTTTTTTTTTTTTAAATCTAGCCGTGTTGTAGACAAACTTTGGGTATATTTTTTAGTTTAATTTTTGATCCTTCAAGGCTGAAATATTATTGATTATAGTTAGTGAGGCTAGCTGAGTGCCTGTAGCCTTTTCACACAAAATGAAGACATCGCTATGTAATACAGAATTAATTATAGAAGTTCCTCTTTCCTCAGCTCCTTCACTGCTTAAGTTTTCACCACTTGCAGAAAAAAAATAAAAATGAAAAGAAAAGCTCTGAAAAGGGAACACAGAAAACAAAGTAACTACACAGTCCATATAAGCATATGGTTTATCACTAACTCATTCTTTCCAACTTCTCTTGAAAATGGAGCACACAATCTCGTATAATTTTTGCAACAAAAATAAATAACAAATAAATACATTAAAACCAGTATTTAGCTAGAACTATCAATAGACTTTTCATGCATACATTTCCTTCCAAAATTTACAATGTCATGGCATGGCAAATTGCAAAATCTTCTGAAGAATGTATGGAAGGAGACTTCCTCCCTCTCTGAGGTCAGAAAAATTACTGCTTTATGAACCAATTACCTGCCTGTGATGCTAAGCCCCTGCACAATTACTTCTGCCAAGCCTTCAACTCCAGCCACAATGTATGCATTCTTCAAATTCCCAGGCTCAGTTATTTATTTAGGACAGGTTGTTTCAACAGCTAAATAATTGGTGAAGTCAGACCACATTTAGCCTCTAGCATTCCTTGGATGTCTGACCTGTAGAAGTGTACAAAAATTTATTACAAAATGTACAGGTGTGAAGTGAGACTGCAGAGGCTATTTGCCTTGACAAGCTCTTTGTTGATGCCAGCTCAGTGGTGCTGTCAAAGGCAGAAAGATATTTGCCCCCTTTTTTATGAGATGAGCAATAATACAGCCACAACAGCTTGTAAAACATCCAATACACTTCCATAAAATGCTTACTAAAACTATATAGTGAAATGTTGGCACAAAGAACTATTTTTTAGTTCTCTTCCCATTTCCTAGCTTGCAAGATCATTTTCTTACTAGTAATTTCCCATTACAGTTACGAGACAATCCTTCAGTTACGAGACAATCCTTCAAAACACTGCTGTGTATTTCTACAAAATATTTTTATTTTTGCAGAACATGTTTTTGTTTGTTTTTTTCAAAGGCTTTTTCATTTATTTTTCATGTCGTTCTTAATATATGCATTTAAGAAGATTTATCACAGTGAGGTTACACCCTTCTCAGTGCATATAAAACAAAAAAGAAATTGCTCAAAGTGCCAACATTTTCAGAGTAAAAGCAGAACTACGCAGGTAATGCAATTAAGCTCTATACACATTCACAGATACAGAGGAGTACAGAGGTACAATGGCAGAGGCAGTACTACAGTAGCCCAGTCAGAGAAAAGAAGTCCCCTCCTGGCCCCTCCCTGGCTACTTTCAGCCCCATGGGCTGGGTGTGACATCCACCATGGTGAATTGATAACACCTTACAGACTGAAGGGGTACTGCCAGGGTGCATGGGACAAGTTATGGGGTGCCAGGGAAGAGCACTTCAGGCTTGGAAGAGACTTAGCACAGGATGTACAGGGGAGGAAATAAAAGTAGGTAAATGGGCAGATCAAGGTGGCTTGCAGAGGAGAAAATATGGAAAAATAGAGAGTTAAGGGGTCAAAAGAAGGTGGTTGGTTCCCTTGTAAGACTGTTTCCTGTGCCACATTCCCATAGTTTGTCCTGTTTTCTTATTAAACTGCACGTCTTATTTTCTTTTAGGCAAAGGGCTCTCTATTCTGTGTCAAAGCAACAGAGGCCAGAAAACTTGTAATTATGACTGTGGAGCTGGCAATCAGAGAAAGTCCTTGTTGGTCACCAATGAGCACCAAGACAAGCTAACTGGTGAGTAGTCTGAGTGGCCTGGGGTCCATGTGCTGGAAGTGAAGCACCTGGAGGTGGCAGCTACCAGAGGTTCCAGGTTATGGGGCTGGAGGTTGACCAAGAGGAACCCTGGATGTGCTAATATCTCAGTGGGAGGTAGCAGAGCCAGTTACGAGTTGGGCTGGGTCTCTAAGCCTGGTCATGAAAAGATTCGAAGTGTATGTGTGTGTGTGTCTGTGTCTGTGTCTGTGTGTGACTGTCTGCGTGTGTGTCCATGTGCACATGTGCACACTCACACAGATGAGGAAACCAGGGAACAGCTGCTGAACATATAACCACTGGAACATCAGACAAGTCCAGCCCCTGGATGGACTGTCAACACGTGTGTCCCACTAATGGACCTTCGTCTTGATCAGCCAGCAAGGAAAACAGGATGCAGATGACTATCAGATCTGTTTGAGTTTGACTTGAATGCTGAGTGTTTCTATCTGTGCTGGTATGTGTGGCTATGAACACGTGTTATCAGTGCTGCACGTATCTGTGTGCCTATCGGGAAGGCTCATCCTACATGCAGAGTGGACGTGACAACACAGAGCTGCAGCAGCTCCACCTCTACCAAGCATATGTGATAATACAAAATCCAACATCATGTGCAAAACTTTATGTATTGTTTGTTACACTGCAAACCCTTAGGGGGGAAAAAGAAGAAAAAAATAAAAGCTACTTCCTCCCATTAAATTTGAAGGAAAATTCAAAAGTGAAAATATTACATTGTTTCAAGAATAAAAATCAATACAAAAGAAGAATAGAAATTATAAGTACAATCAACATTCATGTTGTTGGAGGTTTTAGTATCCATGACTAACTTACTAAGTATGAATTATTTACTTTTTTTTGTGGTTAGCACTATAGAATAAGGAACAAAAAAGAATCTGCTCAATCAGATCTTTGGTGGATGGCTTCATTTGAGTTGTTGAGGAGTTTTTGGTAATTAACAGCCAGCTGCACATCCTGATATAATGCCAGATGGGTCCTGTGTCATTAAGCATTACCGAAACAAGTTGCTATTTATCAGGTAATGGTCCAGGAAAATAAATCCTTGGAAAAGCAAAACAGTTTCCTTAGGAGACAAAGATGTATTTAAGGATTAATTGGATGGTCATTATCCAATTTCATTTAAGAAAAAGTAAGTGCATAAATTGCTAATTTCTTGTGCAAATTATTCACATATGGGAGGGACAGAATCTAATACTAATCTATATTTACAGTTCAAAGGAAGTTTTTTGACAAGATGATAACATTTTTGATAGTTAGCATTTCCTGATTTCTTTTAAGATATTATGTTTTTAGTTGCTTATAAATTTGCCTAAAATTTTTCAGCCAATCAGAAATCTTTCATGATGGGTATAAATCACAAGATTGATCATTACTGACATAGTAGTTTTGTAGAATGAGATTCTGAATTCCTGTTCAGTATTGGGATATCTAACTGCACATCCACACCCTTCAAAGATGTTTTTTCAGTAACTTCCTCAATTTTGACAGTTCTTGGGTCTGAATTTTGAAGATAGATTAATAGAAACAGAATATTGCCAACTGCAAAAAACTTGGATTTAAAGAGTATTTTAATTACATTTTGTACTATTAAAGCTCTAAAAATGCTGGATAATTAATTTTTGAATACTGTAAATTACTCCACATTAGCAGACATTTCTTCTCACCCAAAATCCCCATCTGTAGAACAGATCTAACAATATTTTGTCAGTGCTGTTATAGCACAGTTTTAAATCTTTGTAAAGTACACAGCTTCTACAATAGGAAAAATTAAGAAAATCTCATGAAGAAATAGGCCTTTTCAAATCTGGTTCAGGTTTTAAATTGTTTATTTTGAGAAAGAAGTGCTGGGTTTTCTACTGAGCAAGAAATATTGGGCAACTGCCGAGGCAGTGAAGGGATAAGGTGTTCTGTGGAAGCTGTGGTATGACTTTGTGCATTTGGAACAACTTGCACACATAACAGTGCCAACTTTGCCATCACCATACTGTGCAAATTACCAAAATTGTAACATTTCATAACTTTTTGTCCTTCAAACCTTCTTAACACAATTACATTTGTTTTCATGGAAGCTCATAAACCACAGTTTTGCTCTTTGCTACAAAGGTGACTTATATATGATGCTAAATTTATTCAAACAGCTGCATGTGAAATCATGCCTTAGTACATTCTGTAACCTTAAATGGGAGGAAATGGGGAGTCTGTTAAAAAGCCTCTTTGCAACTACTCCATTTGCAAGTGCATAACAAGCTCATGAGAGTGGAATTGGTTATTTTCACAATCCCCATCACTACAATTTTGAACACCTGAGATTTATTCCCTGAAGAAGTTTCATAAATCTAAATTCAGTGACTAAATAATTCACACAAAAATACACTTTGACATAATGTAACCTGGTAAGATCCATGTTCCAAGGGAAAAAGGAGGATATTCTCCATGCAACAGGCTGTTATTACTTGATTTCCTGCCAAAGGACGTTGAAGATGAAAAGGCTTACAAAGTTTCCAGAGGATACTGAACAGAAGTTTGTGAAATACATGAGCTGAAAATAATTGGATGCTAGGAGAGTAGTTGTGGGAAGTATCATATTGTGTTTTGTCCTGTGAGCATCTGCTTACAGCCATAATACCAGTCTGAAGTACCATTGGTTCCTCCAATACATCCACTCCTATAGTACTGGTACACTTACACAATATAGTTTGACCATAAGAACTAAAATAATTTTATCTCTAAAAGAAGACATCCTGCATGATCTAAAGAATTAGAAAGCAGAAGTTAACCTCCAGGACCCCACCAATATTTTGCTCCTGGCATGCACTTCTCTCTGCCTTTGAATTCCACACTATCCCTGCCACTGTATTTGGAGTAAACATTTTGAGGCAGAGGTTACTTCTTTCTATGAATTCTAACAATACATAGTATAAAAAAAAAATCTTAATCTTGATCATAATCTTTACTGTAATAATAAACTGTAATAGTAAAGAACAAGTTAAACAGTTCTTAAAACCAAACATTACAGGAGAAAGTGCTTTTTGTCTTTCCATTTATACTGGTGTAAATTTGGTAAACAGAAAAGAATATTAGTATTTACCTTTCCAAAATGCACTTTGATGTTCTTGGGAGAAACACAATATTAAATCAATAATTTACTGTTAAAACTAAGTATTCTGGAAAATACAGAAATAAAATCAATAAATAAGAAAATAAAAAGTAAAACCCCTCTTTTTATTTTGTAAGAAATACTTTGAATAATAAGCTATTCATGAAAATATAAAAATATATTAAAGATAGGATAGGTCCTGATTTCTCTCTAGAACAGTGTTCTTTATACAACTGAGTCATTATTTGTAGAACTGCCGACACAAATTCCAGATTTCTTAAGTGAAAACTATCTTCTTGCTTCTGGGAAAGGAATGTTGCATGTTACTTTTTTTTTTTTTTTTACATTTTCCTCCCAAAAGGCAACTTGAGAAAGGTACATATTCTGGTATTTTGAAGACTGGAAGAAAAAAAAATAGGTGAAATTCCTGTAGTTTACATAGACAAAAATATACCTTTGCCAGAGATGGAGCTAAGAAGATACAAGACAGCTTCTAACTTAAATGCTAGTATCCTCAGGGAAGATTTGGGTGATATTCAAACTTTACATATATCTATAATTTTCCCACATGAACTGTCTAAGAAGAACTTTGACGGTCTACAACCTTTTGTGGTGCTTTCCAAATCTAGATCTTTTGTGATCTGTGCAACAGAATCCTATCCAAGAATCAGTGGCAAGCATATCAAGCAGGATGCCAAGAAGAAGACAGGATTGAACAAAGCTGTGTCTTTCAGTATGAAAAAGATCTCTATTTATTCATTAACCTCTTACACATACCCCGTCTTGTAAACCACGCTATAAGGCTCTACTTATATCTGCAAATGTCGTATTGCATATAGTGGTAGTATTCTCTGCTATAAAAAGCATCAAAATTAGAATACTATGTTGATATTACAGACATTTCACTATTTCCTCTTTCCTGGAAAGGTTTTATATAAAAGAAGATGTATTTTTTGAAGTTTAATCATTAAAACTACACAAAGGTTTGTGATCTTTTTTTTTTTTTCCTCAAAAAAACACTGGTAAATATGAGGGGATTTTTCTCATTTTTATTTTATATTCTTTGAAAATTTATTGTTCTATTTTTACCCAATAATGAAACATACAGCTAAATCAAGGGTTGGACTTGATTTGGATGTCTTTTCCAACCTTAATGATTCTAAGTGTGAAATAAACTTATAACCAGATATGGTTTTAGTGTTCTGATGACTGAGAAACAAACAGGAAGTTTAATGGAGCATGGAAATGTGAAAATTTCAAGTATTGAGTAGTGGGGTTTTTTTGATCCTTTCAAAAATCACACTTTGTATAAGTCCTATGTCCAAGTTAGCAGTACAATAGATCAGTAGCGAGAGAAAACAATGGTAGATTAAACTGTGCTCTTTAGTATGTAGGGAACATATTGATACCTTTGATATTTATAGGCCTTCTCAAAATTTTACATTATCCCTCCAATTTTATATTAATGTATTTTTATTGCTAATAGAAAGTGAACTGGTATTGTTGAAGAAAACATGATGCAGAAAGGTATTTTGCAGTGGAAAGAATCAGTCAGAAGAAAAATTAATGCAATTTCTTGGTAGCAGTTATCAAAATCTGGTTGAGAAAGACACTGTTCCATTACATATTCATAAAAAATGACAGGTATGTGGCCCTTGCAATGACAAATGAGGTATGGGATTTTGTCTCTAAAAAAGTTTCTCTGTTTCTCTAAAAATTTCAAGAAACTAAAAGGAAATCCCAATAAAAATCAAAACTGTATTAGTTCTTCTTTCTCAGTTTTAGCAATATCATACATTACATTTTCTGGTTGAGCTGGATGCAGAAGTATTCTTGCTATCTAGTTCTCAAGAAAAAGATCTGTATCATTTTCTCAGGGGAAAAAGAAAAAAAAAAAAAAACTATCCAGCCAGATCTTCTCACCTACGCTCCCAAAGCTATTTCAGCTTTCCTAAGAGTACCATTGAAAAAAAAGAGGTATTTCAACCCAAACTATCTGTAGGCAATTTTTCTTTTAACTGTTTCTTATTTCTAAGAGAGAATAAAAAATGGTTCATCAAAGTTAAGCAAAAAAATTTTCTCTCTTAAAAATAATGGTGCCTAATGCACAGTTAACCATTTTTAATGATCAGCATCAATATTGATAACCTACCAATTCACACTTGATTACATCCTCAAACTGTATTCTGATCCATAAGAAACCTTGGTTTATTACCTGACATGTGTCCTAAATTAAGATATAACCTTGGAGGATTCCAAGGACTCTTATCTACTGATTCTCATCTTTAAAAATCTGCATTCAAAAAGAATTCTGGGTGAAACATAAAATGATAACTTTTAAATAATATAAATACATGAGATTTAGTGAAAATTCAAATGTTTTAATTGGCATAAGACACTAAGATTTGTAAAAAAGATCTTCTAAAAACACTTTAGCCACAGAGTGACACTGGATATATAGTTTTGTCAAGAATAATTAGTGTATGAAAACAGAGGCTAGCATCTAACTTATATATTTATTTAAATATCTAATTTGTATGATTCATGTGCAGGACAGGCTCAACAAAAAGGACCTCTTATGATAAAATTATTAATATTTAATCTATAAGATTAATAATCATATCTGAAAAGAAGGAAACTATGAGAACCCTGGTGAAACACTGATTCACAGGGAAACAATCTAAAACTTTCGGATTGGTATCAGAGACTCACTGACATTAGCTCTATACTTTTGATGGATATTATTAACAACATATAATTTCAGGACAGTTAATATATTGTAAAAATGATAATTTCAAAATTATCCAGGATGTTCCTAAACAGAAAAGCCTTTGACCTCCAAGAACTACCATCTTTTTACTGAGGACATTATCATGAGTAATAAGCACACTGTGGCTCTGATGAGTGTGAGCCTCAGGTCTTCCACTGCACACGGCTGATTGACTTGAATACTGGGCTGTGGGGTGATTTGTGTTTTTTCCTTGCCACAGCATAACAGCTAAAGACTTTAGAGAATCCCTTAGAACACAGCAACTCAGTCAATACTCTATTCCTCATATCCAAGAGGAGGGCCACTTCCAGGTAGAAACACTAATGGTACTCAGTGTCCTGTTTACGACCATAAAATAAGATCTTTGACAGAGCATCTTTTGTTTCTTATTCCTACAAGGCAAGATGTTTATCCTTGGGAACTTTTTTTAACATTGAAAAGTCTACAAACAATCAGCTTACTATTTTGGGGGACAGCTAAAATTATAATCATTCTGGACTGTCACATCAAATAAAAAGCTACCCAGATGCAATTTTCAAATTCACAACCTGGAGCTGGGCACATACACATTAATGCCTTGACTTTGACACAATTTTAGCAAGCTGAGCTCCCTTTGATTCATGGCCATATTTTCTAAAATTATAAATTGATTATTTCACTGGTTCCAAAAATCAATTTCTTGTACCAGCAAGTGATTTTTTATTCTGGTTTATTTAAAACCAAACAAAAACCAAAGCAAGACTAAATTTGTGATTAAGCAAGGGTAAGGCTGAATTTTGTGAGACAGGGATTGGGGTTATTTTAAATAGCCACTTTTTAACAGAGATTTTTCATTCAAACATGTTGATTTCATTAGATTAGGATGTAGATAAGAAAGAAATTGCAATGAAGGAAAAAATGAGAGAACCCCACTCCACACAACTGGGAAAAAAGAAGCTAATATTGTAAAAACATTGTGTTTTCTTAAATACATATTAACAAAGGTAAAATATAGATTGTAGGCAAACACGGGAAAGCTAAAACCCATTCTTTTTAATTTTTGTCTACCTATCTCAGCGTGTTGTTCTGTGTTCAGTAATGCAAGTGGATGGAAGGCCATGACCATGGGTAGCTAAGGCTGAGAATAAGGAATGGCTGGCTATTTCAGTGGCAATATATATCACCTTAAAGAGAGAAAAACTAAATAGCAAAGAGACCTAAACATTGATTTGAACCGTGTAAGCAATGGCTAGAGAAAAAGAAGAGGGAAGGCAAAGGGAAACAGTAACACTACATGATGTTTAATAATTTTATATTTATAAACCAAAACTCCTTCAAAAAAATCTCAGTGTGAAATCTTGGTTCTGCAGAATCAAGCATTAAAGATATCAATGCACTGATTACTTCAAAATTTTCAATGACACTTAAGTAGGCCATTTGAGAACCCTGACAAAGGTTTTCACTGCTGGCACTAGAAATGAAAGAGCTTTTTAGACTGTCAAAAAATACTTTATATAGAATAAAAATAAAATCAAATATGCAGGGTGCTTTGCTCCTATAATTACAGTTATTTATCATATACCTTTTGAGAAAATTTGTCTTAACAGAAATCTATCAGAGACAGCAACTATTTTTGTAGTGCTTCTGCAAATTGATTTTTTAACACTGGCACAATTTTCCAATTACCTACATTTGCTACTTTTAAAGAATATCTAGAGCATCATCATCCCATCTAATTATTATCATAACCTAGTGAAGCTTTCCACTAAAACTACCCTGAGTTTTTAGGTTTCCACTGTACCCATTATCTTTTAGCCCCTTCAAATTAGAATTCTATTTAATATTCAGTCAAATAGATTCATGACTACTGGAAAGCAAAAGACTGTTTGCTACGGAAGGTTTTAATTATCTTTACATTTCTTATTGCAATGTTATCCTGTTTGCAGATCCCCAAGATGATTCTGTAGTTAATGTGATCAATGTTAATAAAGTACTTTGCCTTGAGTTTTTGTTTGTTCCTGCCTGACTGTGATGAGAACACAGGCCCTTTTCATCAAAAAATTAGTCCAGAAAATCTGCATGATTCTCTTTTTAATGAGATGTGAATGTCAAAGTAAAGGGACTAAATGGTGACACAGTAGAAATGAAGTCTAATAACGTTGAAACGGGTGCCTGATGTGTTGCAAAGTTAAAGATATCATTAGGACTAGGGAAAGAGAAGACCAGTCACATGGGTCCTTAAGAGTGATACCAGTAGTGTTAGTGAGAATAATAGTTGCTGACGTCTCAATGAAATTAGCTACAGCTCCAGCTAGAGCTGGATTATGAGGCACTGAAATAGTACTCAGAGAACTCAGAACTGACCTATTAATCACATACAGTGCTAAAAACCCCTACTGGGTTCTAAAGGCTTACCAATGAGAATGCAATTCATTAGAATTTTTTTGATATTTAAAGTCTATACACAGAAGTAGGGTATGTGAGGAGAAAAAAAAAAAAAGAAATCAGGAAATAAGTATTCTGAAATTTCTACTGAAGAAACATCTTGACTGGGGGAGTGGGGGGCAGGGGTGAACCCCCACCAGAAAAAAAGCTGATATATTTGCTAGCATATAATTTCCAGAACGATTTCTCGAGAATCTACTACCTTTAAAAAAAATAGAGAGAGAAAACTCTTTATTAGGTGCCAGCAACAGGCATAATGTTTTCAATCGTGTATGTTATTAGTACTAGTGTTCTGTAATGCTTGCATCAAGATGTGCAGCAAGAACTATATAGAAAAAATATATCAGAGGTACCAAGAAAAGATATATCATAGGAAATAAAAGTAACTGGCAATATCACCATAAAAGTACTGAAAATAACTGTGAAAATTGAAATGTGGCACAAATAATCAACAAATGTACCAAACATTACTAAAGAAACAACAAATAAGAAAGCACTCTTAAATATGACACAAATAAAGTATTTGAAACATTATCTGGAAGTTGTTGAATAAACATCTTTTAAAACATCAATGTATCCTTTGCCTCTAGTGAGAAAAAGCAAAAACAATGTAAGGTATTGCCAAGTACACAAATTAAATCAAAGAAAAAACTATTTATATAATTGAATGAGAGAAAAAAAACATAGTTTGCCTGTCACTGTATTTCAGATATTACATTACTCTCCTGATATAATATGCACAAAGGAACTAACGTGATATAAAATGTCACTCAATTAATGAATAATATAAGAGAAAATTAGGCTGTCAGTGAAAGATATTCAAGTTGGTAGTACCTTTGTCATACTAGCAAAAACAAAAACAAGCAAACAAACAAAAAATCCCAGAAAAAAAAAAAAAACTACTATATTTCTTTTGGTTACTAAGTTTATTTGAATACATTAGAATTCAGAAATTACAGAAAAGTATGCATTTTTTTCTGGACTTACAGTACACAGAAAATCTTCAGCAGAAATAATAGATTGTTATATTAGAACTATTTTAAAGATGCATTTCATACCATCTCAGGTTGAAAATACTTGAATTACAAAGCACAGTGAAATTGAAATCTATCATTATGTTCAATTATAGAAAGCAGTTGTGCCTGGTTGTGCTAGGTTTTTTTTGATCCAAATAAGGTAGGAGCCCTGTGTATTACAAGATTATAAAATAATCTAACAAGAAAAAGGGGAAAAATGTTTTCAAATAATACTGCAGAAGTAAATAGATTTTTTATTCCATTATCTAATAAAAAAGCCCTTGAAAATCAATTTGGATTATTCATAAATTATTTTAAATCTGTTTTTCTCACTAAGATGAAAAACCTATTGAGATAAGAAGCTGCTGCTAGGGGCATCATAATTTATTAAACACCTCTACCATGAGACAATAGGATCTACATTTAATTGCTTCTGCTGTTTGCTGATTGCTGTATTCACCTTGATATAGAACTACTGTGGGAGCATTCTATGTAAAATGTAATGGCTCAGCGAAAAAGGACAGAAATAAAGACATCTAACATTATTACATGGCCTAGTATTCAGGCCATTCCACAGGTCTCTGGAATGGAAGAAAACAAACTCTGTGCATCCTTGTTGTTATTTTTGGAGGGTGAGTATATCATCAAAACCATAAACTCTCATTTGAGCTTGGCAGACTGCTCCAGCACAGAACTACTTTCTCCTGTGAACCACCTTTTCACACATCGAGGCTATTCATGCAATTTAAGTTAAAAGTGCTATTGGTATTGACTGTAATTGCACTTTCAAAGAATGCATTGGTGCAAAAGTTTTCTACTGTTATAAATCTCATTTACAAAGGTTTAAATGACTTTCTGAATTTTCTTTCTGCATCTATTATTAGATGAATAATCTACTTTGTTTCCTTGTTTTAATAACTTTAAGAAAAGTAGTTGATCACTAGTCTGTAGTAATTTATTTTTGGACACATAAATAAATGACACATTATTCTAAAAGAACAATATTAATAGCTAAAATAAGAAAAGAATCTAAATGGGTATCAAAGCTAATTTAATATATGCCTGAAGTTTACACATTTTACATATTACTTATATTATGGATAAAATGGAGTAACTATTTGAAATATACTGGTTGCATCACTACAGAAATTCTAGCAGATCCCTTTCACTCTCAAAGTTTAGCCCTCAGAAATTACAAATAATATTGTCTAGTCATTACATAAATAAATATTACATAACTAAAATTTAGTGGTTCAAAATTTAAAATAAGAAAAACAGAAACAAAAAACAAAAGCGAATTTAAATAATTTAAAACAAAAAAAAAAACCACACAAAAAACCCCAAACCAAACAAACAAAAAAACCCACCAAAAACAAAAACCAATTCTGGGTGACACTGCCTAGTTGCCCTGTTGACACAGGCTCCAGATCATACAAACCTTTTCACAGCTATTTTTAACATACAACAATCAATTACTCCATGCATTTTTCCAATATGCTATTCAAAGGCTGTTCCAGTGGCCAATTAAATCCCATTGATTTCTTCTATTTTGCCAACACAGCTCTAACAGAGAAGTATTAGAAAATTCAACAGAATTGTAGCTAAATTTGCCTAGCAATGTTGTCTAAACTCACTCTTAAAACTCTGCAACAATAGATGATACACAGGCAAGACATTGCTTTTACCATTTCAAGCACATGTTTATCAAAAGTAACATTTAAATTTTTTGGGGAGTGAGTGTGGTTTAGGAAGAAATCTCTTAGATTCTTCCATCAGCCATCTCCCATCACTGCAGATACATACTTAGAATATAAAAATTATCTGATATTCAAATTCATAGTGCACGAAGGATTCTGATGTTCAAGAGTTCAAAATCTCTGTACAGTAAGAATATCTATCACTGAACACATTGGTACACCATTTCACAGAATCAGAGAGTATGCCAAGTTGGAAGAGCCCTTCTTTGTTTCCCTGACCTTACTTCTAATGTAAAGAAAAATAATTCAATGATAACAGATATTGTTTTTTTCCTGGAAAAGAAACTGCAATAATTCATAGAAGTCTCCCATAAAAATCCGGTATTCTAGCTACCTAAATGTCATGACATTCGGTTAAGTCCCCAGTGACTGGAAAAGAGGGAAACATTGCATCTATTTTTAAAAAGGGTGAAAGAAGGTTTCTGGGATCTACTGATCTGTCAGCCTCATGTCTGTTCCTGGGAAGATCATGGAACAGATCCTCCTAGAAGCTGCACTCTTGGAGAACCAGTAGGTGATTCCAGACAGCCAGCACAGCTTCACCAAGGACAAGTTGTGCCTGACCAACCCAATGGCTTTCTATGATGGAGCAACTACATCTGTGGACAAGGAAAGAACTAAGGATGTTGTGTTTCTGGACTTCTGTAAAGTCTTTGACACGATCCCCCACAACATCATTCTCTCTAAATTGGAGAGATATGGATGGACTGTTCAGTGGCTGAGGAACTGACTAGATGGTCTCATCCAGAGGGTAGTGAACAATAACTTAATGTCTGGATGGAGATCAGTGATGACTGGTGCCCCTCAGGGGTCCATACTGGGACCAATACCACTTATTATCTTCATCAGTGACATAGACAGTGTCTGTGCACCCTCAGCAAGTTTGAAGATGACACCAAACTGAATAGTGTGGTTGACAGGCCTGAGGGATGCAATGTTGTCCAGAGGTATCTCAGCAAGCTCAAGAAATGAAACCATGTGAATTTAATAAGATTCAACAAGCCCAGGTGCAAGGCACTGAATCTGAGACAACAATCTACATCAATACAGGCTGGGGGATGAAGAGATTGAGAGTAGCCCTGCAAAGAAGGATGTGGAGGTGCTAGTGGATGAGAGGCTGGACATGTGCTGGCCAAATGCACTAGCAGCCCAGAAAGATAAACATGTTCTGGGCTGCACTAAAAGCAGCATGACCAGAGGAGCAGGTCAAGGGAAGTGATTCTGCCCCTCTGCTGTGCTCTGCTGAGACCCCATCTAGACCAGTGTCCAGGTCTGTAGTCCTCAGCACAAGAAAGTCATGGTCCTGTTGGAGTAAGTTCAGAGCAAGGCCATGAAGGTGATCAGAGGGATGGAACACCCCTACTAGAAGGGAAAGGCTGAGAGAGCTGGGGTTGTTCAGCCTGGAGAAGAGAAGGCTCCAGGGTTAGGGTTGTGGTGTTTCAGTACTTAGAGGGGCATTATAAGAAAGGTGGAGACTGACCTTTTAGTGACCCTCTAGTGATAGGCCAAGGGGTAATGGTTTTATACTGAAAGAGGGTAGACTCAGTCTAAATCTAAAGAATTTTTTTGCAATGAGGGTAGTGAAATATTGGAACAATTTACCCAGGTGGGTGCCCTGCTTTTGGAAACATTTAAGGTCAAGCTGGAACAGGGTTACTCTGAGTAACCTGATCTAGTTAAAGATGTCCCTGCTCATTGCTGAGTGGGTTAGACTAGCTGACCTTTAAAGGTCCCCTCCAACCCAAACAATTCTTTCATTCTATATGCTCCCCCAAGAGATTAAGAACACCAGAAAAAAAGTTTTTCTTACTTTTTTAAGACATACAAGCACATTTGTGATTTCTTCAAAGCATCCCCTAACAAACACTAATGACAGTGCAAAATTTATCCAGCACGCCAAAGCCTCTTTTGATATCAGAAATATGATATATCTTAAAGCCTGTAGCAGTCACTGTTGCTATGACAAATCTCATTCCAAATGTATTGATGTCCTCAACTTACATTCCTGAAATCTAAAACTGAGGCATCTTGAATACTCAGCATTTTAAAAGAGCACTTAAAGTAGTGGTGAATAGGAAAGAAGAGAAGGTTTTAGAAATTTAGATATGCTTATAATTATCTCATTCTGTGTTCTCTGTAACTGACAGTTAAAATATTGAGCACATTTCCAGTAAGAAAAATATGATATAATCATTTTTATTGAGAGTTTCTTTCCCAATCCTTGCTCTTACCTATGTTATTGATAATGTGAAAGAGTAATAGAGCTGGACTCACCTACCATTCTGTGAGTGTACTCTTCTTCAAGATTTCAGAGACAGCTAAAGCACTTAAGATTTATATGAGGGGCTTTTTAAAATATTCAGAATATGATGTTTAGAGATAAAGTCTCTAGCAATCAGAGATATGGATTTATCATTACTTCTGACTCCATTCTGTCTGCATTGGTGTCCTGAACACATCTGCAAGGATGATGTTTTGATTCCACTGTTTCTCACTCATATGTATGTAACAGACTTCACTGGCATCATTTCCACAGTACACATGAATCACAACAATAAGTTGCTGCATGAAGAACATGAAGATTATACATTCCCCTCTCCAGTGACCCACCTGCACAAGCTCGAGTTGAGGGTACAGGAGGCAAGAAGCCCTGACCTGACAGCAATCCCTGCAAGGGCTTTGGCAGGCCAGCCACTGCCAGAAGTTGCATCATCAGGTCACAAAAGTCTTTTGCATAGGCACAGCACAAACTGAAGGCATAATTCCAACCAACACTGTTTTATAAAGGAACTCAAGTTTTAAAACTTTCACCATGAAAAATTTGGTTGCAATTGAACAACAGTTTCCAAAGGTGTAAAAGGGGGTAACCAGATACATATGATCAAGTAGGCCTCACTTGTTTAAGAAACCAGGAAGAAAAAACCCTTATATAAATAATTTTATATAGAAATGAATGTTTTGAAGTCCTTCCTCCTGCCCAGCATTCTGTACCTGTTCATTTGATTAATACCCAGTAAAGTACCCATGAACATATGGAAAGCAAATGGCATTTCAGGAAAGTAGTGAACTTGAACTCACAGTCACAGTTATGCTTACGTATTTTATATTTTTCAAGTATCAAAATCTTTATCAAAAGTACTACATAAGAAAATAACCAGGGCCCCCCCCCCTTTTTTTTTTTTGTTTTGTGGGATGGGTGC
>JAWWEW010000088.1:53350058-53360706 GCA_035583185.1 Anabacerthia variegaticeps | reverse complement strand
GGGTGCAGTTCACAGAGGTGAAACATATCAATGAAAGTTGCAAAGAGAAAGACTGAAAAACTTGCAGGTATTACTCCATGTGTTTGTTTTCGTTAGTGATTGGTTTGTTTGTTTATTCATTTATTTACTACTTTTAATGCAGATTACACTGCTTTTCTGATCAAATCTTTTCTACGCACAGTTTCTAAAGACAGATTTTGATGTATTGTATAATGAATGAAAGAATGGTCTAAGTATCTGCTCTTCTAGTAAGATTGCATGAAGTGATGATTAAAAAGTGGGTTTTATGCAAAAGAACTCTTAAAACTTTTATTCATAGTCGTTTGTCAGGGGATAAACAATGCTGTAATTCATCTCTAAAATCCTTCTTTTACTTCATGGAACAAACAAGTGAGCCTCTAGCTGGTACAATCCCTACCTTATTATGACTTAATCTCTGATTCCTGCTTGGTTGCCATAAATAGGCAGATATTAGCTCAGCTGCAGCTCAGCATGCATACCTTTTTGTGACTGTGGCATTCCCAGTGGCAGTTACTTCACCACAAGCCACATCTCTTTGCAAAATGAAATCCTATAGAAAGAAATATTATTAGGCTGTAAGGACTATACAATGTATAGAGATTCCACTCTCGCTAAAGATACTGCATAGCATATAGTGCACCAACTTATGCTTCAGTGATTTAAGCAAAGCAGCATTTAAAACTTGAAAATGTGTATTATATAGATAATCAACACAGCACCGTAACTGTATTTTTATCTAGCTATAATGTCTAATATCCCAAATTAATCCCTCACTACCCTAAAAATCAGCCTAATATTGGAAAGGGTAAATTCAGTATTTGTAGGCTGGATATTCCAAATACTGTTGAACTAGAAAGTGGAATACAAATCCAAAAGCACAGTAGTACTCTCCTTCTCTGAGCAATTTCTAGGATTATTATAGCTTCACAGAACAGGTCACTACTACAGATATTCCATAAGAAAGACCACTTTCTATGCCAGTGTTTCAAAAGGTTTGAAAACTCACTGGGGGAAACAGCACAGTGTCTGCTGCACTTTTACACTGAAGAGCTTTCCCAGAACACTTAATGTGAAAAGTCCAAACAGTAACAGAGAAAGAAAAGTTATTTGTTGATTTGTAGCCCTCACCACATCTCCATTTAAAGATCTCTGTATTAAAGTACTAGACAAGAAAACCACAGTCTTTCAACATTTGAGACAACCAGTAAAAATTGTGGAAGGGCTGAAAGTATCTGCAAAATTGATGTATAGCTGGGTATATCTCAGCCTGTACATGAAAATATGCTTTTCCCTATGACACTACCCTAATATTCAAGGAATTTGTCTCCCACTTTTCTCCCAGGTGTAAATTTCGTCATAACGCAAAACTCTAAGTAACTTATAGGCAAACTGATAATTTTAATTTCACCATGTCTGTTTGGTTTATGTCCTCTTTGGAAACAAGAAGGTAAGACACTACAAAGATGACTATGGATGGTAGATGAAAAAACTGTCAGATAGTAGAATACATACAGGACACAAATACATAAAATGAAAGTGTATGGTTAATTTGGAATGTCTGTAAAGCTTCAGATCATTTACAAACTAAAGTATTGATGAAAGGCAAAACAAGGGAGCCAAATAGCAGTTTTAGGCCATGTTTGTTAGGGCAGTTATGCCATGAGACCTGTTGCATGAAGTGATACTTTATAATGTGAAGGCAAAATGGAGTGACAGATTTCAAGAAGGTTGCTGGAAATTTTCAGATCCTCCGTAAGTTGAAAAACATTGGATGAAATACCTCTATATGAGTTTAAGAATTGAATAAAGTATCTGAAGTTGGAAGCCTAAGTTACTATTTAAATGCCTAAATATAAATAAGCTGATAAATGGATGCAATCAAATGCAAAGCTAAATATATTTACTTCCCACGCCAGTTTTTTTAGTAAATAAGTTTGCTCTTGGAAGATGGTATAATTTGTACATTGTTATTTCATTAAATCCAACCTTTTAAAATTATGTTATTTTGTCGCTAGAATGTATATTTTAGTTTATTTGAGTATTGGTTTCCATACATTTCTGAATGTATCTAGATACTGAATGTGCAATGATGCTTGTTCCTCTGTCTGAAATTCTTAGTATGGGTGTCATGCCTCTCCTTTTTGTATTGCTACACTTACTCAAAGACAAATTATCCAAAGAATTTACACTGGAAGATGACATTCTTAAATTCAAGGACCATAAAAAAATATTTCACAAATAGTCTAAGATGCATGATATCTTAGACTTGGAGAATGGATGAAGAACAGCCTTGGGAAGAGAGACTTATGGGAGGGTATTTGTGGATGAGAATCTCAGCATGATGCAGCCCAGAGAGCCAATTGTACCCTGGGCTGTAGCAAAAGCAGTGAAGCCAGCTGCTCATGGGAGGGGATTCTGCCACTCTGCTTCACTTTGGTAAGACCCTACCTGGAGCACTGAATCCAGCTCTGGGAACCAAACACAAGAAAGACATTGACCTGTTGTGGCAAACTCAGAGGAGAGCCACTAAGCTGATCAGAAGGAAGGAGCACATCTCCTATGAAGACAGGCCGAGAGAGTCAGGGCTTTTCAGCCTGGAGAAGATATGGCTCTGGGAAGACTGTAGAGCACCTTCCAGTACCTGAAGCGGGCCTACAAGATAGCCAGAGAGGGACTTTTTACAAGGGCATGTAGTGATAGGACAAGGGGAGATGACTTTAAATTTTAGGTTAGATACTAGGAAGAAACTCTTTACCATGACGCTGGCGAGGCACTGGAACAAGTTGCCCAGAGAGGCTGTGGAGCCCCCATCCCTGGAGGTGTTCAAGACAAGACTGGATGGGGCCCTGAGAAACCTGGTGGTAGTGGAAGATTCGTTGCACATGGCAGAGGTTGGAGATAAATGAATCTTTAAGGCCCCTTCCAACCCAAACCATTCTATGATTCTATAACTTGATGAATTAAGATGATTTTTTAATTGGTTAATATTTGTAACTATAAAACCATCAACTAAAGTCCGGATCCACCAAACCAAGTTTTCTCCTTAAAATAGCAGTTGATACCAGTTAGCCTGCTATTGTTAATATGTCTCAAGTATTTGATTGTACAGTAAATGAAAATAACACTGCAATCAATCATTTGATAACTAAAATCTAATCAATGCCCTGAAGACCTTTCTTACCTACAGAGAATTTAGCTGGATAATGTAGAAGCCCAAAGGGATGGGTTGTCACTGATACAAAGGTAAAAAAAACTGACTTTTGAAACATTTCTTCCCCAGTATCCATATGCACATATCACTGGGATCTAGGAGCCTCTGTGCTCAATGCTTCTATTGTTACCAGAAAATCTATTTCACCACGAAGAGCTTGACCAATTCTGAATCTCCAAAGGGTATTACAAACTGAGCTGTACTTATTGTTCAGTATAAAGGAAGCTAAACTGAAAACTTTAAGTTGTTTGTGAGTAACAGAGGGTACTGACATCAACAGAAAACAAATTGCTCCTAAAAAAATCTGATGGTTTAAGAACTTGTTCTTTAAAATCTATTGAAATAAATTGGTAAAGAAAAATAAATCAATTAATAATGTATAATAAGACACATGAAAAGAATGGAATATAAAATGCTATGGCACAATCTGGAATACTTCTTTTTCTTAAAATGTTCTAAAAATTATGTTATTGTTCAACTAGGCATAGAACTGACCTTAGAATTTCACCAAATAACTGTTGTGTCCTCCAGCTTGTAAAGGACACACCAATGTTCTGTTAGAGTTACATCCATGTGATAATACATATGATTTAATCCTTAGCTACTGACATTAAAAATGTGTCCATATGCCAGATCAAACCCCAAAAACTATTTGTTAGTTGCTGAAATTAAGAATGTAATCAGTGTTATACAAAAATCTTCCAATAACTAGCTACATTTCATGGTAGATAGGAAGAATTAAAGTTATCTCCTTTCACCTGTATAAGAATTCTCTGTTTTCATGAAGGAAACAAGCTGTCATCTGCCATCCTTAAGTAAACCACTTAAAATAAGACAATAGTAATGCAATTACAACAAATTTCTTCAGAGAATTGAAGATATGAAGCCATGCCATTTCAGAAAAAAATTTTAAATCTTCCACATATTTTTGGCAACGTTACTGGATAAAGCCTTTCTGTAAAATTAAAAGATTTGCCATAACTAAACTAGAGAGCATCTTTTTGAGAGATTATATAAGCCAAATAAAACTGAAAGAAACAGATTCCTTCACATAGCTGAATTTGAGACTTGGGTATACTCAATGTCATTATAGCTTTCCAGAGATTGAATATCTTTAATATTCAGGCAATTGTTTTATTCAGTTCTCAAGAGCAGAAGAGTTACTGCCCAAGTAAGACAAAATACCAATTTTCATACCATTTTTCCACACTCATTTTTAAAAACAATAATAAATTCTCAAGTTAATCCAGGAATACCGAGTTAGGCAGTCTTAAAAGTAGAGAAATAAAGGCCCCTTGTTTCTGTTAATATTTTTACATGCTTCATAGTATAAATGGATCAGACACTTAAAAGTAGTTATGAGTTTCCTAGAAAAAACTGTTCATGTCTCTTTTCAGATGCTGTGCTTGTTTCTATCTACTCCTTTGAAGTCCTTTATTTTGTGGCTTCAGTTTTGTAAATTCCATGGAGTGAGTTACACAGGGAAAATTATTCTGTTTATTAACATCTACTGACAAGTAGCTTTTACTGGAAATATTCTTGTATTTTTTAATGTCTAAAATAACAATTATCTTAAATTATTCTGCTATGACCAAAGAGTTAATTGAGTCACAAAAAATATCAAGTATTGTGTACTCTGTTTAGGTTTCAGAAGGTAATACTGAAGTAATGTTAGCATAAAAATTGCCATTTAATATAGTGCACCAGTGAAATCTATTTCTCTTTTAATGAAATGAAAGTATAATAAGATGAAAATTATATTGCAGACCAACATTCTTCATTTTTTATCAACTTTCAACACTTTCTGTCCTTCTATCCCCTCTCTCTACTCTTTTCCCTGCCCACAAATAATGTATTGAAAATATCAAAGAATAGAGCCAATCTTCACTTACAGACATGGACAATTCTTTGGTTGTTTCTGAATGCCAAATACATTGATTTCAAGTAAGTTGTTATTTACCAAAATATTTAACATTATAATTTCTTTTCCCACTGGCAGATGAATTTGTCAAGTGAACCCCTCAGTGAATGAAAGACCACACCCACTAAATTCAGGCCAGAATGTTTAGAAACAATATAAGCACCCACAAATCTACTTAAAAAGTACTTCATAAATGAATTAATATGTAATCAATCATGTTTACTGTAATAATTATTTTTAATGGGTCTGAAGGGTTGGGGTTTTTTTCCATTAAGTTATGCTTAAGAGGTAGTGGTGCAGGGTAATGTTTGCCGAGTTAAAGTGCAGCTATGGATTAACTCTTCCCAAAGAAGAGAAGGCAACGCTTTGTAAGCAAATAAGAGTGAAAAGAGTGTAAAGGAACCACATGAGCACTCAACAGGTGTTTCATGAGTAAAAGAAGCTTCATTTCAATTTCAACTATTGTGGCTTGATTTTCCAAGAAGATATAAATCAGGATTATATCCAGCAACAGCAAGACATTCTGCAAGTTTATAGGATCCTTCAAGAAATAACTTTAACTTAGCCTGAATGTGACTGGTTAAAGGATACACTCTACTTACAATGAGACATAGTATTTCAAAGTGTTTTCAATACAAATTAATAACAATGGTATTGTATCAGAAGGACTGAGGTAGGAAATAATAACAAATAACAACTTCATTTTCATATGCTGAGGACAGAAGAGTGAAAGACAGGCCTTGGCAAGATCTACATTTCAAAGATAAAAATTTTGTTTGACTCAGTTGCTGTAATATAAGTATAGCAGTAATCCAAAAATGCAGGTTATATGATCTCATTATTCTGGAACAATGGATTAAAATGCCAACAGGATACTCATCTACACAAATTGAGCAATGGCAGTTTTTATTTGCTCATATGGTTAAGTTATCTTGCCTGCGCAGAAATTTTACATGCAAAAGTGCTGTAAATATGTGTGGAAGACTAGAGAGCACTTCTGTCATGAGGGATATAATTTACATATACATATACTGATACATATCTAACCTACCCATCAGGAGTGCTGTCAGACTTAGCTGCGTAGGGTATCTGGAGTACTTTCAACTTTTCACATGCAAGCATTACAGACAATCCAAAGACTGCTAATATAAATAATAAACAAAAAAACTCTTTTACAAATAGTAGAAATTGTTTCATGTCTCCCTTAATATTCAGCATGCTGAGTGCTAGTTCGAGGTTACTGAGCAGATAAGGTGTTAGACATGCAATGGAAAAGGCCCGAGATGCCCTAAAAGGAAACTGTTTGTTTCAGTCAGTATCTTAACTTCATCTCACTACATTCATTTTAAGGTGAGAAACAAACTTCAACAATGCCTGAAGGAAAGATACACCTGTCACTGAGCATAAGAAAATGGGGAATAAGGTGACCTTTCATATTTTGCAGTACTGTGAAAATCTTTGGGCCACAGACATCAAAATTCTTTGTTCTTAAAAATATTGCTTCTTAGTTTAAGAAATCTTGATTTTTCTTTTTCCCAAATTCAGATTCAAATCCAGATTTCCAAAGGAGGAACTGAGATATCCCTCTACAGTTCTTATGTTAAGTAAAAAATATCTGAAAACTAGCTAAATACTGTGTTGAAATGCAGTTAGAGAAGAAGCCTTTTATTCTTCACCCACTATAAAATACAAATATTTCTGGAACAAGCAGATGAATAAATATCAGCACAAACACACAGTGATTAGAAGTGAAGAGTTATGCCGTGAGAAGGGCATAGCACTGGTCAGACTCAGTTCCCCATAATAACTTCATGAGCTGAGGTGACTCATCATGTCCTAAGAACATAAAGAAAAGTTGATTTCATGCATTAGCATAAAGATCTTAATTTTCCATCAGTTTTCTTCACAGTTACATATCCTATTTTTATAAACTGGAAGAACCTGCATAACAATGGAAAGCCAGACCAATTTTGACTAGCTGAAAATCATATAGAGTTCCATAACATGTAAAAATAAAAAATTTAGCATGATTATTTTGGAAGGCTGGCAAAACAGATGACAGAAACTTATTAACAATTGCATTAATTCAGGGATTTACTAATCACAAAACCATTTAGGTTGGAAAAGATCTCCAAGATCACCGAGTCCAACCTTTGATTAAACACCACCATGTCAACTAGACCATAGCATAAGTGCCATGTCCAGTTGTTTCTTAAACACTTCCTGGGATAGTGACTCCACCACCTCCCTGGGCAGCCTGTTTCAATGTTTAACAATCCTTTCAGTGAAGAAATTCTTCCTGATGTCCAGACTGTACCTCCTCTGGTGTAACATGAGGCTATTTCCTTTTGTCCTGTGACTAGTTGCCTGGGAGAAGAGGCCAATCCCCACCGAACTACAACCTCCTTTCAAGTAGTTGCAGAGACTGGTAAGGTCTCTCCTGAGCCTTCATTTCTCCATGTTAAACAACCCCAGCTCCCTCATCTTTGCTGCCCTTCTCTGAACTCTCTCCAGCAACTCAGTGTTCTTCTTGCAGTGAGGGGTCCAGAACTGGACACAGGGTTTGTGGTGTGGCATAACCAGAGCCAAGTACAGGCCCTGGTCCTGCTGACCACACTATTGCTCATCACAGCCAGGATGTCATCGACCTTCTTGGCCACCTGGGCACGTGCTGGCTCGTGTTCAGCTGCTGTGGACCAACATTACCCAGGTTCTTTTCCACCAGTGGGCTTTCCAGCCACTTCTTCCACAACCTGTAGTGCTGCCTGGGCTTTTGTGACCTTTTCCAGCCACTTCTTTCCCAACCTGTAGTGCTGCTTAGGCTTTTGTGACCTAAGGGCATGACCTAGCACTTGGTCTTGTTGAACTTCATACCACTGGCCTTGGTCCGTCAACCCAATCTGTCCAGGTCCCTCTGCAGAGCCTTCTTACTCTTCACCAGAAAACACTCCTGCCCAGCTTAGTGTCATCTGTGCGTTTACTGAGGGTACAGACTTGGTCCACTCATCCAATTCATCCATAAAGATACTAAACAGGGCTGACCCCAACACCGACCCCTGGAAACACCACTCTAGACCGGCTGCCAGCTGGATGTAACTCCATTCACCACCACTCTCTTGGTCTGGCCATCCAGCTGGTTTTTAACTCAGTGAAGAGTGCCCCTGTCTAAGCCATGTGTTACCAGCCCCTTCAGGAGGATGCCATGGGAGACAGTATCAAAGGTTTTGCTGAAGTCCAGATAGGCAACATCCATGGCCTTTCCCTCATCCACTAAGGCAGGTCACCTGGTTATAGAAGATCCAGTGTTCAAGCGGGATCTGCCTTTCCTAAAGTCTGCTGGCTGGGCCCGATCCCCAGGTTGTCCTGCAAGTGACACAAAATTGCACCCAAGGTGATCTGTCCCATGACTTTCCTGGGCACTGAGGTTGGGCTAACAGGCCACATCCTCCTTCTGGTCCTTTTTGGGTTTCAAACTGGCCAACCTCCAGTCATCTGGGACCTCCCTAGTTATCCAGGACTGATGATAAGTGATGGGTAGTGATCATAAATTTTGATAGTAAGATGCTTTTGAAAAACTAGTCAGTAATAAAATTAATATGAGGTAAATGATAATATGTAAACCATGCATTTGCATTGTTTTTCATTAAATATTTAAAGCAATAATGGTCACGTAAATATGGTGGGACTAAAAAGGAACCAAGAAAGGATTCTTTTTTTTCCTTACTCACTGTCTTGGTAACCAAACCGAATTTCATTCAGTCTTAATAGGCCAAAATTTGGTAGAAAACATGAACAGTCATAGGTTACATTTTTGATTCTGATGTATTCACCTGCAGATGAAATTCAAAACTTTTCCAGTCAAAAGACAGATATTCTTGAACACAGGTTTGGTGCTTTTTTTTTAATTTTCCTTATGGTAAAGATTAAAGGCACATGCAGTATTTGTTTATGCAATTAGGAAAGTTACAATTAAATACCATTTTTATCTTTATTCAGTTTGTCATCACAAATGCAGATAAAATGCAATGGAAAGGAAAGCCAGGTTACATAACTCAGCAGTAAATGTTTCTAAAATAACTTTCAGTGTGAATGGCAATAGGTTGAATATTGTTAATACATAATTTATGTATACTGTGTAATGTGGTAAGTCTCTATAAAGTTCTGCTCCTCCTACTATAATCGCAAATGTGTCTGAGTATTTCTAGGACTAACTTTATCCTCAGTGAAGACATCACTTGCCCCAACTCCTGCAATCCTTGAATGTATTTTGTATTTGTTTCTCTACAATCCAAACTTTTTGAAAGAGTTTCAGACAAAATACCTCTTTTCTGCCTAGTCCTTTGTTAGTTTTATAAGCCTTTTAGAGTCCATTCAGATTATAGTTGCCCTTATCTGTCTGATACAGTTTTGCTCCCAGTCACATTGCCTGGAAACATATATACTTTATGGCTGCTTTTTGTCAGTAGTCAGTTCCTACCTATTGAGGGTCCCTACCCAAGAGGCTTCAGATACTGGAATTTTCACTACACTTCCAAAAGCTTATGGGTTCCCATCAAACCCTACTCTGAGGGCCATCAATTTTTGACTATTCTTTCCCTAAATCTACATAGAGGGCCTAATGCAAAAGACACATGTGCCCCCTTGTTTCCTTACAGAACTTTAAATCCTGGACATTTGAAATAATATATTGCATTTTAGAAAGATTCATATTTTTATGCTCCCCCAACTGTTTCTCCCCGTATTCCACGAGACAAACAGGAACTGGCACATGAAGGTATAGTGCGTGTTTCTAAGGTACCTTTGAAAAGAAACATCTCTAAGGTATAGAAAATTGTGAGTCCTACTAAAATATTTAGTTCTGTATGCACATAGAGGTTACAAATATAGAGATGCATATGATGCTGACCACAGAACACCTTTGCTGTGTTGCATCAGCATTGAGGAAACATTATTAAAGATGATCAAATAGTACTTGTATAGAATAAACACAAAACTATTTGTGTTCCAAGAAAGAATTTCTTTCCTTTATCTTCACTGTCATCCTTTAAAGGACATCTGAAAGTAGCATGAAAGGTGATTGTACACATATAGAAAACTTTTCTTTGTGACAATTTCTATTCACAGTAGAAAATGCTGGCATAGCTTAGAGGCAATGGATTGATTATTGAAGGTTCAGAATTAAAACAAAAGCAGTGACTGGCAACTTAACACCCTGGCACCCATAAATGCTCCTTACAGACCTACTGTAGCATGAATAAGCAAATTTGCCAATTCTCCAAGAGTTGAGATGAAGAACAGTGTGCTAGAAACATTTGTATTCTAAATCAAGGTCTGTGATTAGGTAAGCACAAACCCAAGCATGACATGGTTTGCATTCAGATAAAATAACATAAATAGCACATATCATTATCTTCCTACATCTTCCTAGCAAACACTTCTGCCAGTCTTCCCCAAACAATGGGTTCACATACCGTGACAGAGAACAAGGGGCTGGC
>JAWWEW010000088.1:53316929-53327462 GCA_035583185.1 Anabacerthia variegaticeps | reverse complement strand
ATGAGAGACTGTACCCCATGGAATGACCCACGAGAGAGCAGAGGATCTCTCTCTCTCTCTCTCGTGGGAGCCCCCTGTGACAGAACTGCTGCTTAAGTTTTGGACTTACATCTGCTAATGGCTGACCCAACAACAACTGACTGTAAACCTTCCATTCCTTGTCCCCTGCACCACTGGGAGAAGGAGGGAGCATGGACAGATCTAGGGGGGGTTGTGGAAAGGTGTTTCTAACCTGTTTCTATTTCTTATTTTTAGTTGTTAGTTTGTTAGCAATAAATTTAAGTGTTATTCTAAGTTCTGCTTTGCCAGTGGTATTAATCAAAGCTCCTCTTTCGGTTGTTATCTCCAGCCATAAATTCCAAGCTGGTTTTTTTTCCCTTCCATCTGGAAGGCGAAAGCGGGGGGAGAAAGGCCTTGAAGGAGTTTTGCTGGATACCAGGCATTTATCCAGGGCCAAACCACCACAAATGGAAATACAAAATGAGATAAATTTGACACAAAATCTAGTTGCAAATTTTTGTAGTCACATGCAAACATCCTCTATGTGTTAGTCTCTTAAAGAGGCAACATGCCAAGTTATTCAAAGTACCACTAGGACAAAAAGACACTCACAATGAACTAATAAGGTGATGTGAAAGCAAAGGTTTGACAAATTTCCCATTTCAGCCCAAGTTTAGTGAATTGCCACTCTGCTAACATCTTAAATTCACTGTTTCTGAGAAAAGTAAATTTTGATTTGAAAATTATTTTAAAATTAAAATATCTGCTTGAGCTTTTTCAGAAGTTTGGAAACTTTAGATCTTTCTCAGATGTCTTGCTCCATGGTCCAAATCAGACACAAGGAATTGATTTTTTTTTTTTTTTTAATTGAGCAGCAATAAATGTACACCATCTGTTGGTAACACCTGGAAGAAACATAGATGTTTTAATAATAAAGTGTTGTCTTCACTTATTACATTATTTTGTCTGTCACCTCCTCCTATTCCTTCCTTCCTGACTCCAGATTAAGAGGCAGCTAGCACTTCTCCCTCCCCCACATCACTCTTGTACTATCATATTTATCTGATATATTTACGTCCATCAACATCTGAACCAGTGCTGTGGTTGTGAGCCCACAAATTTTTCACCTTTTCAGTTTTTTAAACATTTTAGTGCTTTTGAAAGAGGTGGACTGAGTTCAGCATTGTTCCTGTAGAAATTCCTTTAGTGCATTTTAGGTCCCTGAAAATGTCTACTGTTACCTTATTCAGTAGGGCTAGCTCTCAGTATCACATCAGCTTCAGTGTGGTTCCCAAACTGAAAAATCCAACAGATCTTTGATATTAGTACATCTCACCAGTGAACTGTATATCACTGCCTGTCAACTCACTTGAGAAAGCTGACTGATGAATCCAGTATTGGGTTACTGAGAATCATAGAATCACAGAATCACTTAGATTAGAAGAGACTCTTAAGATCATCAAGTCTAATGGTTAACCCAACACTGCCAAGTCCACAACTAAACCATCTCCCCAAATGACACATCCACACATTTTTCAACACTTCCAGGCATAGTGATGCCATCACTTCCCTGTACAACCTGGTCCAATGCCTAACCACATTTCAGTGAAGAATTTTTATCCAATATCCAATCTTAACCTCCTCTGGCACAACTTGAGCCATTTTCTGTCATTCTATCTCTTGTTATCTGGGGGAAGAGACCAACCTGCCCTTCACTACAACCTTCTTTCAGGTGATAAGGTCTGTTCTGAATATCCAGGTGAAACACCCCCAGATTCCTCAGACATTCCTTATAAGTCTCATGCTCCAGACCCTTCCCCAGCTCTGTTCCCCTTCACTGGACATGTTCCAGTACTTCAATGTCTTTCATGAAGTGAGGAGTCCAGAACTGGACACAGCACTAGAGGTCCAACCTCACCAGTGCTAGTCCAGGCGGTCAGTCACTGCTCTGGTCCTGCTGGCCACACTACTGCTGATCCAAACCAGGACACCACTGGCCTTTTTGGTCACCTGGGCACACTGCTGGCTCATGTTCAGACACTGTCAATCAGCCCCTCTTTGTCCACTTCCACAGCTTTTCAGACACTATTCCAAGTCTCTGTGGTAGGTTGATCCAGTCTGGATACTAGGTACCTACCTATCATTCCCTTCCACAGCTCAGCAGTGGAGAGAATATATAATGAAAGCCTCATATGATAAGGACAGGGAGAGCTTGCTCACTGATTATGATTATAGACAAAACAGGCTAAGCTTTGGAATATTAATTTCATATATTACCAGTCAAAATCAAAGAAGAATAATGAGAAGTAAAATAAATCTTATAAACATCGTCACCCCACCTCTCCCTCCTTCCTGGGCTCTACCTCCTCCCTCCGTCAGTGGGGCAGAGGGATGTGGAAGGGGGATTATATTCAGTTCAACACCAGTTGTTTCTGGTGCTGCTCAGGAGTCCTTTCTCTGCTCCAGTGTGGAATCACTCTCAAAGGAGGCAGTTCTCCAGGGGACTTCTACACCATGAGTCCTTCCCATGGGCTACAGTTTTACAGTGTGGGTCTCCACCATGGGCTGCAAGTGGATCTTTGTTCCTGTGAACCTACATGGGCTGAGGTGGGACAGCCTCTCTCAACCATGGTCTTCCTCATGAGATGCTGGAGAATTCCAATCCAGCACCTGGAGCATCTCCTTCCCCTCCTTTTTCACTGACTTTGATGTCTGTTCTTCTCACATATTCTCACTCCTCTCTTCTCTGAGCACAATTACATCTGTGCAATAACTTTTTTTTAATCTTAAGTATGCTATCCCAGAGGTGCTACCACCATCTCTGATGGCCTCGCCCTTGGCCAGCAGCAGGTCCATCCTGGATTTGGCTGGTATTGGCTCTGTTGGACATGTGAGAAGGTTCTTGCAGCTTCTCACAGAAACCACCCCTGCAGCCCCACCTCCATTATTCAAACCTGGCCATACAAACTCAACACAGTAGCATGGGATTGTTGTGACTGAAGTGCAGGACCTGGCACTTGGCCTTGTTGAACCTCATACCATTGGCCTCATCCCATCAATACAGGCCATCCAAGTCCCTCTCCCTTCCTGCCTTCCAGCAGATCAACACTCCTGCCCAACTTAGTTTTGTCTGCAGACTGACTGAGGGTACACATGAACCCCTTGTCCAGATCATTGATAAAGGTATTAAACAGGCGTGGCCCAAACACTGAGCTCTTGGGAACAGCACTGGTGACCAGCTGCCAGCTGGATATGACTCCAGTCATTACCATTCTGCGTCTGGCCATCCAGAGAGTTTTTTACCCGGAGACTAGTGCACCTGTCCAAGCTGTGAGCAGTCAGTTTCTATGGAAGAATGCTGTGGGACACAGTGTCAAAGGCTTTACTGTAGCTCAGGCAGAAAACATCCACATCCTCATCCTGTGTGTCACCCTGTCATACAAAGAGATCAGATTGGTAAAGCAGGACCTGTGTTTCACAAATCCATTCTGGGTGGGCCTGATCCCCTGGTTGTCTTACACATGCCACAGGATGGCACTTGAGATGAGCTGCTCTATCTCCTTCCCTATTACTGAGGTCAGAGATGCACAGAGATGTGCAAAACTCAAGATTCTATCTCTGTACCCCATTAATTTCCAAAACACAGAAGTTTCATTCTCTCCAATCACTTGCATGTTTGATTACCATTATGCAAACAGGGCACTCAAATCACATCCCTGTTGTGGGAAGGATTTGCTAAGAGAAATATGTGAGGCTTTGGCATTGTCTTTTAAGGCACGTGCAGGTTTGAGGAGAGACCAGCACCAGATTATGTTCTTCATTTTTCTCTGTCAAATGTAACTAAATGGCTGTCTTGTAAATACATAGACACAAAACCTAATTTTAATTTTGATAAATATAAATACTAAGAAAAAAACATGGATGTTTCAATTCCAGATATTCTAATCTAATCTAATCTAATCTAATCTAATCTAATCTAATCTAATAATTTTGAAAGATACATTGTTTCCAACCTCTGATTCTAACAAGAAAGAAAATTGCTATGTTGAAAAGGTTCCTACTGATAATCCAATTTCATGCTTATAATCTCTAAGAATTTAACTTCCTTTTTGTTTGTACAGTGCCATGGGCTTTCATGGTTCAAAGCACTATAGCTTATAATTAGCTAAGTTACGTTAGATACATGATAAACCTCCAAGGCCAGCCGGAATATAATAAGAACTATGCTGGTATGTTCTTCATTAATATGACAACAAAGTGGTAGTTTTGCATTCATTTTTGAGTTCCATCCGCAGAGTTCCAGATTTTCTACTTATAGCAAGCACTATAAGAAGGTAAGATACATGCTAGAATGGAATTCAGTTCAAGACATCAGCAAGTGAAAGTTTTATCAAGGACACTAAAAAGAACCATCTCAAAAACTAAGGCATTAATTTAAGTAAAGAAAATAAGAGCCATGACTATATTCTAAACCCATTTTCTAACTACTGATAGGTTTGAAATATGTTAATGGCAACCACCAGGGATTATTGATGGTGGCCAATATCCCACAACTGTTAAAAATCTAATTCCAAGGAATGTTTTGAACACTCTCGGGCTCTAAAAGAGATGATTAACAGAAGGCAAATAACAAAGGTGAGTAACTGTGAGTCTCTTACCAGTATCTCTGGTACAGTGAATTATTGATTATAGAGATGCTAGCAGTTCTTTTGGGCACTACTGACAGAATTGATTTCAGCCTGGTGGCCAGGTCAAAGTCATGACCATGCAGTCCAGCATTAAGAAGTCACATTCCCAACCCCAATTTTCTTTCTTTTTTTTGTTTCTTTGTTTCTCTTTTTCTTCAACGTGTCATTGAAAATAATCACACTAAACAATTCACTCAGATGCTGAAGAGAAGTAACAAATCTGAATCTTTTAATTTGCAACAACATGAATCAGTTTCACTGTGAAAATTCACTTTGGTATCAGAAGGAAACTTCTATCTCACTTTGTTTTTGCTACAATAGACTTGACATTCCTTTCATCTTGATGTTAAAAAGTCCTTTTTTGCAAAAAATAATAAGTACAGAAACTAAAACAGGCATGAAAAGTGAAAGAGAATACATATATTCAAGAAAAGAAACATTTTAGAAGTGACAGAGTATTTTTATACTATAGATATAAAATACAATTATACAAACAATATATAAAAGATTTTAAAATATGCATAGATGGATTTCTCCAAATAATTTGAAAACATGGCTGCAAAATATGAAAAATGGTGCTATCCAACAAATTTCATACAATCAGCACAACAACCTGTTGCTCACATTTTGTCTTAAAGTCCAGAAAGGATGCCTAATAGAAACTTGAAAATAATCACTTTTTCATTGGAACTACATATGATATTTTTGTTTAATTTTACTATAGAAATGTTTCTGCATCTGCTTGTTATAAAATAATTACAAAGTCACCATTTTTTTTCCCATAGAGTTTAGAAGATAAAACTAATGTTAGAGAATATAAAACCTCTATGGTAGTTGCTTTAAATATAAGACCTTAAGATAAATATTAGCTAATGAACATATGGATTAGGTACATAGTTTCAGAAAGTTTCCATGAGAGGTTTATCTACTGAAGGAAAAAGAACTGGATCTCATTTAAGAAAGTCAAAAATAGGGCTAAAATTTCTAAGAATTTGCTTTTATAAATTATCAAATTGTCTTTATTCAGGAAAGAATACCATATAAGTATCTATTTTATTTTTTTTTCACATGAACAATGTCTAGGGAAATGGCAACAGTTCTCTTTTTGATAGTGGTGTTGGGAAAATAATATATGTCCTTCACAACGAACTTCTTTCCTAATGAATTTAGCACACAGCAAGCAAGAAAACAATAACCTGTAACTACTTACTGTAAGACAAAAAGACTAAGACATTCATGTAGAATGTGAATAGAAAAGAAAAAAAATAAAGAAAAAAGAAAAACATAAAGTAGAAAAGCTTAGCTCTAAAAATTAGTGTATTAGGGATGTTTGAAGTAGGTGTCCTTCGCACATCTTCACATCAGATAGCATACTCTAGTGATGAGACCACCTCGAGAATAATTTTGAGAGAGCTTTTGCTGCACTTTGTCTTTGAGACAGATGCATCGAATACACCAGAAGGACTTTTAATCCATAAAGCTGACTTTTCATTAACATTGCTGACCCAGACCACAAAATGGGTTCTTCCCTTAGAGTTCACCTTCAATCCAAAAGAATATATTTCCTAAGCATCTGCCAAGAACATATCCTCAGCCATGTGCCCAGGAGAAGCCTCTCTTACTCCTATTGTTCTGGTCTGGTCACGCATCTCACTCTGCTTTACTCAGAATTTGTGCCTTGCTCTCTTGACGCTGTGGTCTCCCTGACTTTTTCTCTCTTAGCCTTGCCCCATCCCACTCATCTTTAGCTGTTCTCTGCAATGGTACAAACTGTCTGCTTCCAGAGCTTTGTCTATTCAGTGTGAAGTGGATAGAGCAAGGTGAATGGGCAGCCTTTATGCCTGTTGCTTGGGCACAGAACTTTAAACAAATAGGCAACAAATTACAACTAACAAAACAAATTAAGCAAGACACCTCAACTTTCTTTAAAGAACAGAGCTCTCTGCTCTTTATAACCAGTGTTACCTAATTGTATATACTCACTGAACTGCACAACTTTTCAAATGTCTACCAGCTGTATTCTTGAGAAAAATAACGACATCTAGTGACAAGACAGAAAATCACAACTCTGTCTTCCCTATGCAGGACTGAATAAGTACATATTCACCTCTACTCTTGTGGCAGCGATATACTCATCACAGCACCAAAATTAACTGCTTCTTGTGTTAAAAATCAGCACAAATGACAAATCAAACAAGACTTACATTGTCTGGCTTAAATCTGTATCCAGTTGTATTTAAATGCAGAACATTCTAATTTTACAAATTAAATATCCCCCATACTTTACCATAAGATCTTATCCACTGAAATGTTCAGAAAACAGTAAACCATAACTCGCACTTTACAGTCTCTTTTGTAAAAAATGAGCAAAAATTGCATGCATATTCTCCCCCTTTGCCCTCAGTATGGCTGCTACACCAAAGTCAAGAATTCTGTATTATTCTGCTCACAACATAATAAATAAGATAGAAACTTCATGGTAGTATTGCAGTTATAGATTAAAATGCATAAGCTCGGGGATGTTAGTCTCTGTAATGTTTTCCAATAAGTTGGGGCTTTCTTTGTCCAGAACGCATAATTTCCCTTCTGGTGTCCTAGGCTGTGAATGAATTTCTAGGATACAAAATTTGTATTCGTGTTTCTGCATGCCAGTTCTTCATAATACTGAACTTGGCCTACAAAAGTTTGCATACTGTGTATATTTTACTAACTTAATCATATAGCATTTTAAAAAAACACTGTAAAAAAAATTTGTACTATTTAGCAGTTCATTTTATGCTCCGTTAATTCTAGGATACAAAACAAGGCACTGAACTACATCACATTATTGTAATGTAGGTGGCTCTGTTGTACTATTCTGGGCTCCTTTCTATCTCTCTTTATGGGAAACTTGTTATAGAAATGTATTATTTTCACAGTAGCTACATTATCTAATATGCCCTATATATTATCTTACGGTTCTTTCCTTTCCTCCTCATAAACTTTAAAATCCACCTAGAAGGTTGTTTCAGTAATGATGCAGCAATTTAATTGTCTATTTCCTTGGTAAAGAAAGACTGCCTGTGATATACCAGCAGTATATTTCAGGAAAATACTGGAGCGTATTTCTGCAATGTATCTTTTTATTCTAACACACACACACACACACACACACACATATATATATGTGTGTGTGTGTGTGTGTGTGTGTGTGTGTGTGTGTGTATGAATTCCACTGGATAATTACGAGATTTAGACATATTTGCAAATATGTTCTAAATAGTATCACAAATGAAAATGTACTCAAATTTTCTGCTGGTATTAGATAATTTCTCTCCTGTTACATATGTAAAGAACACTGTTGGAAATTCCTAAAAACAGGCAGTGTGAAATAAAAGATGTACTTATATGCCTGTTTATTCTTATTAAGAGAGGTGGGCAAAGTTGTTTTGTCTTTCAAGTCTGCGCCAAGTTTTAAACAGAGCATCTCTGCAGGTATTAAAGGAAATGGTAAACACATTTTATTTTAATCTCATACTGACTCCAAGAATGGCACCAGAGAACTTCAGAAAAAAAAAAAAACCTAAAACAACTACATCAGTAAATTCTTATTAAAAATTATGGCTGTCAAAACACAGTTTCTAGTTTAAAGACTCCTTCAGCTGCTCTGGTTTTTTCCTGCCTAAACAATCAATATTTAATTAATAATAAATTATTAATAAAATAAATTGTGTAATTTATATAGAAAAAGTTTTTAATGTTAATGTAAAATCTGAACAATCAACTTAGCTGAAGTTTATAATGATGATAAAATATTATAGTAGGAAAAATCAACCCTAGTTTCCCAAATAAGATAAAAAAGTTATTAAAGTAGGAGGATTTAAAAGAAATTGTACTATAAAGTCAAACTGGTTTTCCATATTAGAAATAAAATATGAAATTTGTAATTATAGCTGAAAAGATAAAATGGCTTATTTAATTAACTGATCCATATGGTTGTTCAGGGTGACAACACTTATTTTACATATAACCCATTTATTATATATTTGACCACATTTTACTTTTTCTGAAATAAACACAACTTTTTATTAATATCAGAGTTCTTCTTCAATGAAACCCATGTTATAGTCTTTGCCCTTAAGGATCTAAACATGATCTCTTTCTGTAAGATGGCTTAGCAAAATCAGAAATCAGTTACAATGTCCACAGTTCAAGGTTGCATCTGTATTTGTGCTTTAGTTTGGCCCAGGAGTGTATTGTGAAGCTAGTCCATTTTTATCTGTTTGGTTTGCACAGCAGAGAAGTCCTGTAGTACAAATAAAATGCAAATGAAGTGAAACCAGGAGGTAGGTACTAACTCTGTGTACACAGTGCACTGTGGTCATTAGGACCTAACTAGAAATAATCTCAAGTAAGTACAGGCAATTGTAGGCAACAGTTTCTCAGTACTGACTTCTTGAAGCTGCAGTAACCTCCCTGTTATACCTCATTTACCAGTTAACTTACAGCCTAAGAGGCCTTTAAAGATTAAAGACTCTGAGCAAAGTCCTGACAAATACTGAGGATGTCTGAAGTTGCACTGTAAAAATCACTAATGTCTGTTTTATCGTATACCATCACTGAGACTAACAAATTCTTAGTAGAAAAGTGCCTAATAGCTATGTTGATGAAATGAATGTTCCAACCTTTCTCTACACTGAACTTGGAACACTCAAAAGTTGTTGTTTCTCCCAATATTCAGGGAGAGCAGGTCATGCTTTGAAGACACAGGCACAGAAACAAGTTCATGACAGAAAATCCTGAATATGAATTACTAACATGGAAATCGCTCTTCAGTAAAAATTGAGGAATCTTGCCTAGAGTAAATCTGTGGAGGGTACAAAAAAAAAAAAAAGAAAAAGAAAAGGGAGAAGTAACCTTGCCCCTTGCTCCATAGAAGAGCAGTAGTGCCTGCGTCAATGATTCACTGCTTCAACATATTCAAATATATTTGTACAGTTAATGTAAGCAGGATATGCACAGTTGCAAACAAAGACAAAAAGTACTATTTTCAGTCTTGCACCTTGCAAATTGTCTTAATTTTTTCTCTATTTCCTAGTTCAAAGTGAAAATGTAACTTCTGAAAATACAATATTGTTTTGCATGATTATTTAAGCAGTTCATGGTACCTACACATAGCCCAGAAAATGATTAATCAAAATTCCTGAAATGTAAAAAGACTCTTGTTTTGTGTTATGTTTAGTGTTTGAGCTTTCACTCATGTCTGCAGGTATTTAGTTATCAAAGAACACAGAAATTTCAACATTATACATTATTTGTTTGTATCATTTGGGTCATGATGCCTTTAATGACATAATTGTATCTATGATTTAGATCACAAATACTCATATAAATTATAAAACTACATATATTTAGCAATTTCCAACCATACATAGAGAAAATGATTTATAGCACCTCTTATTTCCAACATATAACTTAAACATGCAATTTAGACTCTAGTAGCCCTAAAAGTTACATTTTTCTTTGAATGCTTACAATTTCTTTTAAAAATAGACTTTGCAACAGTTTGCTGGATGACATCACTAGAGCTCAAAATATCAATTTCTGCAAATTCCAGGCAATCCTGAACACTACACTTTTTTCCTGAACACTGTATGACCATTGAGTAAATAGCTTATATTCTGTCATATTTATGTTCCTTAAAAATCTTTGTATATGAGCTTCGAGAACTTTGGAGGAAAGACCATAGAAACTGTAAAAGACTGTTCTGTCTCTAAGGGGCTGGTATCTTTTTACATTGACCAGGGCAGTAATTAATTACTCTTGCAAAAGTACGACAAGTGTTACTGAGGCAGTTTGAACACCC
>JAWWEW010000088.1:53290953-53306011 GCA_035583185.1 Anabacerthia variegaticeps | reverse complement strand
CTCTGCTCTATAGGATGGAGGGAAACTTCCAGAGACTTCTGACAGAAGACAATCTTCCTCTTATTAAAAAAAAACAAAAAAAAACAAACAAACAAAAAAAAACAAACAAAAAAAAAACAAAACAAACCCAAAACAAAACAAAACAAAACAAAAAAAAGCCACTAATCAGAGAAACACACAACAATAATTTTACTATGCACTTTGTGACAAGAACAAAAAAATTTGAAATCTGCTTCCTGATCAGCAGAGGGACCTGGTTCTTACATGAGAAATAGCAAGTGACTTTTTCTTATTGAGATTTCTTCTGCAGCTCACAGTTGTATATATTCTCTCATAAGCCCAAATTTGTTTCCCAGCTGAAGCATCGTGTTCTGTCTGATCAATCTTTGCTCTTCTCACTATTTGTTTCTCACTTTTCTAATAATTCCTAACTATCTGAGTAACTTTCATACTACTTTTTAGTTGATATTTTCAGAGGACTACACACAGTGATCATTAGAACCCTGTTCTCAGGGTGGTTATTTAAAATCCACCATTAGTGATGCATAGTTAAAGCCATTTTTTTCCCCTCTTATATTCATTTTTATTTATTTCCAATGACCTTTTTTTAACACAATTCTTCACATGGAATCAGTATTGCGTGCCAGCTTTGTCTCTAGGAGCTGTTAAAAATGTACAACACAAAAAGCTATTTTGAAATCATATATATAAAAATAACTTGATCATCTCTACTCATGTTTGCTGACTCACTAAAAAAAAAAAAAAAAAAGAAAAACAGAACACAAACAATCACACAAAAGAAATTAAAAAAACATAACTGCAAAGAAACAAGAGCCTAAAACCCAAAATCTACCTCTGCCAAAAAAACCCCACCACATCCTCAAACAAGTTCTGAAGCATGTTTTTCTTCCATAAAACCCATTTCAATAAAAGTAGTTTTACTTTCATTCTAAAAGTTTATGGAATTTATTCAGTACAGAATTAAGACATGCTTGCTAACAATTCTCTGGATTGTCTGCAAAAAAATTCATCTTCTCTCTCCACAAACAGTTCTATTAAAAATCCAGCACCACGTTTGCCACCATCTGATTTTTTGGTAATAACACTAATCTTATTGATAGATGGAAGTAATAGTTTTATAATTTTGTATCTGAATTATTTTAGAAATATTGGGTAAATGACACCTGGACCTGTAAGCCTATAACTTTTACCTTTTATTTTTTTTAGACTACTAATTGGTCTCTGCTTGAATCAAGCCTTAACCTCAACACTCACAAACAATAGTTTTATTTCAAAACATAGCCTGAGTTATTTTTTAGTGAACTGTGGTACAAAAAAATTGGTTTATTTTTCTGCTATTGCTTTGACTTTTTTGAATTCTCTTCCATCTCTCAGCCCTTTATCAGGTTATGGACTAAATGTTACATGTACAAACACAGACTTCTCTTCAAAGAAATTATGAAGTGGACTAGAAAAAGCCCGATATCACGTGTGTGAAACTGTAAAACCTGAAACAAGCTCTGATGAACTGAAAGTATCTTACTAGCTTTTAGATGTTACACAACACTCTTGATTCTAATGCGTGACAGACATTGCACAACTATAGAAATCCTAATACTGGCCTTTAACATTGGGAATTAAGGTTGATCATGTACAAAGCAGAATACAGTTAATGTTTGGCAGTCACTTGTGAATCTAAAATGCTTTACACCTGCATTGTGTTTATCACAGACTTTGCTGGACAGAAAAAATAACACTTGGGGAAAATTATTTTTTTTTGTCCAGACATATTCCAGAGAACCTGATTAAAAAATAAAACTTTGCTTAGAAACCGCACATTAACAAACAACATTAGCTTCTGTTCTACAGCTGTTTAAACAGCAAGACATAGTCTTTGACAAATAACTCAACCAATAGTCATAACTTTTGTTTTATACTTTGTATCATAAATCTTTTATTTTTTTTTTTCTTTTTGGGGAGGGAGTTATACTTGACACAAAAAGGAGCTAACTTCTATTAAACTGTGTAGGATTCACTAGGCTTTCATTGAGACTTTTAATTTTATTATTTTAATAAATATTTTAAGTTGAAGATATTGAAAATTTAACAGTCCAAGATGATTACTTCCTCCTTTAGCAACTGGCATAATATGCTGGAGTCTGCCAAGCATGAAATCTACCAGTTATTCAGAGAGTAGACTGCCAAATGTTGGAGTTACTTCTCTTTTTCATTGAAAACACACTGCTGATTAACAAACTGAAACCGCCCAGTATAACTGAAAATTTACCTCTTATTTTTTCATCAGTGTTGTACTGAAATATAGTAGTACTAATCACACTTTAAAAAAACCCACATAGTTAATGGATTTCCCAGTGCTGTGCTCTGCTCAGTACACAGTCTGTTCTGACGTATCAAACACTACAGGAGGAGAGAGATAGGGCAAGCTGCAAATGAACAGGGATATTTCACTTCAGTTTCCAGGCAACACAGAAAAGTGCAATGGCTGTGCAGCATGCTGGTCTTTGTTCCAAAAGGTGCTAGAACTCATAATTATCATGCAGTTTAAATATAAGCATATTTCTTCTGTCTTATATATTTCAATCCTTTTGGTTTTACCCTTTTCCTTTTTTTTTTTCCTTTTTTTATTCCTTTCCTTTTACTTATCTGTAGAGGACATCTAGCAACCTGTGCTAGTGGAAGGTGCCCCTGCCCCTGGCAGGGGAGTTAGAATTAGATGACCTTCAGGGTCCCTTCCAATCCAAACCATTCCATGGTTCTATGCTAGCTAAGTAGCTTTACAAGCCCTGGAACTTGCTCCTCATTTGATCTGGATGGATTGGAGAATAGAGAGGAGGTAGAATTCTGACAGGGTGCATTTAGTGGCTTGAGCATTGGCTGTTTCATAGAAGATTTAATTTAAAGGTGTTTACTTTAAACATATTAAACAGTAATAAGGATACTGAGTTAAAGTAGTCTTAATTTATTTTGTGAAACTTTCTTCCAAAAGAAGTGATAAAAATAAATTTAAAATATTGGCATAAATAACTTTTTAAAAAATAATAACTTTATTAGTTATCAGTTAAAATAAATTTTTATTTACTTTCTGGAGTGTTCCTGTTGACTCTTGTAGTTCCATCACTGCAAAACCAGAATTTTTAAAATCTTTAACAAACAACTACTGTTGCAGTTGTTCTGCAAATTTACCAGTGTGGTTATTCAGAATAGTAGAATATTTACTTCTACTCAATTGCAATGGTTTTCAATCACTACATATCTGAAAACTGCATTTCTGTAGTAACATACAATTTTGCACAACATTACCAAAATGCTTGAAAACAAGCAAACCTTCTATTTCCTCTTCCTAAATAAATATATGATATAAATATTTTAAAAGTTATAAGCTAAGTGATTACATCCAGGCCATTTATTCCTCAAGCACATATAATTCTGGGCTCAGCTGTGGGAGGAGACATGCTGACAGCCATGGACAAGTTATCAACCCTCTAGGCAGCAGCACTTCACTGCAAAGTGATCTCTGACCTGAGCAAACTCAGCAGCTAACAGACTGCTTCTGACAACATACCACCCACACCCTCACCATGCGTGTTCAAACTTGGTCTTTCTCTGGCATCCGAGGCCTCTAACTACTGAAATCAGTGCCGTTCAAAGAACAATAAAGTCTCACAGCTCTAGTATTTATTCTCTGTTCAGTAGCTGAGAAGAATCAGTTTGCAAGGGAATCAGTTATATTGCTTTGTTTCTATACATTTATCTTCCCCCACAAATAAAACAGAGCTTCTACATTGGACAGCTAAGCCAGTCAGAAGAAATCATACTGAATCCATTACTGAATTCAATCTGAACTAAATTGCTTTTATAACTGTTTGATCAGATTCTAAATGGATGGATTATTATAATTAAAAAAATCAAAGCTTAGCAACATACTCATGCAATTTTAATATAGACACAAGTAGTCTCAGGTCAAGACTCGCTTCAACTCCTGAGACAAATTTCTTGTGATTACACTTCATGTTGTAAATGTGCTTTCTCTCTCTCCTTTTATGTATTTAACTGTTATGTTTTCCCTTGTCTTTCATTCCTGATTTGACTTTTTATTATTTTTGTCAAAATATGTTCATTTTATTGCATGCTTGTCTTCCTGCATTGGCAAATAATTGTTCATGCATTTTTGTTCTTCTATATAAGACATTAAGAAATGTAAATTATATTTAAGAAGAAAATTTACAGTTCTGTTGGTCTTAAGCTTTGTAAAAAGCTTATTTACAAAACAATAGCTTTGGCAAAATAATTTAATATCATTTCTTTTAGGAAAACCATCATAACATTTTACCCACCACTCCCTCTAAATTTTTCAAAGTAGGGAAATGGTTAGCATCACATTAATTTTATATTTTCTCTTAGTTTTTTTCCATAGAGTGCAAGAGAAAAGAGAATTTGCACTATATTCAAGTTTAATATCTAATTCAAGTTTGTTATGTATAAATTACTTTTCTTTTAGAACAATTTTTTTTGTTCTTTTTCTTAATTTCTTTCACTTCTTGAACAATGTCTGTAGTTCACAGTACTATAATATTTACATTACTCCAGCTTGAATTTTTCAGCTAATATGGGTTTCTTTGCCACCATACAAATAGTCCTAGTTTGCAGTAGAAGAAAAACATTTTGTGTTTCTATTGTCAATATAATTAATATTCTAATATGAAGCTTTTATTTTGCCTTCTTCTACACTTGTTGTTGTTTTCAGAGCTGTATAAAAACAATCATTTATACAATTTCGGTGACTGCTCTGCAAAATTCAGGGGTCTTACAGGCCTACAGGTGCAGAAGTCTCAGGAGGGTTATAACTACATTAGCATTCCAGAGTTTTGCTACAGGTCAGTGAGTAGTCAAAAAATTACATGCCAAGAGCTCCTGAAGCCCTTGGTTTAGTTTCTGCTATAGTTAAAAAGTTAAAAACAGAGACAATGTTTTCTTAGATTCCTGTAATATCTGGAATGTTGACACCACAAGAAATTATAAATGAATATTTAATATCTATAAGATGAAAAATGAATCTTTTCTTAATATGTAAGCAATGATAGCCCTTCATACTTTCCAATCTTTTTTCCAATGCTTTCCAAAGCATTTCTGACACAAATATTATAATGTTTTATTTTCAGTATTTAGGCATTAGAACAATAGAGTAAAAAACCAACTCAATTGACTCCAATGAATAGGAACTAAAGGCTTAAAAATTAGGTTTAAAATCACAGGATATTTTGACTCAGTCTCACAACATATCTACAATGTCATGTGTCCCTCTAAGGAATTTACTTACAAGACTCAGTAACCATAACATGCATTTGACTGTTATTGTTGTAACTGGGAGTTGCGTTTTTATATTTTGCTAACACACATACCTCCTCTTTCAGCTGAGAAGTTCTGTCTCTAGAGCTACACAACAATCATAAAGAAATAATTCTTGTCTTTCAGCAGAGGAAAAAGGTGCATAGTGGCTGATTAAGCTTTTGTTCTCCATTGTGACCTGATACTGATATCACTATGATGTCATATTTCCCAAAACTGTACAACTCACAAAGTTCATCTTCTAACGTTATTGGTCAAGTCACTGGAATTTTTTTTCTCCTCTAAACAACTTAAGCAGTTGATAATTAATGATTTGTTGTTATGATTTAGTATTCTATTCAAATAAATTAATGGAGCAGAAATAATTTTTATATAACTGCTTCTAAGTCATCACCCAAAGATTTTCCATAGAGAAATCAGTCATAATTTACCAGTATAAGCAATATTGTATATTTCTTTAAAAAAAAAGCTGAACTTTTTTTTACAGTTACAGTCAATGTAAGTAATTACCCAGAAATTTATACTTTGTGGAAATAATTTGATTTATCAAATTGCTAAAATGAAGTTTGAACTGCATAACATTTTAGCCTGAACATGATGCTGATTATTTTTATTATTCATTGCATGAAAATGCAACAAGATTCAAGTACCATTATTTTGGCAATAACAAAACTAATGAAAAAGTGAAATAAATTAGTACCAAAACCCCTCATGTTGCTATGCAATCATGTAATAACTATATCAGGTTGAGTATGAAAACAATTAAGAGACTTTCTAGAGAAATACTGAGAAATTAGTTTGCCAAAGTTAACAAATAACACCGAGAAGAAGGCCTTGCTGCAGGAGTCATTACTGCTCACACATTGGACTATGGCAGGTGAAAAACAATTTTGTTAAACAGCTGCCCAGGAGTTAAAGCAGTCTGAAATGAGATGACCATTGATAACCCTGTATGTGGCATGCACTGTAGCCTGTTTGTCAACATACTGAGGCATCATCAATCTTCAAAAGTCAAAAGGTGAGTCAGACAATTATAGTGGCTTTCAAGCAGATGACTTTCATATACACCCAAGCATTATAATTCCAGCTTTTCTCCAGCCCTACGAAGCCTCAAATCTTGACATTGCTGACAAGGCTGTAGTTACTAGGTGGTAGAGATTTGCCCTTTGCTCTCACCCATCCTACTTCATCTGCACTGGAATGCCCAAAACCAGCTACTCTTGATACTTCCAGCTGTTCATCTTAGGTTCCGTCTCTGCAAAATACATCTTTAAGCAGACCAATTCTTTGCAAAAGTCAATTAAATTGTGAGTTTCTGCTGTGAAGTTATTGTATGGATGGAATTAAACATGCAAAAGCTATTCAGTATTAGTTACCTTTGCAGAATCTATATAATAAGCTACACTTAGTTTGAGGCTTAAACATCCTTAAGAGGATTAAATTACATTTTATACAATTACTTTGTTTTGCAAATGAAGACTGTATCCATTGGTAACTACATCATTCTTCTATTGAAATATTTCCTTCACAGTACACACACTGAAGTCTGGAAGAGCCCTAGTCTTTTCTAATGTAGGCTTTGTGAACTTTCCAACCAAGTTTTGTAAACTGAAGCTCTTTCATAAGTTAACATATGTCACCCCATTGGTTGGTAAAGAAAGGACTGCCCTTTAATATTAGGCATTTTCCATTTCAAACTCTCTCTTTTCTGTCTTGTGTATAACTCTCTCTCTGATAATTAAAGCATAACTTTCTATTACAAAAAAGGATGTGAATGGAAACAACTATTGAACAGTTTCAGCTCATAGCACAAGATTATATAAAAAAAAAATTACCAAATATCTTTTACAGACCAAGTTCACTTCATGTTTTTACCTGCCCTTACCTTTTCCATGTATTTTAACAATGATATTTCATTGTGTCCATTCAAATGACTGATAACATTTTTATAAGGCTTTTAAACATTAATAGATTTCATAAGTCAGTATTTTGAAATATTGTATTAGAAAATTCTTCACAAGCTCTGTCTTGAATGTCATGCTTAAAAATCTGGGGTTTTTTCCTGTTGAGATGGCTTTTTACACACTGAAAGATTCAGTTCAATCTTGAACTCAACATGCTTCAGCCTTATTATTACTTTTTAAATTGCATACAATAATCATATGATGGGATCAAATTTTTCTCACAGTGCATTCCTTTCCCCCCAGTATGTGTTTTAATATTGTTTCTCTTGGCAACCTATTGTTGATGAAAGGCCAAAAGGTGGATATTGTGACAGCTGTCATGTAGTATAGTATACTAGTGCCATCAGATAGCACCAGCTGTTGTGTGACTCCGGCTGCAACAACTCTGACACTCGTACCTCATACAATCACTGCTGACAAATACAGTCGAACCCGTGGCAGTGTGCTGCCCCCATCACTGGTCCCATTTTAAGCCATAACCACCAGCTGGGATTGTGATGGCTGCATCCAGCTTACATTGCGCTTCGGGGGACAGATGGCAATACAGTATACAGACCGGCCTGCAGCAATGATCTAGATGTCTTGCAGGTGTGCAGCTATGACTGTAAGTCAGTCATCCCCTCCCATAAACAGTGGGCAGCTCAGGACCTGTGAGGTCAGTGGCTGCATGCCGGGATTGTCCCCTAAGCAGGAATGTCTATCAAGGTTATGCCTCGAGGCTGAATGATTCCTTGCTGCATCACATTCTCAGTAAGTGATTAACTGTAAACTAAACTGACAGCTAAATCATACGAAGGATGGATTGCACACATATAAACATTCAGATATAAACTGTTGTCCAAGTCTGGAACCAGGATTGGATCCAGCTGCACCTGAACTCTCTGGTCATATCTACCGGTAAAATTTGTCATATCTATTAAGTATATTGAGTATTCTTTCTTACAAGTGAAGAGCATGTCTCCATCTGTAACACACTCGAAAGAGAACCACATAGAAGTCTCCAACAGCAACTGCCACGAGAAGTAAGAAGCATTTAGGTACACAATGATTCTTAAAATAATCCTCTTGTAGTTGACATAACTTAACTCTCTCAAACATCCTTTGGGTTCCTTGGAAACAAATTATGCATACGGTTATTTAGGAGTTTCAGATGTTTCTTCTGTGGTAAATTATTTTTTATGTGGGGAATAAAGTCCATCGTGCAGTCATTTCTTAGGCATTTAATGAATATTTTGAGTGATCTTACTGGATTTCTACATTTAATTACGTTGTCTAATCTATTTCCCATGACAGCAAATCATTATTCCTCTTTCTGATTCTGTAATGTACCACATGCTATGATTGTAATTAACACCTTTGGAGAATTTAATCTCTATCATGTGAATGTGCATAATAATGAGGGGGTCCAAGAGGCAAATATATTAAAATAATTTTATAGCTTATGACTGTGGTTATAAACCTACAGCAGATTTTAAAGTTTCTTACAGTTGCACAGCAAGACTAGAAACAGAGTAGCTAACTGGTCTATTCATCATTCAGTGAACTGTCTCATGCCCAAAACAGTAGATGTTTTCTGTGATTGCATGTGTCTTCTATAAGACAAAATTATATTTATAGTAAGGATCAAATAAATCTATTATTTTTCTGTATATAACTGGAAAACTCTTAAAACATTAAAATGCACATCAGAAATGCCTATGTATTTAATGTGAAATTATGTATTTTTTATTAATATTAAAAATTACAAAATTTATTCTCAATAAAACTTATTAGCTGCTTTATTCTATGTTAGGGAAGCAAAATTAATGTATGGAAAGATATTGCTAAAATACGTTTTGAAGATTCATTATCTACCACACTCTTACTTATTCTGGAGAACATTTGTCAGGTTCAGGAGACGCAGATTTATTACAGAAGCCCAATAAAACATGCACCACAAAATCCCCATACATATACATAAAATTCATAGTTCACATGTTCAATTAATTCATTCACAATTTTATTTTTTTTTTTAAATTTGCAAGGTAATGCTCTCAGGAGATAATCCCTAAAACAATTTAGTGCATCAAAGTATGCACTCTGACGGTTCCTGAATATTCCAGCCATAATCTGGCCCATAAAGATAATGTATTTAATTGTATGTCTTTCATTCTTATACTTTATTACACCTTATTCCAAGCTTATTTGAACAATAAAAGTCTGCAATAACAGACCTTACTATCAGAAGTATACCTGCGGAGCACTTGTCACAGTGAAATTCTAACTAATGATATAATAAGAATATTTAATGAGTATTGATAAATTTAGTACTCTGAAGAACACAGAAGAGATCTGAGTGTTAAGAAAAACACAATTTAAGAAGAAAACAGGTTATAATTAAAGTGTTATAACATGACCACAGGTGTCTATTTATAAAAAACATAAAAGAAAATATGTTCTTATTGTCTTACATTTCACTCCATCCATGAAAACATTTACTTTTTTGCTTTATTAATTCTGTACATTTTCTTTTTCAAAAAATTAAATGCGGAGGCTCAGTAAAAGTAAGCTGTGCAAAAGAAAGGGTAGAAGATGCTGAGCATTCACTAAAATGGGAATATACGACTACCTGAAAAAAGGTCTCTGCTGGTACGAAGTATTAAACAAGTTCTGTCATGCACAGTCTGATGATGGAGAAAGAACACATTTGCTTGCCGAATTTTGAGGGTTTAGAACATGGAAAGTCAACTCATAATAAATTTATTAAGTATACTAATATAGTATAGTATACTACATAGCATAAAGCAGTAGAGGTTTTACAAGATTACTCCCTAAAACTCTGCAGTGAGAGCAGATGACAATATTACCAAGAATACCTATGGACCAAGATCAAACGTTAGTTGGGAATGAATGAAAGGACAGGTCTGGCAGTGCATCCCACCAGAGTGCATCTCATCCACAAGAGAGGGACCACACTGTACTACAGATACAGCCTAAGTAACTTGCCCCAGCTAGACATCAGTTCTAAGACTGGACTTTTCCCAAAGATGAGGAGGGAAATAAGCATTCTGCTAGCAAATATTTCAGTGGTTTTTTTAATAAAGCAGGAGTCTGACAGTATTCCAGCGATTGCCAGAGTAAAACTTGCTGGTTCCACTCACAGCTGATCCTCAACGGACCGGTAGCTTGACAGACAGAGATGCTGAGACCCCTCTCACAACACTTTCTTACTAAAATGTAATTTATTTATGGTTGGAATGAACTCTTGCAAGTTTCAAGCTCAGTATACTCCTTGACCACCAGTGGAAAAAATTATATGTGGTGCTAAATGAAACAGAAGAATAAAAACCCAAAGAGGTCATGAGCTACAGAAGAAATGTCACGAGAGGTAAAAAAATGCTGAGTAATACTCACAAATCCTAAATAAGATGAAGCTCTTCAAGAATGTATGAAAGGAAAAGGCAGACTGTTGCTAGACTTCACTAAAAAATTGCAAGAATATCTATTCCAATAGCAAATACAACTAATAAGAGAATTAATTACTATAAGAAAACAGAGAGGAAAATAACTACACTGGAAACATTAAGATTATGTATATGGAACCTTGGAAATGTTTAAGACCAACATATGGAGTACTCTTGATATTCAGATGGAGGAATTGGCTAATGTGCGATACAAATTTCAGCTTTCATATAACTTCAAAAATGTGTCAAACTGCAGAAAAAAACCAGACAAGATTGCAAAGGATGGGTAAAGAACAAATAGCTTTTTTTAGGAAATAGCAAATTAAATAGTAATATATTCATGTGAAGTGAATGTGAAGATAGCAAACTTGCGAAATGCAATGAGCGAACCAAGAAGAAGCAACATGGAAGACTACTTGAGTCTAACAGGTTTTGTAAGACATAAGCTAACAAAAGCATGCAGCATAAACTGCTGAAAAATTTTGCACATTCTCATAAGGAAAAAAAAAAAAAAAGAAAGAGAAACCTAAAAAAAAAACAGTTAATTTATCACTCCTGAATGGTATAATAGTTAAAACCTTTGCAACCATGTGCAACTAGTGATACAATTAGAGTAAGATACAATAAAATTTTGTGGATGAAAAGACTCTAGCAAACCAGTTTTTGCTTTTGAGGCACTTACTAAAAAAAAGTAGAACTACGGGAACTCTGTTTCACTTCTGCTAAATTATTCAGAATTTCTTCTAAATTCTGTACAACACAGGAGATGCAATTAAATCAATACGTAAGGAAATAGCATCATTCAGGCAAAACACTTCAGTAATTAAAACTTATGAAGAAACACCAAATTTACAAGGCAAGCAGGTCATCCACAAGAGAAAAAGGCTCAGTGAAGAAGATTGAGATACATTTTATTTTGGAAGAAAATGAGAGATGAAACAGATAATGCTATAATGGACAATTCCTTTATTAGCAAATCTAGCCAGACAAATTGATCATTTTTTCCCTTTCACTTTTTTCTTCTTTACTCAGTTACTTTTCTCTAAACAATAAAACCTTAGAATTTATAGTCTTTGGTTATCTGATTCTAGGAGCATTGCTCTAACACAACATTTAAGAAAATGTATGTTTGTTTCTACCTTCTTTATGGGAAGATGAAGTTTGTCCTCATCTGTCTCTTTTCAATTTTGAGCTGTGGAGAAGCAGTAGTATTTCTCTGTGGTAAATTAACTTGTAAGTAGTTATCATTGTGTAGCATCCTCAGCTTATTGCAAACCATTCTGCAAATACTATACAGCATCCTGTTCCCTTAGTTTATTCCTTGCCTTTGACCCACTTACCTATGCATATATATGCACAGATCTCATCAAATAAATATAGCCTTTGCAAGCCTGTTGTCTATTTGTATACATGCATCCACACAAACATGTCCCTCCTTACACTACAGAGCTTCAACAAGAGTGGATATGTTCATTGCGTTGGTTATTGTCCTAGTTACAGTGGCCAGGACCAGTTTGTCACTGTGTGTGGGGGTGTGGCCAGGGCTTTGTATTCTACACCCACTATGTCATTTTCTCATGGACTGCTAACAATTGATCATTTGCAGCAGCTGCCCAGGGCACACCCGGCCCCTCAGGCTACAAGCTGGGTGTTTAGGAACTCTGTGAGATAAGGAAGTTTTCCTGTCTTTACACCATAATGACTCAGGTGTGATAACTCCCCTCCTGGAAGGGGAGTCCTGAGCACCTTCACACCCAGCCTGAGGGGTCATATCTGCCAATGGGCCATCAAGGAGTATCCCACGACTCAGTGTAGTAAATCACCCATTGTGAAACTCCTCACCCTGGGGGAGGTAACAGGCACTCCCATCTGAGCCCAAGCATATACAGCCTTGGGGGTTTGGGACTTCTGGGACCACTTGTGGGATCCAGAGGAGGACCAGGACCTCAACAGGACTGCAACTCTTGACCAGACTATTGCCATCATCCTCAGCAACAGGTTTTTTCTTTCCTTTTACTTTGTACTAAAGGGTGGGCCATGTGGTGCTCAGCACAGGGGCTGGTGAACTCCATTCTGTTTGCACCCTACGGTTTTGGGTTGTACATCTGTTCTTTGTGGAACAAACGGATTTTTCCTTTGCAACATTGTACATTTTTTCATTAAATTGTAATTCTGACTTGCAATTTCTTTTGGAGTTGGTTTCATTTCTCCTGCTGGTTTACCTTTAAACCTTTAAACACCCTTCAGGAAGGTGTCCCTGCTCCAGTGCAGTTTCCCATGAGCTGGAGTCCCCTCAGAGGAGCATCCCTCAGGGCAAAGTGCCTTTTTGCTCCAGTCACACCTCCAATAGCACCTCTAGACACACTTGCAGTTGTGCACTGGCCACCTCTGATCAGCTGAGCACCGGATCCTGCAGGACTGATGGCCATGGGTTCAGAACTTCCAGAGCTGGCTCTGACTGTCTCAGCAAGTGCATGGCAAGACAAAGCTGCTGCCTCTCTGGCTCCTTAAATTCTGCTGTTTGCACCAACACTCAATATTAAAAAAGGTTGGTGAGTGCTGATGGTGTGGGGGAGTGAGTGGTGACAGGGAACTGCAATGGTCTTGACAATTCAGTTCACAGGGTAGTTCCCGGTCTGGTTCAGATTCAACCCACTGGTGATCTCTCAGGCAGCTGTGGTAGTGAGAGCCAGGAAAGGCAGGTCATTCTCCCCCCTGTACTTGGTATATGCACTGCCATAATTTTTTTGCCATTAAATTTAGTGTTTTGGGTACAAGCTATCAGGCCTTGGCAGCAGACAATGCTCCCAGGTATATATATATATATATATATATGACATAGACAGATGCAACCCACCATAAACGTATATTTCACTTCAGTATGCAAAGGACTTCCCTGACAATGAAAGATGACATTCTTTTAGTTAAAACAGTGTTTAAGTAGGGGCTAACATTATGTTATCAAAGTGTTGTTGGCTGATGTCACTCTTATTTCCTATCTGCCATCAGAGGCAGAAGACCAGGGAAAAGGCACTTTTTGATTTACTCTCTCTGAGGTTTTCTATCTCCCTTTGATCTGTTTTCAGCATAAGAAAAAGACTGAAGAAATAAAAAAGGTTTTACTGTTACTTGATTGTAAAATAAGATTCTTCTCCATGTGTTAAAAGTGCACATACACTTCTTTTCTTGTGGTCCCACTTGGTAGTTATCCTTCTACATATAATAGGGCAGCATGTACGTTGGGTGTCTTGTATTGTTCATTCTTCATACAATCCCTAGGACTGAATCAGACCAAGCCTCTGGCTGTGAGTCTTCAGTGCTAAAACAGATGAATAAAATACTAGCAATTCTTCTGTAAGTTTATAAATGAAGTTATCAAGTATACAGTCATAAGGAAAATATATTTAGTGGAAACACTCTTACTCAAAATTGCTTTGTCATGCCCCATCCCAGATTCAATGGCTAACTAATTTTCCCAGATTTCATGTCTTTGTCTGTTCTAAAGCATTTTTCTGGGGTAAGTGCTGGACACTCTCTCTGCGGTGAATGGAAGTTACTGGAAACACAATAAGGAGTTATGACTTCATCCAAGGAAAGAAATAGATAATCTAGTGACAGGAGTATCTGTGCATTTCTCAGTGCTTTATAACCTGCTACAGCAATTTTACTCTTCATCTTCTTCATTGAAAACCCAGTGTCCTGCTGGCCAATATTCATTATCCAAAACATATCTGTGATTAATGACATTTCTAGTAGCACGTCCTCCAAATTGTCTGGCATTGATACTTGCATTGTATCAACACAGCAATGTGCCATCTCAAAAACTTCTGAAAATAGTTTTCTCCTTACATGGACTGCAAAAGTTTCCCAAAAAGTTGTTCTTGTAACTGTATTTCATGCCTCTCAGTTGTTGGAGAAAGTACATAGGAAAGTAATTCTCCAATGTTGTTTAATTTTGTTCAAAATTAAACCTCTTGAGAATATATACCCCACCTCCAAAAAGAGTGCAGTACTTAACAATCAAGGGCTGACAGTAAAAATATTCAGCATTACTGTTAAGGTGAATAATGGTAAATACTATTTCACTCTGAAAAAATAAAAAATGGTTCCAAAAGTATGACTAGAGTTTATATCTATTCTGCTGAATTTAAATGTTGATGTTACCTGGATCAATGTCAAAATTGCCATTTTCTCCACTGGAGATATTGTTTACAAGCCAGTCTTGCCAACAGAATAGGTTGTTGTAGAACAGGAAATTTTAAAAAAACCCCACTAAAATACAAA
>JAWWEW010000088.1:53259994-53290853 GCA_035583185.1 Anabacerthia variegaticeps | reverse complement strand
GGGAGGTACTGGGCACTCCTATCTGAGCCCAAGCATATATAACCTTGGGGGTTTGGGACTTCTGGGACCACTTGTGGAATCCAGAGGAGGACCAGGGCCTCAACAGGACTGCAACTCTTGACCAGACTGTGGACATCATCCTCAGCAACAGGTTCTCTCTTTCCTTTTACTTTGTACTAAGGGGTGGGCCACGTGGTGCTTAGCGCAAGGGCTGGCAAGCTCCATTCTTTTCATGCCCCAGAGTGCTGGGCTGTACATCTGTTTTTTGTGGGTCAAACATATTTTTCCTCTGCATCACTGGACTTGTTGTGATCTTTTTATTAAATTGTAATTCTGACTTGCAATCTCTTTTGGAGTTGGTTTTATTTCTCCTGATGGATTACCTTTAAACTGGTACAGCTATCTTACACATTGAAGTATGTCCCTGTGACAATACTTTGCATTAAACTATTTCCTGGAAATTATTTATGCATCTGTTATGAATATTTTTACATTTTATATGCAGAGGATCACATGCTGTTACATAAAAGGAGTGTGATAACCCCTTCTGAAAAGTATGAAAAACATTGGAAGAGAGTCCACTGCTAGTTGTTACTTTGACTAAACCTTTATATAATATATGGTCATCTGATTTAGAAAGTGTGAATAAAACTTATGTGAGAAAAAGAAGGAAGTAGTAGAAGAAATTTCAGTATTTTTTTAGTTGAATAGAAACAAATAAGGTCACATGTGCAAATGTGCACCTTATCTTCACAGAGTCATAAAATATGCTGAGTTGGAAGGGACCCAAAAGGATCAATGAGTCCAACTCCTGGCCCTGCACAGGACCATCCCCAAAAGTCACACCACACAAGAGTATTATCCAAATGCTTCTAGAACTCTGGCAGGCTTGGTTCTAAGAACACTTCCCTGGGGAGACTGTTCTAGCCCAACCACCTCCTTGGTGAAGAACATTTTCTTGATATCCAACCTAAAACTCCTCTGACTCAACACCATGCCATTGCCTCAAGTCCTGTCACTGGTCACCACAAAGAGGAAGATCAGGGTCTGTCCCTCGTCTTCCCCTCACAAGGAAGTTGTAACTGTAATGAGATCTCCCCTCAGTCTCCTCTTCTTCAGGCTGAACACATCAAGTGACCTCAGCCGCCCCTCTTACAGCTTCCCCTCAAGGCCCCTCACTATCCTGATGGCCCTCCTTTAGAGAATGTCTAACAGCTTTATGTCTTGCTTGCATTGTGGTGCCCAAAATTGCCCACAATGTTCAAGGTGAGGCACCCCAGTGCAGAGCAGAGCGGGACAATCCCTTCCCTTGTCCAGCTAGCAATGCTTTGCCTGATGCCCTCCAGGACAGGGTTGGCCCTCCAGGGTGCCAGGGCACTGCTGACTCATATTCAACTTGCCATTGACCAGGACCCTCAGATCCCTTTTCACATAGCTGCTCTCCAGCCTCTTGTTCTCTATTCTGTACACACAACTAGAATCGCCCTGTCCCAGGTGCAGAATCTAGTGCTTTCCCTTGTTATCTTACTTGATGTAACTTTATGTAACATCATTAATCTGATGTTAAACATCACTTACTTAAGTAACCCTCTCTTCTTAACCTTTGTATGAAGCCTCATCTTCAGGCTGAACAACCCCAACTCTCTCAGTGAGAGACTTTGCTGTATGCAATACTCCAGGTTTGATCTCACCAGTGTGGAGTACAGGGATAGAATCATCTCCCTCGACCTGATGGCCATGCTGCTTTTGATGCAGTGCAGAATCCATTTGGCTTCCTGAACTAGTTATTAGCCTATTTCCTCAGATAGTTATCTGCTTTAATGGATCTTCACTTTGAAATTCTTTTCATACAACAAATGTAATTACTTTATTCCATGAAAAGTACTGAGTAATGAAGGAAAGGAAAATAAAGGCTTTAAAAATCTTTTAGGAAGATTTATATTGAACTTTGGAAAAAACCTGCAGTCAGAAGAAGTATATGGATTCAATGTGGTGTAGCTTCATTCTAGTTTCATAGTTCAGCATAAATGTACAAACCAGGCAGTGTAGAATCATAACAAGTTAAATATGTTGCCATTCTGCAATCTACCTATAACTAACACTTGAGATTTTGTTGGTTTTTGCAATTAACAGTAAAAGTGCTTAGAAAGATATTGTGCAATAAAAATAAAGACAAACCTGACTTTATCAATATGCTTATGTCAGCTACATTCCTGAAACTTAAAATGGCACACCTTGCCCATATCTATCTCAACTATTTCTAAGGCATCTATCGTTTTCATATCTGAATGCCAAAGTCAATGTAAAATGTTTACTATGGGTGGGGACAAGGGTTGGTTAAATTCAGATAAAAGTACTCTGTATAACTGAGCACATACTTGCTTTTTTAAAGTCAGTAACTGTATTAAATGGTCAGGTTTGGGTGTACATGTTTAAAAAATAAAAAATTCAAAAGCACAGAAACATAAAACACCTGAACATCAAAAAGTATGAAATGAACCCTACAAGAGCCACAGAGGGGACAGATAACAGGGAAAACTCACAATGGACCCACGAGTAACAAACCCACTTTATATAACAAAACTCTTTCATCACTATTTGTTGAATCTGAACACACACACACAAATAAATCATAAAGGCAGCAAATATATTGTCCAAAGTTATATATAATAAAGAAAAAACACCTGCTTGATCATTTTGTGTTCACTGGAAAATATTAAGGAAGGAAAGACTAAAAAAATCAAGCACATGTGTGCCATGACTTCATCCTTCCAACTAAACAGATACAATTTATTTATGTTCCACTGATCTTGCTCCAAATATTTACACTCCTTGCTTTTCTTCCCTTTCTACAGAAATGAATTTTTCATGGAAAATAAAAGAAAAATTACTTCCCACATGAGTTAACTAGCAGTGCATGATTGAAAGTCTCTAAACATCCTTCCACAGACCTTTGTAAAGTGTATGTGTGAGAGATCACACACACTGGTTATCCACATAGCTGGGAACTGAGTCTCTTTTCCTGTATCAGAAGGCCCTCTCTTGTTACAAATCCCAGCATGTGTGATCCTACCTTAGAGATCTCTCCTGCAAAACTGCACTAGGGTAATAGGCAGCTTAGAAAAGGCTTATGAAGAGCAATCTAAGACAATCGAGAAACTGAATTTATCAAGCACATACTAGAGAACTTAATTGACCTTGTCCATTTTCAGCTGTAATATGTGTTGCTGGATTCATGAGATCTTAGAGCATTATGAATATTTTTACAGTAATACAATATAATACAGATTTCTGAGGAAATTGAATTGGGTTTGGGTAGATTTTATTTGAATTCCTGGCCACAAAACTTTCAAACACTTGTTTCTTTTCTGTTGCTACAGTTGTTTCCTATAGGCTGTAAACTAGCACTGTTTACAGACTGAGAGGGATTCAGGCCAAAAGTTCAAAATCACTAGTTTCAATTTCACATTTTCAGGCAGTACTAGCTGCAACATTCTCCAAAGCTCTAAGATGATCAGAAATGTCTCCAGCAAATATAGGACCTTATGCACCTCTGTCCTTTAACCCCTTCTATTTCAACTCTTAATGATGTACTTTTTCCTCTCTAAAATCCTTGAAATAGCAGTTTATTTTTCAAGTGCTTGAATGAATTCAGGGTTACCTCTGGGGAAGGATAAAGAAGAAAACAAAGTAGAGAAGGACTCATAAAATTACTCAAAATGATAACCCAATTATTTCTGTGAAAGCATAATAGTCACATAATAAAGAAAATGCATGTTGGTTTCCAAAGTTCTTCAACCCAGGGCATTACAGAGGGAGAGTTATGTACCTTAAAATATAAAGGGGGAGAACCAAGTTGCCAGAACAGTTTATTAATCTCCCACTTATTACTTGACTATATCTGAACGCTGTTTCAAAACCTTGAAATCAGTGCAATCTAAATAAGTTTTATTGATACACTGGAGATCTGTGGTAGCTCTGCTTGGCATCATCTAACAGACAGCAGTGTCTTTAGTGTTATACATTTATTTCTTCTGCTGCCTATATAAATAAGCTTTTAATCACAAGAAAAATGTAACAAAATAATAAATTTTGCAAAGTCAGAATGGCTTAACAATTTATTGCTGGTTTGAATAAAGTCATGTTATTAAAATTTTTTGTGCCTATGTGAACAATGGACTAAACAAGAAATATGTATACGTGAATTCAACAACCATTCTTAAATTACAAAACAGATTATGTTAGAAATACAAGAGAAATAGATCATTTACAGAGAAGGCTATAACTACGGTGGGCCAAACTAGACCTAGAATTGATCCTCCAAAGTACATTTTGGAGTAAGATTACAATTCATTTTCAAATGCACTATTGTCCTATGAGCTGTCTAAAATGGATTATGTGCATATGGAATTGAAACCACTATACTGCCTATGTAGCCAAAGCATATAGAAACCACATGTCTATCACATAGCATCTTGGTTTTCTGATAGATAACCAAGAGAGGACGTATCAGTAACTACAGACTTGAAGGGATTTGGCAACAAATAAACTTGTAAGCCTTTCATATGACAGTAAGTCTGATCATGTATATAGTTGCTTTGTCCCTTCGGATATACTGTTCTTTGCAGGTCCTCAGGTAATTCATTGTAACTCACTACTTCACTGGCTAGTTCCCTACTTGCCAGAAAAAAACTGTGATAAACCCTTCTTATAAATCATTGAAAAATAACGATGAAATATTCAACAGTATTTTACAGGTCTAGTATTCCACATACTTGGGAAATCCTCAAGTGTTTCCTAACTAAATTATGATGAAAAAGTCAGTCTACTCAAACTCAAAACTTTCCAAAACTCACTAGAGGAAGTGTTTTAAACAAAATTCCACTTCTATTGTTATGCAGGCCCTTGCCTATTCATGTTACCCAAATACGTTTGTTCACTTCTTATCTGTCCCTTTTAATATTCTTCCTTTCTCTGTCATATTCAACAGCCTACACATGCATATCTCTCTGTAAACTTTCACAAATTCTTATTTATTTTCATCTTACATTGTAAAACATCCTGTACATTATTATGTATATATGTTATTTTATAAATTATTTAACACAGACTAGCAGTTAGAGATACCTAATGGCATTGGGATTTATGCATAATCATTAAAAGAACTTGAAATATCTGTATTTCATTCAGTTCCCTATTTTACACATGCAATATCTGAATGTGTAGATGAGTTTCAAAACAAATATTTTTAAAGTATAAAGGCACAAGCATTTTTTTCTCATTCTTCTCAAGGGTAAAAATATTATTTTATGAATTAAGTACTTTAATTATATAAATACATACAAAGGAAATATTTAGGTGCACAATGTGGAGTGTACATACCAATCACAGAGCAATAGTGCAAATCTAATTTCAGATAAATGAAGAGAAACAAACAGCATATTCTTTTGCTGCTTAGAATGCATTATTTATTTTCTTTGAATGTATTGCATTGTTTTCCTTTCTCTAGATTACCTTTTTATTGGAAAAATAATGGGAAGAAAAAATCTAAAAATAAAAGAGGCAGAAACATCAAGATCTCAGATCATCAAAGCAAACGAGAAGGTATTATTTAGTTACAATAATCTCATGCAACATTTTTTAAAAGAATAAGATAAGTAATAAATAGTACTGCTGTTTTACAAAAACTTGATGCAAAAAACTGTCTGTCTTTTATAGATTTCATCACAAATGCATGTCTAAGAAATTATCAAGTTACTGAAAAATTAGTGTTAGTCATTCAACAAGGGGTTCTCTGAACAGCGTTCCTCTATTTACTCTAGCACCTGCTTTAATAAAAATCACTGTCTTACATAAAATAACTACTCCCATCATTCTTCTTTATCATGTCCGTCTTAATCCGAGCACTGTTCAAAGACATACAAACTAATGTTATTCTGCTTAGGGGCACAGTAAATAAATAAAATATGGTTAAAAGATACATTAAAGATAAAAAAATTGCCAACTCACTCCAGCCTGAACAGCACATAATGAGAAAAGTACTCTTTCTATTTTGGGGGAAGGAGCAGGAAGGAATTATTACCTCAGAAATCAGAGTAAATTTTGTAGGTTTTGTACAAGAAAATACTGGTTTTCTTACTTTATATATAAAGTATTTTAAACTTCAAGTCTGCAATTAAGTTGAGTCATGAATTAGAACTGCCTCCAGAGGAATTAATGGAGAGATCAAATCAAGAAACAGAAGCACTGGTATCGAGGAGATAAATGTTCCACAGAAAAGAGTTAATCTGACATTTCATGACAACTCCCTCAGTGCTTACCAGGTATGTGCCACAGTGAAACGCCGCTGTTTTGGTATGTTGCTATTTAGAAACATCCTGCGCAAGAGCCTTGGAGAGTTTCGAGGAGAAACAACTGGGCACAGCCGGGGAGAAGCAGGTGAAGATTTTTGAGTTGTCCTGGACTTTTCTTCTTGCAACAGGTTTTCCCTCAGGGTCTTCACAAGATCTTCATTTAACCAAGGATTTTGACAATGTGTATTATCCACTTCAGGAACAGGTAAATTGTCTGGACTTGTCTGCTGAGCCATGTTTCCCAAGTAATTTTGTTATTAAGGTCTAATACAATCGAATGTTGGCTTAATGCTGAAAATGTTTCCTTTTTAAATCAGTTCCCTAGAACTGTTCAGAGATTCTGCTCCACTTCAGCCTATTCTGTTTTCAACATGGTGTTGCCTGCCCTCCACGTTTCTCTATAGATAATGATCTACAAGAGGAAAAAGCAAGCTAACTCCACCACAAAAACCGATTAAACATTACCACTCCTCTCACAGCCCTGCTGCCAAAGATCACTTATTAGCTATCATAGCAAGTGAGCATGGGAGGAAGAAATTGCTTTAGCACAGCCTTTATCAGAGCTGTAAAGCTGCCTGTTAAACTATCGTAACTAATGTGCTGCAGCTGCTTGAGTGACTTCTGGTTATGTACATAAAAAGTGCTGGAGGAGGGTTTAAACATCAGCTGTGTGCTCCTTTTGTTTGGTTATTCTTTGCGATGCTTATGCCTGATACTTCAGGGAGGTGGAGAGGAAAGAGGACTGCTGAATAACCTCTTCTGCTTTTTCAAGGATCTACAGTGTTTATCTTTGTAGTCCTCATGAAAAATGCAAGATTCCAAACTTTTACCTCTTAAACTAGCTACCAAATGTTACAATAAAGTATTGTAAAGGGGTTTGGTTTCTTCCTTCTCCTCCACACCCCCAAGTCAGTTTATCACAACTAGTTTTCAAAGATTTTTAGGAAAGTCTAATACATGTTGCCTTATAGTTTCCAGGAAGACAAACCAAACATTTCAGATATGCACATAAACTGAAACGAGACTATGACAGCTACTAATACTTATTTAATGAGACGTTCTTATTTTAGTATTTCATCATATTATGACCACTACTTGAACTAAGGGAATACTTCTTTTCTATTCACAGCTGGTGAGGAGATAAACTATTGAAAAATACTCAAAAAGAAGTTCCAAAGATAAAAAGGCAAAACTACTTGCATTTGTTTGGTCAATGCAGAAAGCTATTTAATTTCATTTTTTAAATATATTTATTTGAATGACATTATGCAATTAACACTTTTGCCAATCAAACCTGAACTTTACACTTTTTTGCATTTTTAATTAAAATAACTAATTTCATTTATTAAAAAAAAATAAAAAAAATGTTATAAGCATCTTCAAATCAGAGTGGACAAATAACTGTAATAACTAGTGGTAGGCTCATATTTGTTTAAAGTTTTGTTTTACAGCAAAAACAACAACAATCTTTTCAGTTATAACAGTACTTCCTATTTGTCCCACAGGAACAAAGGATCAACATTTTAGGAGAGTTTTCATTTTAGTATCAGAACATTGATTTTATACCATTTTCATTGTTGCAATATATTTTTCCTCTTTTACTTTCTCATAGAATGTAGCTTTCCTTTGTGAATAACAATTTTCTTTTGAAGTACACGCAGTGTCCTGGCTTTCAGTGGTGTGAAGGGTGTTTGACTGCAATTGTATGACCAGATGTGAAAGGCAAATATTGTTTTCTGTCTTGCAGCAAAATCAGAAATCCTGCAAAAACAGCCTTCTGTCACAATGGAGAGAATCACCTCTGTACTTAGCACTGAAACCACAATTTCTGATGAGGATTATAAGGAGAACATCATGATGCTGACAGAAGTAGACTAGAACAGCAATGGAAAGGTCAACGTACATTACAAATGACATTGCTATCAGGTGTCAGTCCCATTGTGTAGACAAGTTTTAACTGTACTGCGTCATACGTGAAATTTGATAACGATGTTCTTACAAATTTAACTCAATACTGAACAGGACCAGAGAATGCAGAAATTACTGTGCACTATGTTTTTACGCATTTTTCTAAAATTTTACTGATAAAATTTAATCACTATGTTAAAACTAACACTGACCAAATATAGACCAAAGCCCAGATACTATTAAAACCACAAAAACAAAATATAAATTGATGTTTTATTAAGGACTGAAAATTGTCAATTCACAGACAGAAAAACAACTTGATTAAATCATAACTAACACGTAACTAACACAATATGTGCTTCCATGCCTTTTTGATCAGAAGAATGGTACACACAGCTCTGGTATTCAGCAGCAGACAAAATAAAAGTATAATATATTAAAATGCTTATAACTGTGTATAACAAACATATCACCTTCTGTCAGTCTATTATTCATTTTTTTATCTATTAAAAAATACGGGAAATTCCATAATAATCCAATCATTTCTTTCAAATAATATAGCCTGTATAACAAAAGCTATGTTCTCTTATACTATGAAATACTGCCATCTGATGTCTATTCCAATGTACGGTCTTCAAATAGCTGCAGTGACTTTATAAAACAAGTAAAACCGACCCGTTGAAGATCAACAAATCAATGACGTCATTAAGACCATTAACATTTATTATAGTTGCCCTGGAATCATGTTTTAAGTTTCACTATGCTTCAAAGGTTATTATGGAAGTGGAAAGCATTAGTCCACAGATCAGCAGTTTTATTGCTGTTGTTCTTAAACATATTAGAACTAAGTCAACAAGGACCATTAGCTTGACACCTTGCTTTACAGGTATTGAGTGTGTTTGGTACATTTTCAAAGAGGTAATGTGCAATGTATATAGAACATCAGGACAAACCCTTTTAACAAGAGAAGTGAACTCTGGTATTATAACGTAGCATCATTTGCATGAATAGCTAACTGTATGCATTTCTTTTTGGATTAATGGGTTAAATTTCTCAACATAGATGTTCCATGTCCCCAGACACATTGTCTAAATGACATGTGCCTGCCCCTCTTTTTCCTCCCCCCTCAAAAGAAAAAAAGAATGCTGTGAATACTCTCAAGCATGCTCATAAAGTTAAATGAAAGCCTGTCAGCTGATTTTATTATAGGCTAGAAACATGAGCAGTCTTCACTGTAATAAAAAGCAGAGGTCTAATTCCCAGCAACATCAAATAACCACTATGTGAGTTAGACAAAATGTTTATCTTAAGAGTCAGGAATTGAGAGAAGACAAAGTGAAGAAATGGTGGTAGCATGAGGTAGTCTACCGAGGGACTAGGATAAAGCCTTGAAGGAAAACTATCCATGAGGAAAAATTAGCATTTCTAGTTTAACATGTCTAGCTACACACTGGAAAAAAACTAACAAAGTAAAAATTATTTTTTCTATAAATATTAATTAAAGAACAGCCCTACTGTATGGTGTTTTAATAAAAACATATCTCAATTTCCTACACTTATTTCCTCAATTATTACTAAAACTGAAAATCCTTGTCAGCTGTTCCTTTGAAAACTTCATCAGGTAAAAATCATACTATGTGTTTTCCACACACATTAAGAAAATAAAGGATCAAATTCTGAAAATTGCTCTAGAGGTTTTAATCAAGATTTCAAAAACAAAAAAGTATTTTTTCTAATTATTTAGTTTTCTAGGCTCATCCCTAATCATACTAGTGAAATGAAATCATTAAAAGTGGTCTATAAAATTCCTTGAAAGACATGTATATACTGCTTCTTTTGAAATAAGAACATTTGAGAGCTGACTTCCTCAATTCCAAAAGCTAATACTGATAGTACTTGAAGCATGTTTATGTTCTATGTCCTATTTTCAGGTATTAACAGTTAGATTTAATTTTGCAGGTTTCACATAGTCACAGCTCATAGCTAAAAGTTATATCAAGACCAGATTTACTTCTGCCTCCTATACACTTAACTAAATCATTACAAGGCTGTGGACAAAAACATAGAACCTCCTAATACCAAAAATTCAATATTTAAAAAAAAAAATCTAAAAGTGCCAGTAGCTTTTATTGTCCTCCAGTGACCACTTAATGATACTAAAAAATGAAATTCAAGTGTTCAATTCTTGTACTTTTCATAAACTTTCATAAGAAATATGTACCTTATGATAAATGTACTTTAAAAATACAGCGTTAAAGTCCTTTTCTGTTAATTACTAAGACTCTTTCTGAGCTACAGCATACAGAAAGGGTAAGTTAATTGGTTCTGCAGGGAATACTGTGCAAGAAAAACAAGTATTTGATCTCACATAAAAGAGACTAAACAAGGATTTAAAAGTAATTCCTTTGTTACAACCGCTTTGAACACAGAGTATAATAAACTTACTTTAGTATTTAAACTACTAATCAACATATAAAACATATTATGTGCTTGGGTCTCTTTTACGTTACCTTGAACAGAGTTTTTCTTATTAGAGCATAAACACAGTCACTTGAAAGGAGCAAAAGACCTCTTTCTACATAAAATACAAAAAAAAAAATGGTCATTAAAATATCTTACTTGGGAACAAGTAGAGAATTTCAGACACATAGGAACGCAAGCAAAAAAATAACCCTCTGACATGTTGCTTCTTTGAAAGCAAGCAGATCAGTATCACAGGACTATAGAAGAATTCAAGCTTCTAATGACCTCAGGTGATCAAGTCCACTCTCCTGCTCAGAGCAGAAGCAGCTGTAAGGTCAGACCATGCTGAGGTACTAGAGCACCTGAGAGTGGTGCAGAAGTGGAGAAAAAACAGGAGAAGGTGTGAAGAATGGTTGTGAAGAATGACTGCCATACCATGGTTTAATTTCCTGAAGCAAACAATAATAGTGAGGGTATGGTGTGACTGAGGAGAATTCTGGTTCTAGATAAAGTAAATAAGAATCTTGGGTGACAATATGATTCTCATTTGGGAGGAGACGTTATGCATGAATCAAGGAGCATAGCACTGAGGAAGAAAAGAATAAAAAGAAATTAACAAGGGATAAAAAGTTTTAATAAAACGACATGTCAGCCAAGTTCAATTCCTGCTAATAGTCACATTCTCAAACAGTTGAGATGATATTCATGGTTTGTCCAAGTGAAGGGTAGTACTCATGAGACTGTTTTACTGGCTATTATGTGCATGGTCTGGTGAGGAGATTGCAGGTATCACAGAGCTGCCAACAGGTGACTAAAAGAGGATTGGTTGCCAGTAACATGGAAATGTCAGGCAGTCACCAATAGATAGAACTCTCAAATAGGCAAAGATAGGAAAAACAAATGCACCTCTAAATATTCCAAGGAAATTTTAGGCTGCTGTATTCACTCTTTATTTGATCTAGTTGCATTTTTAATAATACCCTAACAAAAAAAAAGGTACCTGAAATGGCATTAAAAGAACAAATCAGGTCAACTTTCCAAATCATAATTAGATAGACATACATTTAGAAGGATATTTTCAGAAGACGAACAGAATACACACAAAGCTGGTCTGGTATGTTTACCACTATAAGAACAACACTTGCTATCACTTAAAGTTCTAGACCTCTTCTATTCTTGAGAAGTTCCTAATAAAGACTTTTCAGAATATCAGATTCAAAATATCCAATTCACCTTGCAATTCAATAAAGTGTGATTTGATCAAATGTTTGGAAATACTATCATGACTCTACAAAAATAAAGTACGGTTCAGTTGCTGATACCTCCAGCTACCCACTGAATTTTTATTCTCTTTATTGTGCGTGGCAGAAACAACAGAGATAAGAGAAGACTAGGTATAGCACAATAAAAGAAAACAAGTAATTGTGACAACTACATGTTACAATATGGCCAGTGACCATGCTAAGGATGGATCTATGCACAAAGACATCAGCAGTATTTTATGCAAATGTCAGAGAAAACACTGTTATGCTTTCAAAATAATTTGCTAAATGGAATACAGATCCGTAACAGAACCACTACTAAAGCTGCAAACTTTAAACAGAAAAGTACAATGTATTACTGAAGAATTAATGGAAAGTATAGAGTCTTTTAAATCTTCATGAGGTTCTGCAGTTATTCCTACAATTTGTGTTGCTACAGATAATGAATTAGGGATATTTTCAGAACACAATTTGTGTGCTGTTTGAGTGCTCCTGGGGGCCACCCCTTGTAGCCCTGTAAATTGTACAATCAATGGTCAGTCAGAGAGCTCCAGCTTAAAAACACATAATGCCATGTATATAAGAAAGTAAACAAAAAACCCAAACAAACAAAAAAGAGGGGAAGCAGTCATGTCAAGAGCATTCTACATAATATTATAAATAAAATCATTATGTCAACTCTGCATGGGATAGCCTGGACATGTTCTTGCAACAAAATTAGATGCTCCTTAACTTAAAGAAAAGACCTAAGAAAAACTGCTTCTATAATCAAGAACCCCCATTAGAAATAACTGTCAACACAATCCCACTTTGTCTATTAAGAAAAGCTATCAACATTTGAAAACAAAATGTCTTTGTTGTACCAACCGTTGGAAAAAAGGTCACAGTCAATGTCGTACATGTTAGAATATCTAACAGATAACCTCATAAATATAAAAGCAAAATTTCCTTAAAAAGATTATATTCAGTGTGGCAAGAATCTTGGCTTGGCAGAAAAATATAGGCAGATGTATCATTCCGCACACATATGTGTTGACATAGAAGAGAATGACCTCATTCTGACAAATGAGAATAAATAGAATAGCAATAACTGTAATTTCTAAACATTGTGTAAAAAAACATTTCCTGGGGAAGGATTAAGGGAAATTAATGTACTTCTACACAATAACACCAAGGAACAGACAGGACCATTAGGCAGCATTCCTGCACTGCAATGTATAAATATATCTGTTAACTATTAGTTAATTCCAATTGAAGGACATGGTCCACTTGAGCAGAAAACAATTACCAGCATACATTGCTTTGAAGTGCAGTCCTGAGAGGGAAAGGAAAGGGCAGTGGAAAGGACAGGGCACAGAACAAACCAAGCTGAGTCCAAAACACCAAGTGTGTATACAATATGGATATGAACTTCATTTAAAAGCACATCAACTAAGCAAGTTGTTGTTGCAATCTCAGATTTTTTAAAGCTAAACTTGTGACAGATACTGTCAAAACTCTCAGAAAATCAATTAGCTTAATCAGGAAAGAATAATTTTGCCTGTTGGTGGCAGTGAATGCATGATGGCTTTGTAAAAATCTTATAAAATATCATGAGTACTTGGCAAAAAGTACATCGACATTCCAGATTCCTAAACTTCAGAGTTTATTTCTCAATCTAGCAGGAGCAACATGTCTTCCCAAAGCAGACTTAACCCAGACCCTCTTTAAGCATGGTGGTTAAGCCAGAATGTAATGTACAAATAAACAAGTACATTTCTGTGAGGTCAGACACATGCACAGAAAGTTTACTTAATAAGGAAACTAGACCATCTGTTATTTTTCAAGTAATTTGTTATTTTGGCCATGCATTAAAAGCTGAGAGGAATTCAAAGAAATATTTATAAAATTGAGAGAAGTTAGAAAACCAGAAAAATAAGTCTAAAAGTCTACAGTAAGATTATATAACTAATTCATTGTCTGGAGACAAGCTACTACTTTATGGCAAAAGCTAAGCATATTAAAAGAAAAATTATAGCTACTTAAAAGGATTTAATATCGCAACATGCTTCAAAATTTAGACTGTTGAACTTCTAAATGTTTCAAATGTGTTATTGCAAATTGTTTTTTAGAAGCTTGAAGTTCCTAAAATTTTGAGTCAAAAATAAAATATAACTTTCAAAAATAACCATTCGTCCGCTTAGAGTAATTTCTGTATATTTTGATAGCTGGTAAACTGGCCACTTTACAGATCTTTAAGAATTTAAACATAAAATATTTTCCTCTACAACATTATTATGAATTGATAGTCTGAACAACTTTCTTTGGGAAAAATGATCCTTCCCTGCATGGAAAAGCTTGGGTTTCTGATATTTTAAATATATCACATTTTTTCCTTTATAGAGTTCCTCCAGAAAGTACCAGGTTCATAAATCTTTATGGAATCAACAGGAAGTATTTGTGCATTTGCCAATTCTACAGTGTGACTTTCTCCTTCTTAAGTAGGACTTAAATGGTGTCAGGAAACTTTTTCTAGATATAAATGGAAATTTAATTCTATCTTATAGAATTCTACCCTGCAGTCCTAAATACTGCTGTTTTCTTTAGAATGTACACAGAAAAAACCCTTTGAAACTCCTGTTGCTTGCATATGGCTTATAATTTTTATTTTCTTTTTTTTTTTTTTATAATAAGAGATATGGCTCCATATGAAACTGGAGCAAAATGCACAGTGGAAAAAGATAATATATAACTAATGTTTAAACACAAATGGAAAGAAAGTTAAATTTTTTAGTGCATCTAACTAGAAACATGTCATAATTCATTGAAGTATATCAAATGGCAAATATCATTACAGAAGAATAAAAATACGTTCAATTCTGAAAGTGAGGTGAGGCTGCTCTCAGATACTCTAAAGGACTGCAACAGTCTGTAAGATACAGGAAACTAATATATTTAGGAAGCAAACATAACTAGCAGACTTTTAAGATCACCTTATAGACTGGCCAAAACTACTCTTATAGGGAGGCTTTGCCTTCGTTTATGTCTACTGACTTCAAATGGGAACAGGAACAACCTCTAGAACTAGGACAATAAAAGAAGAAATTGTCATTACTCAAGCATAAGCAGTAAATAAGCAGGAGGTGGAAACAAGGTCATGTCATTTGGAATGAATATAGAGAGGTTGTCAAAGTAAGTAGAAATGAGACAAGGAAGGCCAAAGCTCATCTGAATTAAATCTGATCAAGGATATCAAGTGCAACAAGAAAAGCTTCTTCAAATGCATCGATAACAAAAGGGAAAAAAAGATCATGTGGGCCCATTACTAAATGGAAGGGAAAGAGCCCTGATAACAGAGAATGCAAAGAAGGCAGAGTTACTGAATGCCTTCTTTGCATCAGTCTTAACTGACAATACCAGTCCTCAAGTGTGTCTCTCTGACCCACAAGTCCAGGGTAAAGGAATGTTGAAAGAAAGACCATGTCTTGTTTAAGGAACATCTGAACAAACTTGCTAACCACAACCTCATGGACCATGATGGGATGAATCCACAAGTGCCCAGAGAGCTGGTGCACATCACATAGCAAGGCTGGTCATGATTGTCTTTGAAAGGTTGTGGTGATCAGAAGAGGTGCCTGAAGACAGGAAGAAAGCAAATCACCCCAATCTTCAAAATGGGCAAGAAGGACTGAAGTGACTACGAGACAGTCAGCCTCACCTTGATCCCTGGGAAGGGGATGGAGTACCTCATTCTGGAGGCCATCTCTATCTGCATGGATTAGAAAAAGGTGATCAGGAGTAGTCAGCATGGATTCACTAATGGTAAATCATGCTTGATCAAGCTGTTTGCCTTCTGTGATAAACTATCTGGATGGATGAGGGAAGAACAGTGAATATTGTCTACCTTCACTTCAGCATGGCTTTTGAAACTGTCTCTCACAATGTCCTCACAGATGAACTCAGGAATGTGGACTGGATGAGTGGACAGTGAGGTGGGCTGAGAACCAGCCGAATGGCAGATCCCAGAGGGTTGTAATCAGTGTCACAGGGTCTAATTGGAGGCCTGTCACTAATAGTGTCCCCCAAAATTTGGTACTCCAGTACTGTTTAACTTATTCACCAGTGATTTGGATGAAGGGGCAGATGCCTCCTCAGCAAGTTTGCTGATGACACAGAGCTGGGAGGAGTGGCCGATACTCCAGAGGGCTGTGCAGCCCTTCAGATGAACTTCAACACGTTGGAGATGGACAGAAAGGAATTGCCTGAAATTCAGTAAGGGCAAGTATAGGATTCTGCACCTGGGAAACAAGAACCCCATTAATCAGTACAGTCTGGGGGTTGATATGCTGAAACACAGCTCTGCAGAGAAGGATTTTGGGGTCCTGCTGGACAAGCTGTCCGTGAGCAAGCAGTGTGTTTTTGTGGCCAAAAAGACCACTGGTGTCCTGAGGTGCCTTAGGAAAACCACTGCCAGCAGGTCAAGGGATCCTGCCCCTCTACTCAGCCTTGGAGAGGCCTCGCCTGGAGTGGTGTGACCAGTTCTGGGCCCTCAGTACCAGAGAGACATGGAGCTCCTTATGCAGGTCTGTCTGCATAAGTCAGAGAGTGGCAAAGATAATTAAAGGACTCAAGCGTCTCTCCTAGAAGGAAAGGTTGAGGGAACTGGGCCCTTTCAGCCTTGAGAAGGGACAAGTCAGAGGAAACTTCTTCAATGTATACAAGTATCTGAAGGGAGGCTGCCAAGAGGATGGATCCAGGCTCTTCGTAATGGTGCCAAGCAATAGGACAAGAGGACAGGCAGAAATTGGTGCCTAGGAAGTTCCATCTGAATATGAGAAGAAATTCTTTACTGTGCACATGAACAGGTAACAACACATGAACAGATAGACCAGGGAGGTTGTGGAGTCTCCCTCACTGAACATATTCAGAAAAGGTCCAGACACAATCCTGTGCAATATGCTTCAGGGTGACCCTTGAGCAGTCCTGCTTGAGAAGGGAGGTTGGACCACATGACCCACTGTGCTTCCTTCCAACCTTACCTGTTCTGTGATTCTGTGACTCTAAAGTCAAAGGCAAAACAAACCCACCAAGAAAAAGCTAAATTCTTAATGCAGTTGTTTTATTTTGATTGACTAAGGGAATGATATTTATGTGTTTCTATCAGAAGACAGGAAAGGTGATATTTGGAAACTGTGGGACTTGAACATGATGAACGTGGTGTACAATAAGGGGTGAATACTGTCCTGAGTTTGGCTGGCTTTCGATTTAATATAAGAATAATGTTGTCAACATACCAATGATTTTAATTGTTGCTAAGCAGTGTTTATTCTAAGACTTTTCAGCTTCTCCTACCCAACCAAAAAGAAGGCTGGAGACACACAAGAAGTTGTGAGGGAATGCAGCCAGGTCAGCTGACCCCAAATGGCTAAAGGGTCATACCAATATGACATCATGGTTAATACATAAAATAGGAGGAAAGCTGGCTGGAGGCCACTGCGTGGAAAGTGGCTGGGCATCAACCAGTGAGAGGTGAGCAATTGCACTAGGCATCATTTGTTTTGTGTATCCTAATTCTTTTATCATTATAATTACTATAATCATTATTGCTTGCTTCCTTTTCTGTGCCATTAAACTGTCTTTACCTCAACTCACAAGTTTTCTCACCTTTACTCTTCCAATTCTCCTCTCCATCCTGCTGATGGGGTGGGGGAGTGAGTGAAAGGCTGTTGGGTGCTTAGTTGCCAACTATGGTTAAACCACAACAGGGCTATTCCAATTTTGCATACTGCAGCTGCTATTTCTCCTCTTAATTTTGCCTTCTGAACACAGCTAGAAATTATAACCTGCAGTACAGGTGAGTGGAAGCACAGCTTCAAGTCCTACAGTCTGGAACAAGAGAAAGGATGAAGTTGATTAAAAATATAATCCAGGGTTTAAAGAGGAGAAAGCAATGCAGAACTTATAAATTGCAGGTTTTATTCAATGTACCTAGAAGAAGAGTGGCAGGGAAGAAAATTCTATGTTTACTGGATAAAATGAAATTCTAGAAGAGAATAAAATTAGATACAAAATTTGACAAGGTCATCCCATATTCAAGAAAAGTGCAGAGCCCTGATCAGATGTAGTTAATTCTCTAACACAACCAGTGATACTTCATCTCAGTTGAACCACATCTGCTTGTAATCATGTGTCAGTAAACAAGGTTTGATCAGTACTTTCCACCTGAAGGGGCAAAATTTGTACATTTCATAGTTAAATATGTTGTGCCTTGTCATGCTAGCTATAGAGAGAAGCATGAAATATGTTCAGCCCACAGTGTTTTTCCTCACAGGAGTCTAATCAGTTCATAGAACTTGATTTTTTTAAAGTGATGAAATTGAAAGCACCAAAGGTATAACTTATACAGAAGGTGTTAAAGTGACTGGAGGATGGGAGAATTGACAAGTCAACTTTGCAAGAAGCAAAGTGGTGCACCAGGCTGAAACTGCAAAATCTGTTTTAAGCTGACCTCCTCTGAGAGCACTGTAAATAAACACTGTATGGCAAACACAGTCACTGCAGAAGCAAGCCAGTCAAGCATGTAGGGCACATCCCTCCCAGAGAGGGAGAAAAACCAAGGTGCCTGAAAACTGTAACACTCATTAGCAGCATCTACTTGACCATTTTTTTAATCTTGTTTTGCACTGACATTAGAAAGCAGGTAGTCTTTTAGCACCTTGTCACTATTATGTGACATTCACCATCACAGTTTGACTATTCTTTAGTAGTAAAATCACTAGTACATTTTAACCAATAATTAAAGATTTTCTTATTTCTTCAGACATATTTAGTCTTGAGCACTGACAAAACTGAATTTCCATTTTTAACTTGTATCTCCAGGCTACCACTAAATTTGAGTTTTCTGCATCTGCAACAGAGAGCTGCAATTGTGACAACACCAGATTGGAGGTGATTGATAATTGGAAGGCAAGACTGCTATTTTGGACAGACACAGGCTGGAAAAATTGGTGCATGGGAATGTCAGGGACTTCAACAATGGTTAAGTGCAAAGTGGTGTAGCTGGAGTAGAATAACCCCTTTCAGTGGTAGAGGCATTTTTCTGTCCAGCCAGAAAACAGCTTCCCAGAAAAGACCAGGGGCTCCTGGTGGACAGGAATTTATTAGAAGGCTAATAAATTTCCAGAGTGTGCCCTTGCAGCAATGAAGGCCACATACTGGGCTGTATTAACAAAATTGCTCTCAGCAAATTAAGAGAAGTAATTTTCACTGTCTTAAGACCTCATGGAGAATACTACGCTTACTTTGGGGCTTCTAAGTGCAAGAAAGACACTGACATACTGAAGTGAGTCCAGAGAATGACTAAAAGATGAAGCTAAGAAAAGTGGGTTTGTTCATCCAGAAGAAGACAATGCTAAGTGGAGATGTCACTGCTGTCTGCAGCTACTTAATAGGAAGGTGTAGAGAAGAGTGACACTCATAGCAGAGCTGCACAGATATAGAACAAGAAGCAGTTACATACAAGTTAGAACATGTTATATTCTGACTGAATATACAAAAAAAGATTCCCTTCCATGAGGATGGTTGAATAGTGGAACATGTTGCCCAGAGAGGTTGTGGAAACTCTATCCATGGGGATATTCAAAATCCAACTGGACATTCTCTGAGCAACATGCATGAGTCTGGCTGGAAACCTCAGAGAGTCTTTTCTAACCTCTGTGACTTTACGAGTCTGCATGCTGCCCTGTCACTCACGATTATGGACCAGGACATATATTTTTTTTTTTTAAATTAAGACAAGTTTTCATAATTACATTAAGCGCATGATACTACGTCAAAAATGGATAAGAAAACCAGAACGCAAGCAAATGCAGGAGAGGCAAACCCTCTATATAAGATTATGTATAAGGATGTATTATATGTATTTCTGATTTGAGAAATAGATGTGATACGAAGCTACTGTGGATGCAGTTCAAAGCTGAAAAGTTTAGTTCTTTATGTAACAAATAGTTGAACTGTGGGACTCCTTGTAAAGAGAAGATACAGACAACAAATATTTCTATGACTTTAAGAGCACACTAGGCAAGTTCATGGAAAAGAAATCTATTTCATGTCGTTAACTCAATAGGACCCAAATTCTGCACAGAGAGACTCACGAATGAAAACGACTGGGAGATGAAAAAGTCTTAAGTAGGCTTATCATATATGTTTTTACTGTTCTTACACATTTTCTTAACAACTTTTTCTTTAAAAATTAAGAAAAGAGAAAAGAAACTGTGCTTGATGAACCACTGTCTTCTCCACAAACAACTCTTCTGAGGAGGGGAGATAGTGTACTCAGCCATTTAACAGACAAAAGCCATGGCAACACACAAGAGGGAATAGCCAGCAGAAAATAATTTCTGAAATAGGAACTGCACAGTTTTGAAGATGAGAAATTTGTGTTTTAACTTCGTGTGAAGAGGAAAAAAGAGTGAGTAGTCATATTCAATAATATGGTTAGGGTTAGGGTTAGGGTTAGGGATTAGGAAAAAAAAGGAAAAACCTCAGTTGAATAGTAGGAATGGGCTTGTTTAACAGCAGTGTTCTGTATATTACAGCAGAAGGAAAAAAATGAGCTGACTAAAAGAAAGCAATAGATAACTGAAGACATTAGAATAAGCATAAGATTTTCCTGTGGATCAGAGAGTGAGAGCAAGGAATTTAGAAATGCATTAGAGAAAATGGAGAATTTTCAGAGTGCAGTTTTGACAAAAAAATTTATTGCCAGCCTGAGAGACAAGATATGCTGAAGTATCAGGAGAGAGAGTAAAAGGAACATAATTATAAACAAATTCTTGGAAAATTATAATGAATTGATGAAAATTATAGTGATGACTCCCAAATAAGTTATTGCAAGTCCCACTTCTTATAAAGTTGCTGGTTTTTAGTAATCTTCAATTTTTAATGGGCTGACAGTGGATTTATAAAAAATCTGGACCTGTTCATATATATGAAATGAAGTTATATCAAGAAGAAAACACTTCCATCTCCACTTGCATAAAACATGCTTGTTAGGCTAAAAATTAACAGTAATGCAATTATCTTTAAGGGAACCCAGAGGCTTTTAGAGACTTCTAATGGCAATGTTATATTGTTTTCAAAGTACCAATTGAAGCTAAGGCATTTTCAAAATTTGTTTTGCCCTCACAGAATTGCCATCCTAAGAACACTGCACAGCAGGAAAGAAGTCTGACCTTTGAAAGTATTTATAGAGGCTGCATTTAAAACATTGAAATATTATATAAAAGTCCCTTGATTGCACTTCTTGCAACATTGCTTCAGCTTCTTAGGCACTTTCTATTTTTAACTGTGGTAAGTGTATGGTAATCCAAATAACATTCTCTTTTCATAAAGTGACTGGATATTCAGGTAGTTTGTCTCAGGCTACAATTAAAAAAATTCCATTTCATGCTTCTATTAATGAGACACATACGACAGTAAACTTGTTTCCTACGCTTTTATCAAGAAGTTTCAAAGTGGTCATACTTAGAAAAGCCAATGGGTAAGAAAAATCTTTCTCTTTGCATATCACTAAGGCTGACATTCACAAACACCATTTTTATTTTTTATTTTTTTTTAATAAAACCTGAATCATTCAAAGGACTTCTAAATTCATATAGCTAGATTTTACTGGATACGAAAATTCATATAGAGATAAGGAAACTATCTTTATAGTGTTAGAACATGTCTTAGGACATGCTTTTATTGGTACTTTTTTTAAAAGTTCTTTCATCTGTACTTTTATTAGTACTGATGAAAAAACTTTTAATGTTCTCACTAATTAAAAAAAAAAACCAACCAAAACCAATTATTCTTAAAAAACTATGAAACAGTTCCAGAGAAGATTGTCTTTGATAGTGCAATTTCTGTAGATTCTTCATCAGCAATTAGCAAGCAATCTGTACTTGATACGTCTCTTTTCTTTGCCAGCCCCAGAAAATAAAATCAGGTATTTTTTCAGACACTAGTGTGAAAACACAGCTCTCTGACACTCTGTGCCACAATCAAATTTATTTTTAAAAGGATAATTTTTATGGTGAAAAGAATATTACTCAAATACAGATTTTCACACACATAAAAAATAAAGGTTCCTAAGCCTTAGTGATGTCCCACAGTGGTCTGAAGTCCTCCAGCCAAAACATGGGAGAAAAAACAAGTGACTAAGTCCTGTTGCTGCCTTTCATTTTCCCTGAAACATTACAGGTTGTGACCACATGCATAAAATGTAAATAACATACCTCATCTTTACATATAATCCCATGTTGCATTATGAAGAAAGAAAAAATCAGAGATCTTGATTACTGCATTTTCTTCAACCACCCTATGACACCTTCGTATTTGCTCTAGCTTAAGAAAAAACCCCATGTAACAGCATTTACCCCTGTTTAACAGTAGAGGGGGCCCGCTGCCTTAGAAAATAAATCAGTTTCTTAGCGTCGACAAAGTCTAAGGTAATGTCTTTCCTATTACTCGACAGGTAGAAGTGAAAAAGTGATTGCAAGAATATTATCAAATAAAATTACTGTGCACTGAAAAGAAGCAGTTATTTTAACTCCTAACAAGTTCTGATTTAGTGTGAAAATCCATTCTAATTTTACCTAAATTGTTTACATTACAGATATAGAAAGAAAGTCAAAACAATAAAAAGAAGGAAAGGTTATTACAACACCAGCTACCACTATCTACCCAGGATAAGTGTGAATTTCATATCCATTAAAGGGCATAGAAATAGAAATTATACAGGCATTACACTGTTCATCCTAAGAGAGCTGCATGTGAGACCCTGTGCTCTGAGGAGACACAAGCTTCATCAGGACAGATACTTGTGTTGGATGTCTGTACAAAGATGATTCAGAAGACAATGAAATGTGCTAACATGGGGTAGAACTGTTCTGATGAATGATTTTTATTTCTACTTCCAGAATCAAACTTTATAAAAACAAAAGGGCAAAACACCACAGGAAGTTTTGGGATATATTTTGGAATATATCATGCAAGACTTAAATTTCTTCTCACCACTACATTTCTTTCTGAAGGTAAGCATGACAAGGAATTACATCCATTTGGTTCTTTAAGAATCAAATGCAACATAAAAATTTTTAGATACTGCCTCCAAGTTATGTTGACTGCATGACAGAAAACTGTTACAGCCCAGCAAAATCATAGGAAGTTTTTTAATTGATTCATTCCACTTTTGGTCATGTTCTTAATTAGCTGTTTCAATAAAAAATTTAAAGTAAATAGGACCACAAACCCATATTCTTTAAAAAAGCTCACCAACACTGTGATGATCAAATCAGCTGACAATCTAATCCCATCAAGGATTTGTAGAAATCCTTCTTTCCAGTTCTTCCCACTGAAAATGTGATTATCATTGCACAAAAAAAAAACAAACAAACAAACAAAAAAATTGAAATTTCCCATTTTTAATTTTTTCTCCTGCACTTATGCATATTTTTACCACCTGACTTGTTTCATTCATCATATATTTAACCAAATCCTATACAAATAAACACAAGAAAATAAGCCTAGAGATGCTTGCAAACTAGTACAATTTCAAAAAAATGTTCTGCTGGAGGTGTAATTTAAATACTAAAATAGTAAACTAATAGTTTCTCTATTTGGTGTTTAAATGTCCAAACTTTAGTCTTATTATTAAGAAAGAAAAAAAACAAAACAAAACAAAAACACAAAAAAACTCCAAACAAAACAAAAAAAAGTAACTTTTTTTAATTTACATACTGCCACTCTAATAATGTTTATCAATTTTAGCTAAGATAATTGAGTTTCTTTGTCATCAAATTACAATGACATATATTTTATAATAATAGAATCTCTAAGGAGTTTTTGGGGAAGGGGGAGATTTTTACTAGGTATATTTACTGATATTCAAGTTAATTTAGAAAAGTGCTCTTAAAGCTCCAGGAAACTATGATTAACAGGTCACAGCAAACACTTTGATGTACATTAACTATACACCAAAAAAAGGGCTTCAATATAATATTATGCAACCTTTTCTCTTAGGAATACAATAAGTACAACATGCCAGTTAGTACTAATACTTGTGAAGATCACAATTAAAATGTTAAGGACAGATTTTATGCGTATAAAAAACTATTTTGCCTCACAATGCAGTCAAAAATTATTCTGAGATATCTGATTGTTCTTTCTGTTTTTATAACACACAATCACTTTCTGGGACACTGCTCAAAGTTATAACTGTTTGGTCTGCAAAGCTGCTACATGACTTTCTCTACAATTGTCATGGCAGAAAAGTGTCCCCCACTATCACAGTTACAATGCCACATTTCCAAACCAGCCCCAGCAATTAGTTTTGAAAACTGAAACCAAATAAATTACATGGATGCTTGTAATTTAGGCACATCACTGAAGACTAACCAGTTATCCACACAATTAAACTATACAAATTACAAACTAAATTTACAAACATAGCTTCATATGTAAATATATATGCATGTGTGTGCTAGGTGGTTAGGGAGTTAAAAAGGAGATTTGGAAGAGATTTGTTCACACTATATCAAGCTTTCATAACATGAAGCAATAGCAAGATCTTAGGAAAGCAATTAATTTTTTATATGGGCATCTATTAGTCATTTCTTACACAACATAATAAACATTTTTACAGAAATCAAAATAGAAAAAAAAAAACACAAAGCAAACCTAATGGATTTGGAAGTGTGAAATATATTTGTTTGCTGCAGGCTTGCAATAAGGGCTACATCAAATTAATTGAAGAAAAAAAAAGAAGTAGGAGGAGACACTCAACAGCCAAATGCCAGAAAGATTGCATTACAATAACATTTTTTTAAAAAAAATCTAACAACCAGGGAACTGAGCTTTTTCATAAATTGTACATGTCAGCTCTTCAGCAGAATTTTATTTGTTATGGATACTCAGAACAGATTTATTTCAAAGTTGCCACAGTGTGGGAACCTGCTATAATTAGCTCCAGAGAAAATTCATCCCTAGAACAAAATACTGGTACAAAGTACAGAATAAGATTACACAAAGCTCAGATGCCTTGAACGTTACTCTATTGCAGACTAAACTGATCACACTTCGAAACTGGGGCCCCTTGCTCCTCAAGACATGTATTTTTATCTTTTCCTTTGAAACTGCCCTATCATTTGCATGATAAATCAGGTGAGAAATATGAGTCAGTTGAAATTATTCCCAACCAAATCTCCACAAAATCCTAATTAATTTACTGGTGAATTAAATACAGAAATTAGTTTATTCTATATGGAGTAAAGGAGGCAGCTGGAACACAGATGTATTAAACCTGCCCTCAAACAACAATAAAAGTTCAAGAGGGTCCTTGGGTGTAGTTGAAGAGGTATCCCTCTCTGCAAACTTAAGGGTAAAAGAAAAAGTTTTCTAACATGGCTATAGGATTAAACTTAAACAAGTAGGTATTTCTAAACAACTCTATACCTTCTTTGACAATGGAAACTTGGGGGTTTAGCTTTTTTCCTTGGAATATTTTCCATAAATTGCATTTTGCATATGAAGAAAAGTTTCATTAATAAAACTTTAAATAAATACTTTAAAGAAAACTATTCCAACTAGCAATATCAGAAATAGACCTTCAGCTAGAAAAAAAATGGGTCTTTGGTTAAAAGATTAAATATTAATCCACCAAAAATACCTCATTATGTTATGTTAACATTATGTTAATGTCCTACAGAAACAGTGTGTTTTTCTTCATAATTACTTTGGAAGTAATTGACCAATCAAAAGAAGAAACTGTAAAGACAAATAAAGTCAAAGCAACACTATTTATTGATTGTGTATTCTTCAAGGTAGCTGTGTAATGGAGAAAAATTATATTTGCAGCTCCACTAAGCAGGCTTAGTGTGAACTTTGCATCCGAAAGCACACACAAAATAGAATATTTATAGATGTCCCAACTTCGTTTAAAAGATTCATTTTGAGAACACACTGCTTCAGACATCAAAGTCAATCAATTCTAAGATATCACCCTGCAGTTAAGTAGGTTTTCTTAGTTCTACTGTCCATTAAACTTTCTTTTCAACTCTAGAAAAAGGTAGTCCGTGGTGTTAATAAGGTATAGGGTAAGGACTATGTACATTCTACTTGTACCATTGGATCACATTAGAATTATATTAGCATTTATGTCTATTTCTTAGAAAACAAAGATTTAATAATGGTATGCTGGTTGCTAAATTTACATATACTCTGAACCAACCAGAATATCTTAAGTAGATATTGCAGACAGTTCAGATGTGAGATCACAGATCTGATTTTTGCAACTTAGATTTACATCAGCTTGAATAGTTATCTTGAACTCCATTCTCTTCTGCTGAGAAACAGCTTTAGCAGGTATTTTCTCCAGCTGTAACTTCAGGAATAGGTCAAAAGTTGTATAAAATGTAACAGTTTGCTGGTTAAATATTTCATTCTAAAGACTTACATTGAGGGCCAATTATTACCTTCTAAAGTAATAGTATTCTGCTGTCATTGCTGTTATATTTCCTGATCTAATTTAAAATGGTTTTCTCTATTATTGCCTTTTCAGCAGAACTCCTAAACTTAATGCTCTTCGCTGGCCTCATAGGAAATCACACAAAGCACTTCACAGTCTGACATTTCTTCTTGGAGTGGCCCTAACAAATGAGACATACTACTTAAAACATCTTTAAGCACAGAAACACAAGGCAGAAAACTATAACAATTTATTTATAGGAGAAGATACAGATGCTGTCTCATTGCTCTGTTTCCTATAGTATGATACTGAGTTTGTATCTGTTTCTATTTATTTGACTACTAATTATATTTGTGTCATTGATTAGTATTTGACCCATCTTTCATAGGAAATAGGGATATTTTATTTTTTTTTTCATGAAACACCTTTTTAAGAAAAGTTCCTGCTTTTCTTCCATTAATTTACTTTGTTTTCTACATGACATTAAATAACGGTTTCCTTGAGGAATATAGCTTTTTATGGGAAAAAAATAACTATAAGTATTTCTAGAGTATTCAGAATAAGAAGTATTCAGCCTGCATATGCAAAATATTATTATACCCAATGTTCCCATTGTTCTCAATGGAGTTTTGCAGAGCTGAATAGATGTGAAAGCAAATAGTTTAGTTGGATACCTAAAACAGACAAGATTTCCCTTGAAAAACCTGCCACCTGCCTTAGACTACTATGACCATAATCTTCTCCAGGTGTCTCATGGTGATGTCTAAATTTAGAGAGTATATGAATGTAAAAATAGTATTTTAGAGTTTTATTCTCATACAGACACGGACAACTTCCAAAAAATATTTCTATTATAAAGTAAGGTTTAATACAAGGATGTATTAATGCTCAATATACTTTGAGCATATAAATATGTATCTGTAATCTTTAAACTACTAAAAAGTTAATACCAAAGGAAGGTGTTCTTTCCTTTTATAGCACACATATGACCAAATCCACAGACTGTATGCCACTGTTGTGGGTAAATTATCACTATAATGTACAAAGACAGCAAACAACAGAAAGTGAAGTATACAAAACTAACATAAGACATCTCTTTGTCTTTATTCCTGGCAGCTGAAGCTCATAAAGTTTATAATAATGTGAAAAGATATCTAAAATTGGCAGTATCTGCAGGTAATCATTTCCATGTAAAGCATTCCAAACCTGTTTTTCAGTGAGCTGGAAGAATAATTACTGCCAATGAAAAATGAGATGTTGTAGTACACAACATGACCTCACACAATAAAAGTGTTTTAAATGGCAATAAACACAGTCTGAGGAACGTGATGGTGTTTTTTGCTACAATATACCTGTGAAGGTTCTGCTCCTATATAGCAATGACAAATTATCATTTCAATTTCTTCTGTCAGGTTCCTATCAATCAAATGGCAGGCTGAACACAAGGGGTTTACTTCCAAAACTTTAGTAAAATTGATCCTGCACAGAAAAATAATAATGACCCACAATTTTTGTCAGTCAATGGGATTATCCCACACAAACAAAAGTTTCTTCACAAAACAGCCACACTGTTTCATCCACTTCAATATCTTTACTTCAGCTTTGAAAAACAAAAACAAAACAAACAAAAACCCCAAAACAAACAAACAAAAACAAACAAACAAACCAAAACACAAAAAAAAACACACAAGCATACACTTGGAATTAAAAAAAAAATGTTTGTTCTTGGCAATCTTTCTAGAGTATGTTTCTTCAATGGTGAGAAAGAAAATAGTCAAATGTTCTATTGCCAGTATGGCAAAAATTTGTAAACTCACACCAAATATTATTCACTATAATTCTGTCTGCTCAGAGATTTTCATTCCCCTCTATGTTACCTGTAGTGTCAATCTCTTCATATCTGACCTTGAATTCTATAATTTTAAAATTTGGGGTAAATTTTACAGTGTTTCTAGATCACCCTGTAGGATCCTTCTGATATTTCATCTTTATTTTTGACTTCATTGTTTTCTGAATCTCATTTACAAATAATCTGTCCAAGTTTTATTCTTTTATCTTCAAACGCTGTGTACACTTTAATAAAGTGATGTAACTTCCTTCTAGAAATACATGTATTAAAGCTACTGTGCCAGAAATTATTTTTTGACATTGCCAGTTAGGTTTTACTCAGTGATTCCTCAATATTCTAAATTTACTAAACCAAGGTATCATACAGTTCTAAGTCAAACAGCTTAAGGAATGTGATGAATAAAATGGGGTGAATTTGCTAGACACCTTTATGATCTTATTTTAAACTAACATTAAATATATAAATGTGAAAAGAAAAATAAAAAGCATTAATATATCATCAAGTACCAATTAAGATATACTGACTATCCCACAGAAGATTGTTAAAGCAACAACTCACTTATGAATATTTTTTCCAAGAGATTAAGTCATAGACAAAAATTTGCAAGCTAACAATCTTCAAATGAAGATGAGTAATTACCTGAAACTGAAATTGTATTTTCTTTGTAGAGCGTAACATCACTTTAGGTATCCATTCTAAAGGATCTCAACCTCTAGGATTTCTAAATTGCACTACAATAAAACAATTATTTTAAATTAACCTGAAGTAAAAGTTATTGTACAAAAAATTGGCAACATTTTCTGTTGTCAATTCCACCAGATAGAATTATGCATTTAGAATACCCTTCCCTTCTCTAGTGAAACTAGTGAGTTTGAGTGCTTATATGAGTCATACAACACATTGCCTTCTCTGGAGCTGCACATCAGAGTTTATAGTAAAAATACTAGAATGCCATGTTCTACAGACTTCTACAATTACAAATACATGGTATCATCACTCTTCCATAGACCCTTGATATTAAATTTTACAAATTTCCTATTATCTACATGATAGTACCTGTTATACCAAAGTAACAAGAAATTACTTTTACAACTGCATTTATCAAACCTGTTATTTATATGGCAAATGAGAGAATAAATCATATATGGAATTTAAAATTAATCACTAATGAAAAAATTGTTGTTCCTAGACTTCACATCTAGTGAAAGTGTAGAACTTTTATGTGTGTTAAACCTAGTTCTCTATAAAGTGGTTACTGATTCACTTTATTTCAGTTTCTTCCAACTATTTTTTATCCATATTGTATATTTAATCTCCATTTTAATCAAGATGTCACAGTCATTGTACATTTCTTAGTCCCAAGATATTCTGTATTTAATCTATTGAGTATTACTGAGTCTGTGCTTTTCATTAAGTTCTATACATAGAGACAGCAGAATGTGCCTGCTCCATACAGACACATACAATGAAAGCCGTGCAATTAGTCTTAATATTAACATAGAATAACTGTTTGTACAGATATTTAACCTACATTTACAACCTCTCTGTTGCTAGTCTTGTTATCTACTTTCATTTAACTTACTTTTACAACCTCTCTGTTGCTGGTCTTTTTATCAACTTTCAATAAATTACCAGAACACACATGCATGAGTGTTCAGATAACATGTACATACATATATGAATATTATACATTCACAGAAATATAATAAGAACAATAAGATGAATAAGATGTATTCAAAATTTTCCTGCCAAGCCTATCTACCCAAATATTATATATTTTCAGCCTCAATATACTGAAAATTTTTGCAAAGATACATAATTTCCAAATAGCCCAAATTTCTGACCCTTTTTATTTTTTTCATTTGAATTAATGCAATACTTCTAAAGGTGAAGCAGTTTTAATGTGCCTGTACAAACAGTACTATATAGAATTAATTTTAGGTATGCAAAACCTAAATATCTATTATTTAACATTGCATAAACTGTATTAACTAATTGCTGGGAACTACATGTATATTGTTTGTATTGTAAGTACACTGAAGTAGCAACTTATTTTCAACCCTAACCCAAGAGAAAATGTGGAGTATCTTGTTCTTCAGTTGTAATTTTTCCTCAATTATCATCTACTCAGTGAGAAATTATTCTGTCTTAATTCTAAAAGAAACTTTATATTTCTACAAAAACCTAAAATTTTATTTTGTGTGTCCTTCCATTTTAGCTAGCAACCCTTGTGCAAGTAATTCTTTGAATCTTCAAAATGGGAGTTTTGTGAGAGCTTTATGAATAATTGAAGTACTTTGTATGCTATAGCCTCTGCAGAGTATGGTAGAAAAGTCTAGGTTTGCAATCCCACTTCTCCTGTAAATTAATTAATTGCAGTTCTTTCCCCAGTCAAGTGTGGGGAAATACATTTTTCATGTCACGGAGAGCAGAAAATACCACTGAGTGTAAATAAAAAAGAAAAGAAAAAAAAAAAGAAGAGAAGAGAAAGGAGAAGAGGGGAGTGGAGGGGAGCACAAGAGAGAGGAGGGGAGGGGAG
>JAWWEW010000088.1:53163785-53190947 GCA_035583185.1 Anabacerthia variegaticeps | reverse complement strand
CTGGGGGTGGAATGGGGCAGGACTGGGGGAAATAACAAAATGGGATTGGATGGACATTATTATAAAATCTTGGAACTGAGGTCAAAGCGGGGGGATCCTGGGTAAATGTATTCCCGGAGCCTGGAGGCTCATTAAAGCTCCTGCTCACTTATCTCCTACTAAAATTGCCTGCAGGTTTTTTTCCTCAATCCTTAAGGCATCAATAATTTTAGTAGAAATATTATGATTTTAGTAGATGAAAAATTTAATTTACTGTTTACTGTGTTTACTGCCTGTCAATGGAAGACAACTTCCTTGTGGAACAGGAGTTAATACAATCAAAAGAGAAATACAGCAATCTATATAGTGTAGATAAAATGCAGGTTTCTGAATATAAAAGCAATCCATTTCCTGGTTAAAAGAAAGAAAGAAAGAAAGAAACAAACAAACAAACAAACAAACAAACAAACAAACAAACAACTATTCAGTATAAAACTATTTGAATTAAGTGCAAAAGAAAAAGGAAGAACAAAACAAAAAACCACACCCCAATCAACTGTAAATGGGAAATCCAAGAAGGAATTCGTGTCTATGTCCAAAGTCTAGACTAGGATTTTGTATTTTCCTAGCTTTTTATCTCCAGCTGGATGGCAGCTTTCATAAATTCAGCTAGGACTTGTTTCATGTAATCCCAATTTTTATCATCTCCAGTACTGTAGATAAGATTTCTCTTAGGTTACAATAAACTTCAGGACATGCATCTGATTTTAGATACAGAAAAGATTAATCTAAAACTTTATCTCTACACATCCAGGAAAGGCTAAAAGAGCCTTTTATTTGATCGTGCTTTTCTACCTCTTCTGGCAGAAGAAACAGAGCAATTGAGAAACATGCAGAGTTTAGCTGTGTTTCTTAGTTAAAAATCCTGATTGCTTCTTTTGGAGCTTTGATTCAGGAAAGAAAATGAAGACAATTCTATGTATAAGGTATATCAAAATAACCACAGAAGTCATGAGAAATCAAAGCCATCACAGCAATTAATCTAACAGAGACCCACAAGTTGCCTATTTGTTATAGAACACAAGTTAAGCAAAGATGGGTTCTGCAACTAAGTCACAAATCATGATAAACAAGGCCAGGGCAGGGAGCACAAAAGGGAGTGGGAATGGGAACTTGAGTTAATTGGACACAGCATATCTGTTATATAAAAGCCTTTCCACTGGAGGCCTTTGAGGTTCTTTGAAAACCGGAGGTTTTAGGTTCTTTGAAAACTGGAGGTTTGAGGATCTTTGGCCTTTCGACCTTAGACCCTGACCTTTGGATTAACATGGAGAATGGTATTTTTTCTCTCAAATTGAAGAGCCTGTGATTTTTTTCTAATTATCTTCATTATTTAAAAAGTCTAAGTGCTCCCAGAGCTCTCGGAGATGCTCTGGGCTGAGCTTCACCCCCTGACCACTTTGGAAGTGGGCTTTGAATATGTATCTTACAGTTTGCTCCAGAGTACTCACTCTATTCAACATGTGATACATATTACATGGATTTTGAGACAGATGTCTCTTCTGGAGCTTCAGAAATTCATATAATCAAGTATCTAAAGAAGAAAATTGGTGTTCTGCCCTCAAAGTACCTCATTTCATTCTGCTTGTTTTAGATTAGGACAAATTCAGTGACAATATCATCAGGGGACACCAAAGAACAGCAACTAGTTAAGCTAGTATTTCAAAAAGCTGAAGTTTTCAATACTATATCATATACACAAGATAAATTCTGAATCTGGACCACCTTAGCCTTACCATGTTGAACCTTCAATGAGAAAAAGGAATTCCCTTAATTCTTCCCCAGGGTAAAAAAATAACATGACAAAATAACAAAGACAAGTCCAGGGGCAATCAGAAGAGATTTCAGCACCTTGCCAAGATTAGTTGAAGGATCAGGAGCACAAGTAGTGATTTCGGCAATCCTTCTCTCAACAAGGAATAATATTGATAAGAATAGGCAGATCCATCAGGACATTGCATTGCTCTGAGGTTGGTGTAACAGGAAAAATTTTGGATTTTTTGACCACAGGATGGTCTATTCAACATCTAGTCTGTTGACACCTGAGAGGATACACCTTTCTCAGAGGGGAAAAAGAGTTCTAGCACAGTTATTGTGGCCTGTTAATAGAGCTCTAACCTATCTCAGAAGGGTGAAAGGGAGAAACCCAGGCTTGCCAGTGATGAGTGATTGAAAGGTACTCCAAAACCTGAGGAAACAAGCACTAATGGGATCCCTCAAGCTGTACCACAGCTGAAACACTTCTACAGTAATGCACCCAGCAAGAGGAACAAAGAGGAGCTGGATGCTTTGACCCAGGGATTTGACATCATTTGTAAAAATGATACCAGGTTTGATGAGACCTGTGACCATTTTGGATGCTTACAGGCTCTTCAGGAGGGATAGGATGGGCAGAAGAGGCAGGGGGATGGCACTGTGTGTAAAGGAAGTATTAGAGTATATGGAGCTCACAGTCAACAATGCACAGTTGAGAGCCTTTGGGTAAGAATCAAGGGACAAACAAATAATGAGGATGTTGGGACTCTAATGTAGACCTTCCGTCCAAGACAATGTCACCAATGAATTACTCTTTGGGGAACTAAGCGACACTGTCAAATCAACTGCCCTTGTCCTTATGGGGGACTGAAACTTGCCAGAAATTATCTGGGAGCATAACACAGCTGTTACAGGCCAGAAGATTCCTGAAAAATCTGGATGACAACTTTATGGAACAGTTCCTAAGGGAAACTCAAAAAGATGCCCTCCTTACTCTGCAGCTTGTCAGCAGAGTGTATATTGTGAGTGAAGTGGAAATTGGTGGCCATCTTGGCCACAGTGACCACAAGAGGATTGAGTTTAAAATTTGGGTTGACAGGATGAGATGTGCCAGCAAAACCTCAGATCTGGACAAGAGAAGGGCAGACTTCAGGCTGCTCAGGGAAGTCATAAGTAAAGTCCCCTGGGAAAATGTTTTTGCAGGTGCTGGGGTCCATCACTCCTGATCACTTTTTAAACATCACCTCCTAAAGGCACAGAGGCAGCAATTCCTCAATGATGGAATCCAAGCGGATGAGGTAGAAGGCTGGCTTGGCTGATCAGGGATCTTTTCTTGGAAATAAGGCAAAAATGGCAGGTGTATGCCCAGTGGAAGCAAGGTCAGGTGACATGGACAGAATACAGAGATGCCACTCACTGCTATAGGGAGAAAATTTGTGTGGCTAAAGCTCAGATGGAGCTGAAGCTGCCAGAAATGTGGGGAACTATAAAAAGAGCTTTTCCAAATGCATCAATAACAATAGGCAATATAGAAATATCATTGGCCCATTACAGGATGGTCAGCTCACAAATAGAGACAAGGCAGAGATGTTTAAAGCTTTCTTTGTCTCTGTCTTCAACATGGATGATGGACCAAGGGTGTCTCAGTGCCCTGAACTGGATTACCATGACTGTGAGAATGATCAACTCCCAGTCAGCTCTGAAACTGTACAGGATCTGCTGCTTCAGCTGGATTCCTACAAATTTCTGGGGCCTGATGGGATTTATCCCAGAATCCTCAAAGAGCTGCTGATGTCATTGCAAAACCTCTCTCAATGATTTTTGAGTGGTCTTGGGAATTTGGGGAGATCCCAGCTGACTGGAAGCTGGCAAATGTCCCAGTTTTCAAGAAGAGCAGGAAAAGATTCCTCTCCTGGAGGACAATGCAATCCTTGGTCATGGTTTCATGAGGGGAAAGTCCTGCTTGTCGAACCTGATTTCTATCTATGACAAGGTAACCCACTTGTTTGATCTAGAAATGTCAGTAGGTGTAATCTTTTTGGATTTCAGTAAATCTATCAATATTGTGTCTCAGAGTATCCTTTCAGAAAACATGCCCAGCCCACAGCCGAATATGTTACATGATGGGTGAGCAACTGGCTCAGAGGTTGGTCACAAAGAGTTATGGTTAATGGGGTAACATCAGGCTGATGTCCAGTCACTAGTGCTCCATGCAGGGAGCCCAATTCTCCTCAGCCCAATTCTCTTCAACGTCTTCCTTAACAACTTGGATGAAGGACTGGAAGGTATACTAAGTTAGTTTGCCAAAGACACTGAATTGAGAGGAGCTGTCAAAGCCCTTGAGAGCAAAGAGGATCTGCAGAGAGACCTTGAAGAATTAGAAAGTTGGCCAACTATCAACCATATATGGTTTAACAAGGGCAGGTGCCAGATTCTGCCCCTGGAATAGGGCATCCCTGGTTGTGTGTATAGGCTGGGGAGCCTGGAGAGCAGTGCTGTGAAAAGGAACCTGGGGATCCTGGTCAACAACAAGCTGAATATGAGTTAGCAGTGCCCAGGCATCCAGGAGGGCCAACCCTGTCCTGGGGGGCATCAGGCAAAAGCATCATCCCCTGGTGAATGGAGGGGATTGTCCCGCTCTGCTCTGCACTGGGGTGGCCTCACCTTGGATATTGTGGGCAGTTCTGGGCACCACAATATAAGAAGGATATAAAAGTAACAGAGTTTCCAAAGAAAGGGCAGGCACTGGATCTCTTCTCTCTGGTGACAATGGACAGAACACAGGGCAGCAGCATCCAGCTGAGTCAGAGGAGGTTTAGGCTGGATATCAGGAAAACATTTTTCACCCAGAGGGGGTTGAGCACTGGAACACGCTCCCCAGGGAAGTGGTCACAGCACCAAGGTTGTCTGAGATCACAAAGTATTTGGATAACACTCCAGTAACCAATGGTGTCATTCTTGGGACGTCATTCAGAGGGTCAGAAGTTGGTCTTGATAATCCTTCAGATCCCTTTCAATTCAGCATATTCTATGATCCTCTAATTCTAAAAGTATGGCTTTTAATTTTTAGAAAGAAATTGACATTCAGAATATGTGTATGCACCAGTTTACTGCACAAGAACATGTTCACCAACCCACACTCACAGACTGATTGTTAGATTAATCCCTATGGACAAGATACCAGAGCAATGCTCTGTATGAAACACTCATGGAGAGTTTAACATACAAATTCTTCACTGGTGCCTATTAATGCACCAGTAGCAATTTACAGACAGTGACACTTGTGAAATTTAGATACCTCCATATGTATCAGAAGGGAATAAAAGACTTGAGGATCGCCACTTCAGGCCTATACACAGACTCTATTACAAAAGTAACAAGACATAGTATTTATATACTGAGACCCTAAAGTTCTTCCTCAGACTTGAAGGTAGAGATACTTCTAAATTGTTCCTGTGCAAAGATTAAACAAAAATTGAGGAAAAAAGAAACAAAGCACAGAACATGAGTTAAAAGAAAGACAAACAGCAGAATACAGTCACAACAAACAATATAATTTCTATTAAGTACACATAGATGATGGTGCTGATATATCTGCAAGTTTATTCTTTTTAGCCTAATATTTTACTGTCTGAACTCTGGCTACAGCAATAACTAGACTGCAAGGCCTGGCCCCCTGAGCCAGGATTTTCCCAGTTAGTTAAACCTGATGTACTGCATGTCTGGCAAACAAAGAACTTGCCATTTAGTGTGTTCTTGACATTTTAGAAGCGTGCATTTTTCCCAGAGGGGAGAAATGGTGTGAATTTATCTTGGTGAATTCCTTAGGATTAGGATCAATCTGAAATACTGCAGAACCACACATAAGAATTCCAAGCATATTTGTGGTCAAGGTTTTCAAGACTATATAATTTGATGTATGAATAATGAAATAATAGGAAATTACATCAACGAGTCTACACTGGGCACAGACCCACACTTATTTTCTATTCCACTAATCTAAGTAGATCATTAGAAAGCAAACAAGCATAATTGTACACATTAAACATTATTCATTACATGTCTGCTGCTTAGTACTGCATAAAATCATCCTGGTACAATTGCAAAATTGAACTCTAAATCTGTAAGTTTAGGTTTTTATATTCACTTCTACAATATGCTTTTGTGTTCAAGGAATAATGTTTTGAGGCTAGGTGGGTTTGTTTGGGATTTTTGGTTTTCCACCAATACAAATATTATTTTTTTTCCTTTCTTTAAATTTCTCCTTACACATCAATATCTGTTTCAAAGACTATGTTACATACCACTGATATAGCAATTACTACATGACCAGTGCACTAAGAATTCTGTTTTCTGAAGTCTTCATGTCCAGCAATAAAACATAGTCATTTTACAAAACTAATTCTGCATGTCTATTTTTATCACTATCCAACATTAAATTGCTAGCCCAGCAAGTGCAACAAAGATTTGTAGTACTTTTTTATTTAATTGGATTGACAAGTTAACCACTAGAATCCATAGTTTTAATCAAAAGCTAGTTTTGAACCCTACTCCTTTCTTTTTGGAGAGCTCAGTCTGGCAAGAGATCTGTGAGGCATGTCATATTTTTGCATGTTTTCATATATAGACCTCCACACATATATTTGCCTGTCCAAAAATACACACATTTGGCTATATTTATGATGAGTGGGAGACAGAATTCTGAAATCCAAATACAGTTTCCATGCTATTTAATTAGATTATGACTAAGACAATTTGTGTGACTATGACTTCATGAAGCACCTAAAGAGAGGCCATAAAAATTAGCAATACTTACATCCAGAAGGGATTTAATTCACAGCTCAAGCAAAACACATGAAGGTGAGAAAGCATCTGATATCATCTCATCCAAAATAAAATGTTTTCCCAACTAAATAAGAGAATCTGCATTGATCAGAACTTCTGAATGGATAATTTTGTATATTTAGATTTAAAAACTTCAGAACCAAGAATTGCTCAAAATCCTTTCAGTATGGTACTTTTGTCACAAACCACACGGTTTATGGGGCATATTCACTTTAACAATTGAGACAGAAATATCTATAATACATCAACTTCTTCTGAGGCCATAAAATATATTCCCATGATAATAAGTTAAAAACAAAAGGTATAATAATTATCAATATGGCTCCTTTGCAGTATATTAACTGCAGTATATGATACAAGCTCATATACATTAGCTAGGAAAATGTCTTTCTCTCTTTGTTTCTCTCTCTCATTCTCCTCAACACAGACATAACCATGCACCAACCAGATATTATAGGAAAATAATATTGAAAACTAGAAACCTAATACTGTCTTGACAACTTGAAATCAGAAATTTGAGGGGTTGTCTGCTTTCTTCACAAGTCCTCATATTTTCAACAGATTACTTGAAGTGGTAAATTTTAATTTAATTCTATTATGTACAATGAATAAGTAAAAAACCCTCAAAGGTCATACAAAGAAGAGATTGCAACCAAAGGGAAACATTCCCTAACTGCTATAGTTTATGGACAGATTTCAAAATATATGCATACTTAAATTCAAGACAAGCATTCCTTATTTTGTTATAAGTATTTCTGACCTTTAAATCTGAAATATATGAATATATATATATTGATACTGAAATAACCAAATTACATAGAAAAGCTCACAGTAAATTAGTTTCAACATTGTCATGTACATTTAAACCACAGAGGATAACTTTTCCCATATATAAATATCATGTGTCCATTCCTACTTAATGCTGTGTCTTCCTTTCCTCTGCAACATCACTTTATACTGCAGCATTTCTGTGTGATGTTTGACATTTTGGGGACAATAAAAAATAGCTTCATTTATTTTCATGTTGCCATTCACTAAATCTACTATTAGTTTGTGTCTTTACTGCTGTTTCCACTTTGTTACACTGCCATAGGTTAATTTTTTCTAAACTTGTGTTATGAGAAATTTCATCTACCAGCTTCCTAACTGCACTGAAATCTGAAATCTAGTTTCTCCAAGTTCACTGGTTTGGTTTCATTATTCTCTGACTTTCCCTTCTTTTCATCAGGTTCAAGGACTTGTCCTCCATTTCCACATTCTTGAGTAAATCCCACTACTTAGTGCCCATCTGAGCTGTATTTTAGCTTTCTATACCAAAAAGTTGCAGTAAAATCATCAAGAATCTGACAGATAGCACCTTGTAGTATTCCTCCCACACAGACAAAAAAAGTAATAGGCAAAGCCAGACAAGAATATGACATGTGAACAATGAACTCAATGGTAAGGATTTAACAAAATTTTCCTTTAAGCACTGAGTACTTTTATCATTTTTATGCATCATTGTTCAATTTTACTTTGCTTCATAGTAAGTTTCTGTCTGTGACCTATCAAAGCTTCCTTTCCACATGTGGTTTACAGCTGTGTAACAGGATAAGCGCTTAGAACTACTAAATTTCAATGGCAGCTAACAGTTGTCATTTAAAATCAAGTTTCTTCACTGTTCTTGTAACAGCACAACTGAATGACACTAGAAACATCTATCCCTGCACTTATGTTCAATCTGCGCTATAAAGAACAATATGGATGAATTAATAATTTTTGAGAAACTATAAGTAAATAGAGAAAAGGTTTTTTGCACCTTCTCTTGGATCCACAGGTTGGAATCAGTTAATAATGGTGATATTCTACTGAGACCAAATAAGCAAAAAATATATAAACAACTCAAAGACATAGCTCTGCTGTGTACAGTGTATGACTAACAAAGAAGACAAAACAAAAACATTTTTATTACTTTGTTGATGTCTTCTGTTAGAGGATCTTCAGGGATTTTGTAGCATAGGAATTAGAAATATTACCAGATACAAAGCGCAGCAAATGCTACTACTGGTAGAACAAAAGGTGGTAAAAAATTAGAGAGATAGCTTATGACTTCAGGCATCAGGGAAAAGTGGAAAAAAATGGGTTTTTTGTGTTTCCCTCACAAAAACTATTGCAATATCTTGATTACATACTGATATGGTTATCTAAACTGCCACTTCTCAGAAATGGCAAGACTGCTAATAAGTGATTTGATGATACATTTACTGACAAAAATGTCACAAGTCATTTTTATAAATATCCAATTTTCCATTTGCACACTATGATATAGTCTCTGCAAACTATAACTACAGCATTTGCAAGGACAGCATAGCCAAAAAGTCACAAATTAAATCATTGATGAAAAAGAAAGGCTTTGTAGTAGCATGCAGGTTTTTCCATCTCTGATGCAGTCCCAACTATTCTCACAGGTGGGCGAGGTAAGCAATCCTTTCTTTTAGCTCATCAGAAGTAAGAAAAATGCAGTACCTTCCTTTCCTTAGAAATCTAACTCCTGACTATAAAGCAGGCTGTAAACCTTTTCCCTACTGCCAACCCCTGCCTTTTTTTAGCATTCTGTGCTTACTCCGGTATCACATCATAGATAATACTTTGCTATGTCCATATCTTTCTATCCCCATGCTCTGCTGCTTTCTCCTGCCTGTCCTTAAAAGAACTAGCCCCTTTATTTATTTGGCAGTCAAAGTAATTTCTCAGCTTCTGCGACCCATTTTTTACTAAGTGAGTTCTGCAGATGGATCTGTAAGGCAGTGGTCTCCACTGACATAGGACAAAGAGGTGGCTCTCTGTTCCATTACTGAGTAGAAAGGTAGCTGTTATACCCAAGACACTAACCAGTTCCTGTTCAGAACAGACATCCTGATAGAGATGACTAAGATCCATTCATTCACCCTGTATTTTAAGGCATCTCTAAATATTTTATTCATGCTTTCCCACAGGATAGACTCAGATGAGCTACTCTCCCAAGGCACATGAGTTATAGTTGAGAATATACTTCCTTTTCTCAAGTCTGTGTCCTAATCTTTAAATACCTAAGTATAACAGCAGATCTGAAAGTATTAAAAAGTGCATGGACACATATGATTTGGGAGTAAAAATAAACCTACTCCAGATTTACAAGTCTGAAAATCCCTAGAAAAATCTGAAAAACACCATTCAAAAGCCTAAAGCAGACCACTCCCACCCTTTCTCCCAAAATAAAACAATAACCCCAGGCTCTGCAGATGCTCCTTTAAAAAATAAAATACAAATGAAATGTTTAGACTTTCTTCATGACTTCTTTTTTTTTTTTTTTTTAGCCCTTTTACTTCTTTCATTTTACTTTACAGAAGATATTTGAGTTTGAAATCAAGATTGTTATCATCATACAGTTTGTCCAAACAGGCTAACCACATACCAAAAGCTTCTTGTCATCACTAACTCATCTACAAACAGTAATAGCATCACAGTCAAAGGATTATGGATAGAGTTTAGGCAAGGTGCAAGACTAGAAATTATTTACAGATGGATATTTACAAATGTAAGTCTCATGCAGAATAATGCATTAAAATGCAGGTATATATCTTCCTAGAGTACTTCATAGCTCATTGTATAGCACAGCCTGACTATTACTATTGTGTCTTTATCTTAATTGAGAAAAATATGGATGGTCTCCAATCAATAGCTGGTTTTGGTCCTCACATTGACTGACTGAAGATGTTTTAAGTCATTAATTTAAATAAAAGTCTTTAAATTCAGGTAATTCATCTATTTTCACATGATTAAGTTTAAATCAGGATTTACAAAGGTCATCTAGAAAAAGAGCTTTGCTCAGTTAAGGAATCAAGAGCATCTATACAGTAGTTGCTCAAAATGTCTGACTTGCTTTAATTACATTAATTCACATCTGTTTGTACACAAGGCCTTTATCTAGCAACCTATCTGTCACCAGTCTAAGGAAATGTCAGCCAAAATTGCTTTCTCAGGGACACATGCAGACAGAGGTTATACTGTTTGTTACCATCATGAAGCTGGACATTCTATCTTGCATGTGAGATGGCGTTAAAGGCTCTGACAATGAGAAGAGAAAGCCAAGCCCCTAGGAAGGGTGTTTATGGCAGGGAAAGACACACTCTTGAAGTGGAGTACCCTTTTGCAACCTAGAGCTTTTAGATGCAGCAAATAGGTAGAATTCACAAGACACTATGAAAGATAAGTAATGGCCATCTATACATTACCAGTCTGGGACAAAGTAAAATCAGTGGCTGTGAGTCAGCACTGAAAGCTGTGTCACTTGTTTTCTTTTTCCCTGAGAGGAGGAAGAAAATGTTACTGTGGTACTACTTAACCCAGTTAGTGGTGTAGTAACCATAAGAAAGGGTGGTAACATTTTATGCTACCTCACCAAAATCCAGAGCCTGACATTCAACGGTATCCTGCATCTTAAGGCAAGGGAAGACCATAGGGAAGAGGCTAAGAATGCCAAGTATAAATAGAGTTAGCACAAAAACTTTTGCATAAAGTTACTTATCCACATGTTGGTTTTGGGGGGATTTTGAGGTGGGGGTTTTTTTTGTGGTTTTTTTTTGTGTTATTTTGTGGGTTTTTTTAATCATGGCTATAACTAAACAAACCTATTTAGTGGTCAAAATTATGATATTAAAAGTCCATGTAACCTAATCTTTTGTTTTGTTTTCCAGTGACAAGCACTAGAGACCCATGGAAGAGCAGAATAACACAGTAAGCGCATAGATGATGCTATCCTTGCATAATATCAGAGACTCCAGTAACTTTCAGTTCAGGAACAACATAAGCCAAAATAATGTCCTTGTATTCAAATGCCTTTTATATATTTGTTTACCATAAATTAAGTCACCTGAAACCTGAATAAACTGCATCAGCTAGAAAACTGCAGGTATATTTATGCTTTTCACATAAATTTATTTTCACTTCAAAGAAACAATAAGCACAGGTAATAGGACAGGTCCTTTTTTACATTCCAATTTATAAATGTTTATTTTCCTCCAATGTATATAACTTTACCATGCACAGAAGAACAAAACATAAATGACATCCATTTCAATTTATAGACTATAAATATAACTGCTAAATTTCAATTGCAAATGTTTTGTCTCTATTGAAGAAAGAAAACAAAATTATCCTGACTTCAATATACCAGAATACTGGTTATAGTTATAGTATATTTTCTATTTCTATCAAAATCTCTCTAGAAAAAAAATGAAAGGATAAACATGTAAGTCTGTATCACCTTCATCAAAAAGTTATTTCTTGAAGAAGAACAGAAGTAATTTATTTTTATTTCTTCTTAGGGGCTAACATAAAATAGAATCAGAAGAGTAATTGAATATACTGGTTAAAAGGAAAAAATGTGTGGTAATGTAAATGTTGCATGAACATCTTTTACAGTTACAGAAAGATTCAAATAATCACTGCTCTCTTCTATAAAATTTAGACTGATAAATAAATGTCATGCTACATTGTAAGCTATTTGAATCTAAAGAGACTGCACTGTAAAAATGCTTTCTCTAAGTTTAGTGGTAAGATAGAAACTGAGTATTATAGTAGATCGAGTAAGAGAAGTAGAAAATACTGGGTATGACAAGTCATTACATTTGTTCAGTTCAATTGAAATATTTCTGGAATACATCATGTCTTTTTCTCCCTAGAAAAAGAGGTATTCTTGCTCAAAGAGTGAAGAGGAAAATGCACTGAGGATTTGATATTTGTCTTTGAAGAAACTTTTAATATTCTTCATGAGACTGAATCTATCTTTGATCTTCTCTCTTTGCAAGAATTTTCTCATGTTTGAAATGAAGAGATAAAATCAGCAATGTGCCACCTCAAGAACAGCAAAAGAGACAGATAGCCTTTTATTGTAAAAATGTTAATCTGATGGAGTCTATCAAAAAAAATGGGAAAGCCTATCTGTATCTCTCAACTTGGCACATTTCAAGTGTCCATGCCAAAAATAATCCAAAAATTCAGAAATTAATACTAAGGTTGTTAAGCATTTTCTTATAACAGTAACAGTAGACAGGTCAAACCCAGAAAATAAAAGAGAAAAAAATTAATGAGTTGTAATGGAACTGTTATGCGGTATGCTGAAAGAAATGAGTGAAGCACACCAGTAAGATGTCACACATTAAAAAATGTATTAGTGTCTTAGAAGACTAAATTAGTAGTGGAGGACTATAAAATGTTGGGCACCTTGTGAACCTATTAAGATAACATCCAAATTAAAAACCCAAACCACACAATGCCCTGGGGCCGAAGAAGTGCAAAAGGTAATCTTCCTAACATGAGTCATGTCAAACCAAGGGTCCAGGATGCTCTGCTTGTTTTTCTCATAAATTTGAGTATAAAGCAGTATGAGAAATTCTAGCTTTGGGAAATAAATGCCAAAATCCCACTTTTATTTAAAAAAAGACACAAACCAGTATTTAAGTGTTAGTTTAAGACATGACCACTCATGTTCCATAGAAGAGAACAGCTAATGGGTGTGCCATGAATTGTTCAATTGGTTTTTAGATTAACTGTTTGCAGCCCTACTAAATGTCAGCAAACAAATACAAACTTCTGAAGCAAACTGTTTTCTATTTACCTCAAAGAGTAGCAAATACTGCACAGACTTAAAGCTCTGGACAATAAAACCTCTTACAAACATAAGAAGATCTTTTATTAAAAGAAGATTTAATGCAATGTATGATAAATGTCAATTTTTTTCAGTTTCAGCCCTGTGTACTTAATTGGAAAGGCTTTCAAGACTATAAAAAAATTATATACACATGAAATCTTCTAACAACATCCCCATATAGTCTCTCTTACTCTGTTTAAAATTTAAAGTGGTTTACATATGTGCAAAATTTGAAATAATCACTTTGATCTAACTCAATTGCCTGCATAATCCAGCCTAAATGATTGCCCACATTTAATTGTCCTGTGGATAAGAAGATTTATTCTTGAAACATTTAAGGTTGATTAAAATGTTGCCACAATGAAGACCCCATGCAATCTTAAGAACTAGTTTTGTGGTTGCTTACATAAAAATTCAATAAAAAGAAATTATCTTACTCAATCATCCAAATTTTGTCTTGTTTGAATGTTTGACCCTTTAATCCTGTCCATCTCTCAGTCTTCCTTCATCAGTCTGATTGAGCTCCTTGAGCCCTTTCATGATAGGCTATTTTGCCCAAGCATTTTCTAATTTTTCATTATTCTTGAACTTCAGACTCCATGACTCAAACAGCACTCCAGTAACGATTTGCACCACTCACAAACTGAAAGGCAAATTGAGTTGGAAGATTGGCCTTGTTACCAATGCAATCTTAGAGGCTATCTTCAAAAAAGTAAGTTCACTTGGCTGTTGATTTTTTGTCAGAACTCACAACTTTTTCAAAAATGCAGTAATTTTGCTATGCCATTGTCACCTAAAAATGGCATAACAATGTATTTTTGTGAAAATCCATTGTGAAAATCCATTTATATTCAAATAATCAATAGGATAATAAAAATACTCGTATTTATTTGAATTTTACTCCATGGAGCCAAGTTCAAAATTGATACTGCCTTATGCTTTTAATCCCACTTATTTTTGGGACATTACCTTCAAGGTTTTTAGAGCTTTATAACATAGTTAGTTGAAGCAGGAGTCCAAATAGCCCAGCTAACAAAGGATCAGACTTCAGTTGTTTTATTAAGAAAATTTTACAAACATGAGAAATTATTTTGTAGGCAAAATTGTCTAATATTGGACTTCTCAAGGAAAAGACATGTCAGAGTACAGGAATGTAATAAGTCCTACAAGTACTCCTACACAAGGCAGCCAAGTATTACATGAGCAAAGGCCTAGAAAGCATGTGTTTTTCTTTCAAGAGGTAGAGAAAAATGCAAGGCATCTAACTGGAGAACTTATGTCTTCCTGCTTCCGAGAACCAGACTATATGAGATTAAATAATTCATGTCTTTTAATCAAAAGACCCTTAAGATATTTGACAAGACACAAAAACCTTAAATAACAGAGTATTTGTTATAAATATTTCTTACAGCACATGTGTGGTTCAAGCACATAGTTTTATAACCTCGTTTTGTTTCAATAGACCAATGGCATTTTGAATGATCAAAAGTGAACAGGATCTCAATTTCACATCTGTCATCTAAAAGCAATGGCTTTATTGATGCAATAAAAGCTCTGTATTCTTCTGCAATTTTGTGTTTAGACAGAACTAAAGACATTACTTGAAATGCAGTTAGATTTTCTAAACAGGTCAGCAACTCCTTAAAAATGCATGATGTTCAGAAATGGGTATCATGGACTTTAGGTTAAGCACAAAAACCTTAGTCTTTCTATTTTCATCTCCTCTTCTACCCCATTATGTAGCTCCAGAGCAAGTTTGCGTTATCTGATTGATATTGTAAGTAGTAAAACATGCTTGTGCAGCAAGCTAAGTATAAAGAAAGTCTCCTGCCAGCAGAAAAGTTGGCCTGTGTTTGATGGTGAGATCGCTCACCTGCACATCTGGAAAGACACAGAAGCTCAAGGAGTGGAAAGAACAGTACAGGCTTCATGGGTGAAGTCAGGACGGATAAAAAGAAAGTAACAGAAGCTTCCTCAGATCAGTACTCAAAAATAGATGGCCTTTGGCTGCAGTTTCCATCACAGACCAGAGTCTCTGACCCAAACGTAGGAGCAGTCGTTCTCCCAGCTGTTACTGCTGCTTCTTCTCCTTTCATTAGTATGGTTTCCAGTAAAAATACAGACAAGCCAGGTTTGAAAATGATCTACAGGAAGACCATAGGAAAAATGCATTTCAGCAACTCTGTAATTTAATTTAGCTTTGACAAGCTTAAACTGGAAGACAAACCATACAAAACACAATCTCCCAAGGAAACCCAATCAAACACACAAAACCAACCAACTTAAAAAAAAAAAAAAAAAGACAATTGAGTCATCACCAGAATGATGAGCAGCAAGACTCTATATCTGTCATAAATCCTTCTATTTTTTTAAAGGGCAACATTCAGTTTAAGAGTCACACCATTTTTGGAAAGTACCCTCTTCAAATGAACTCCATCTGATTTTTCTAAATTTTCTTCAATATACTGTCACAATACACAGGAAAAAAAAAATTATCTATTTAATAATAAAAAATAAGTCTTTCTTTCAATTTGTGTGAAACTGAGGAACTCTGACTTGACATTAATTGCAGATCAGCTTAAAACCTGCTTACTGAAAACCAAAATGGCTATTTAAAATAAAACAATGAAGCACATTGCATTTTTCATTGCATCCCTGACATGTTTCTTTTTATGTCCTTTCTCCCCCAAAAAGGTAATATATTTGGCATAGGGTAAAGAGAAAAGTTCAAAAACCTCAAAAGATCATAAGAGCTACTGTCTTTCTCCCTTCCTAGTTCCCATTTTTCTGTGCAGGCCCACAATTAAGGGTTCACTGTGCTACTTCTCACAGTCCCTCCTAACAATTTTAGAGCCACTTTCAGCAGTAAAAAAGCAGGGCACAGATCTGTACATATAGAAATAAATCACAAATTGTCACACTTTTTAAACCCTCAAGGCATATATCAGGGTATCTCACGAACAGTCTCACTGGGGATCTCAGAGAACAACAATGTGGTCACAAACTGATTAGTCACAGGTTATTTTTGAAGCCTCAGACCACTGCATGGCCTGTCAGTGCATCCATTAAAACATGATGTGTTTGCACTCATTTTCATTCCTCTGCTTCATGGAACATTTAATGCCAACTATAAAATCATCTAAAAGGCAATTGAATTTTCAGCTGAGAAAAATAAGATGAATCTCAAACAGCATCAGTGTATTGACAAAGCATCAAGTAAAGAACAGCTTAAACTTAAACAGAATGTGAATTCTTAAGGCAGTGACAGATTTTTAAAAGTATTTTTGGAAATAAACTTGTAATAACAGCAGTGTAGGTGTTCGTTCTCTGCCTTCTATTTGTCTTGCTCCTGAAAGGTTGACAAATAAAAGACCTGCTACATCTTTCAGTTTAAGACTGTTCCTAAAATGATTACCACTTGCCACAAAACACTAAAATACTTTATATTCAGCTAATCAGCCAAATCACTTGGATACTACGTAAAAGGGTTACAAAACTTGCTAAAATAGCAGAGTTATCCTTTATATGAGCTGTATCTCACAGCTATGAAATGTTGTGCCTATTATTCTTCCTTTCTTAGAAGAAATTAAATGGATAATTAAATTTACAATATTCACTGCACAGCTAAAACAAACTCTCACATCATCCAAATAAATTAGATATTCTTCCTGAAATCACAAAGGTCCCAAAAAACCCATAAATCAGCAGGTTAATTATTAATAAAACTCCACTGCACAACACCAGGTATTCTTGAGATTAGTAAGACACCACTTGTGTTACTTCAAATAAAATCTGAGAAAGAAATAATACTTGAAAAATTTTGCATTAAAAATAACTTCAAAAGATAAACTACTTTAAAAATAAATAACAATAATATCAATTCATAATCTTAGTATAGTCTGTATACACATAAGCTCCCAGACAAAATGTGGTTAGCATTAGCTGGTCTTCATTCTACACTATCACCTGTAGATGGAAAGTATACACAGCTACAGTTTTATTAGTTTTTAAAAAAAAAAAAAAAATTGAGGAAATTTTTTGTCCTTCCTAATTTCTAATTTCACCACCTTCAATCTCAAGTTTGCTCCCAGGTCTTTACCCTTTATTATAAGTGTTAGCATTGATAATACAGTTAATCTTGATGTAATTCCCTTTTAAATAAGCCAATTGAATTTTTTTATACGGCAAAATAGATGATAGTTTTAGCTCAGAGTAATGACTACTCAAAAGCACAACAGGAATCCATGAACCATGCTGGATTTTATGTATATGGAATGATTAAATGCCCATGGAATGATTAAATGCCCAGATACTATCACAGTAAATCAATGTGTTTTCATGGAAACACTATGGGGTAAAAAAAAAAAAAAAAAAAGTAACTGTGGGAAATGAGACAGCAGCATCTACAACCAAGAAAAATTGGCAGGTCTTTGGCAGGTCTATATCATTTATCCATGCTATCTTCCCTGCATTTACAGAAATGTCCCATTTTAAACCAAGATCTATAATTGGCCTGGCATCCCAAAAGGGGGAATTAGTCAAATAGTCTACTAAGACGTAAAAAGGCATTCATTTTTAGCATAACAAATAGCTTTGCTCCTAATGCTTTTGTTACTGGAGTAAATGCTTTTCCAACAAAAAATATTATTTCAAAGAAGTGAGAAGAATACCTGAAAAAGCAACAGGCAAACAAGGAAGGTGGAGGAGAGAGCGATTTCCAGTTAATCATTTAAGAAGTGATATTTGGAATTAGAGCACTATTTCCAGGCCAGTATTCTAAAAGAAAAATTATTGTGCATTGAGGTAAAGTAACAAGCCTTTCCATTTGAAGTATCTTCATCCATGATTACCCATAATTTGCAGGCAGCTCAATTTCAAAAGAAAAATGTTATATGAAGTATTTAACTTTTATTTATGAATTGGGAATATCTGAACACCTCACTTTTTTTCTATGAAAGCACATTTGCATGAGGATGGAAGTGTTACCACAGAAGTACCACCAGATCTAATAAAAAAGAAAAGAAAATTTTAAAAAATTAACCACGCATGTGAAACAGGAAATGAAATGGTTGTTGAAGTCTCCTGGTGCCTCTTTGCTGGAGATCAGTCTGCACTTTCTAAATCTGTCGGTATCATTTACTGAAGTTTTTAAAACTTTCCATCTTTTATTAATGCATATCTATGAACTACTTTCATAGAATCATAGAATGGTTTGGGTTAGAAGAGACTTTTAAAGGTCATCTAGATCAACCACTTTGTGACACCAGGAACATCTTCAACTATGTCAGGTTGCTCAGAGCCACATCCAAACTGATCTCAAATGAGCCCCAGAGGTGGGACATCCAAAAATTTTTTGGGCAACTTTTTACAGTGTTTCACTACTCACCATAAAAAATTTCTTCCTTTTTGACTAAAGAAAACATTTTTACAGTTGCTGGACCTTTTATGTTGCGGAGAGAGCTGCAGAACACTGCAGAACCATAGTAAATGACTTCTTTATTTTTTGTGTGCTACACAAACTGGCAAATGCATCCAAATGCATCATACTTAATTGTGACTCAGTAAACTGTATTCTAATTGATAATAATTAAGATTCTTCAGAGTAAATAGTGCAAAAGTCACCAGACATTTGTAAATGTTAATGAAATCACTTAACTCAAACATTAATTACTATTTGTACTTCCTGTTCAAGAGGGCTTCAAACTGGACCAGCAGGAACAGTACAGATTGTAACAGAGGAGTTTTCACTACTGTCTTTTATGAGACTTTGCACAGACCTGCCTACTCAATGATTTCCAGGAGTACTAGCTGCAGGCATTCACTATCTGGAGTATCAACTTCAGCCCCAGAAAGGACAAAAAGAAGGTTTATTCAGGTCAGCTATGCATCAACTATATAATTTAACTGTACACTCGATATTCCAAAGCAAATTTGCATTCCTCTGTTATAATATCTGTTGGTAGACTTAAGTGGTACTTGAAGCAATCTTCTCATATTAGGGAGAACTGGAAAGAAGTGGCTCCCTGAATCTAAATAGGTACTCATCAGCAGATCACCACCTTTTTTAAGGCAACAAAATACGTTTAAATTTAAGCAGGCCACTTAAGCACAAAGCACTGGTGTACTGCAGTGTGCCTGAGCTGACTACTAATTCCTTCCTTTCTTTCTTAGTTTTATTATAACTCTTCTGGCATCTACTCATCACACTTGCTTAACATCAGAGTATTGCTACTGAATCCATGTTGAGAGATGTGTTGAGGAATCTAACCATCAGAAGGATCCAAACAACATTAGATAAATTCAGCCTACAAGTAATAACTAGCAGAAAGTTAAGTAACTTTTGGGATATTTATTAAGAGACACATTTAATTAATCTTGGTTCAAGTTTTTATTTCAGGCTGGATGCCTGGGACCAGTCCAAGGCTTACTGTGGAATATTAGAGTTGTGTTATGAGGGTCAGATTATATGACCTTAATGGTCTCTTCTAGCCTTTAAAAGCACTCTGTTTATTTTCAATGTATATTGCAAATATTTAATGTTCATTCCTTTAGCAACAAGGTTCTAGTCATTGTACAGCTGCAACTGTTTATCAATAAATGCAAATAGATTTATGCACTCCAGACCAATCTTCACAATAAATAACCTTATATTGTGTAGACTCATTCGTCCAGTAAATGTGCTTTAAAAGGCAGAAAGATTTGTTAATTGACTGTTTTGAAATCCACTATATAAGAGCTCTGATCAAAACTTTAACTTTGTTCTAGGAGACCAACAGAAACAAACAAAAATACTCCTCTGAAAATCTATACGTACTGCCAGAACAATAACTTAACTTCACATGTTCTTGTGTTTAAAACAGCAATTAGAGGAACAGGCTACCAAAGAACAGCTGAAGAGTTTGTCTTGGCCTGGGCAGAAGCACATGGCTTGCATCAGGTAAGATTCCAGGACAGCAGAAGGCAGAAACCAGGAGAAAAGATGGAAGTTTAAGAACAGATTAGAGAGACACATCTTTCCATCATGTATAGTCCAACCAACCAGCCCACTAGGATATCAACACTTTTTTTTAGGGCCGCAGGTTCACTTCCTTTACTAATGTATATCTTGCTCTGTTCATTATCTAGATATTGAGCGGGGTCTGATTTAGGTCATGCAAACAAATAACATCTATGCAAGAGAATAGGTTGAGATAGCAAGGAACACAGTGAAAGGAAATATTCATCTTAATTGTATCTTTCTAATGTAATTACACTGCTTTAGATTAATGAGTGAGGAAGTTACAAAATGCTGATCATGTTGACGCTGATTTTTCTTATATGCTCAATTACATGAGCATCTCATTAAAACAACAAAACTGAATCAGACTTTGCCCATGAGTTTAGGATGGCTTAGCAACTATTTTAACTGTAAAATTAGAAAGAAGCTTGCTTTGTTGCAACAGTCAAAGCCAGATTTTAGAAAACTGTATTACATCTCTGGCATTTCTCTGTTTTAGAGGGAGTGCAACAGAAAGTTAGATTTTTCTCTGTATTTCAGTGTATGATTGTGTAGCACAAGCATAAACTTGCTATCTTGGTGAGTTTGTAAATGGTCTCAGTTAAATTATTTGGATGCAAGCTGCTTTAGTTCCTTTCCGGAACTATTGGTCCTTCACTAACATATGAAAGTAGAGTGTATTTTACAATAATCATTTATGCATATTTATCTGCTTAAATTACACTCATAGGACTATTATCATCAGGTGAGCTTATTTTCCAAAACTACACTAAAACTAAAGATCTCTCATTTGTTTGGAATTACTAAAGTAGACAATTTCAGAATTCCAGAGAAAAGGTTACAACAGGATGGTGTACTTAAGCATACAGAAGATACATTGCAGGGATTTACACCCACAAGGCATTAAATAAATAAATGAATGAATAGATAGATAGACATAGATAGAGATAGATAGATAGATAGATAGATAGATAGATAGATAGATAGATAGATAGATAGATAGATACGGTGTTGTATTTCCTATTTCCCCTCTCCACTTCATTATGTCCTTATATTTCCTCTGTTGAAAAGATGAACAAAACCATAACCAATTTCAAAAGTTCCTTGAATTATTTATGACTGTCTTTGATCAAATAATTTTGTCTTCAAGTTTATCCAATTCCACATCACAAAAATTACGATGATTCAAAATGATAGTCCACCACCTTAAAATGTTCAAATACATGGCTTTATTTCAAATATTACGTTTTCCTTTAGGCTTTTCAAGTATTTTGAATTTTTAAGCTTTCTAATGTGTATTGAGCACTTTTCTAACCCTAACAGTACAAGATTACATGATCTGGTTCATGTTTGACTAGAAAAAGTGACATATAATTGAAATGATAACATTGTCACAATGTGAATAGAAGTTCTTCTCTTGCAAACACAGTCAGGAATTCTAGTAAAACAAAATACTATTTTTCTTCTAAATAATCTTGCTTTGCATTAATTTCTTTTTACTTAAGTGCAAAAAGTTATTTACCAACAGGGAACAAATCAGCTCTCATTAGAAACAAGATAATCAAAGACTTCATGATATTCTTCCAATAAAAGACATTCCTGTAGAACTATGAACTGAACATTAAAGCTTCTGTTTTAAGTTATCTGCCAGAGTGCCACAAAAGAAGAAAAATTTCTTTTACATAGTTTTGTACATATGACAGTTATGACAGTAACATTGCAGAAATAATGATGTAATTTTAGTCTTAAAAGGAAATTTAAATACTGAAACTACCTTTCCATTTGCAATTCAACTGACTATGAAATAACAGTGATTTGCAGATATACAACTGGTACTAGTGCTAAGATTTCTAATGCTGACAGTTGTGGGAAATATCACTTTTACCATCTGGCTCCTATGATTCCTCTAGTGTAATCTGTTTCACGTCAGAATACTATCAAAGTTTAATTTCTGTTCTATTTGCAACATATTTTTCCTTATGTCTGAGTCCTTCTTATTAAAAAAAAATTATAAAAAGTGGTTTTCTCTACATTTTTTAAACAGTTACATAATCTCTTGGTGCATCATCATCTGTTAAGAAGGTTTAAAATTCAATCAAAATGTAAATTAAGTCTAGAAAATGCAGTAGCAATTGCTACTTGTGAACAAAAGACAAGGCCAGGTTCAGCCAGAAAAGAAGATGTTCGAGCTGTAATTGAATTTGCAATTATTTTCATTGCCTTCACAAATAGCACAGTAAACCAGTAACGAATAAAGCCAAATGCAAATGCATCTGTTAAGTTACCAGAGCCAGTTCAGAGTTCAACTGAAAAAGGTAGAACTGGAAAACAATTGAAATATCTTCCCAATTCCTTTTATTGCCTATTACAATTCTAAACTGATTAAACAGGAATCCCTTAATAAACAATTACACAGGAAGACAGAACTCTAAACTTGTTTGTGCTAGCAAGAAAAGAGAGATTTCCACCACTAAATGTTACAACCATACTTGAAAAGAACAACAGGACTTCTCTGTTATTGAAAGTTCATCTCAAGTTTTGTGAGTTTTTTACAGAGTCTCAGCAATTTAATACTGTGTTCCAAGTTTATAAGAAGAATGTTAATTAATAATGCCATGATCTTTTTCTTCGCTTTTAAAAAATGAGGATAATTTAAACATGAAGGCAGACATATTAGTTTTTCATGAAAATCAGTGCTATGATTACAGAAGCCTTCTAATTCTTTATTCATTCTTTTCTGCAAGAAACAGGAAGCAGAGAGCAGAATAAGTTCAGCATTGTCATGGGAATGATATGTCTTATTCCCTGGCTGTGTTCCTCTGCTCAAAAAAACATGAGCAGAGTTAGGCTGAAATAAGCATTGTAACAGTTGATAAAAGAAAAGGTTTTCTGTTAACAAAATTATTCCCTTTTGTTAGGAATACCTGACCCAACTTATTTTCTCTTGCTTGTATGTGTAACACCTCATTTCAGCTTTTCAAAATTCCTGACTTTTTCAAAACTTTTTATTTTACCATATAACAGTTATATACCAAAACAGGAATGAAAGGAAAAGCCTTGCATAGTTCAAACTGGAGAAGAGCAAAAACACACATCATCATTACTTCCATCAAATGAACTGTTTCGTTTGTAAGGTGTTCTATAATATTCCTCCCAAGGCTAGGAATTAATGGGCAATATGCTTTGTAATACAAATTTCACATTTCCTATATTAATATATATGGCTTATTCTTGTAATTTAAAAATAGTACAGAGAATATTCACAGTATTGTTTCGCATATCTGTCAGAGGAATATAACTGAACAATGTAAGGTACCAATACAGCCATTAGGTCTTCCTGTGAGCCATAAAACATGAGGGTGGAGGTGGCAGACACTGGTTTTCATAGCAAAGGAGTTTGAAAGCTCTCCTATCTCTACCTCTCCAGCTGTGTGGCACTGGGGTCTGTCTCATCACAGCTATACCAATACAACACAGGCATCATTACCACATTTCAAAACAAAACTCTGAAATTACTAAAAATGCCTTTTTCATGCCACGTATTTTCTGTAGAGAGCTGTTTTATTCCAGATCTTTGCAGTGCAATGGCTTGCAGCCTGGTCTCCTGATGCAGTTGACAGGACAGCAAATTTCTGCATAGGAAAAAGCTGGCTGAGCTGATTGTTGCAGGTGAGCCTTCAACTCATTTTATTACTAATGCCAGCATCAAGTTAGCATCTTAACCTTCTCCAGCTTTTTAGGAAGACTAGACTTGTAATCTGGGCTTCAGCATCCAGACACATGTAAAAGGAGGTGTGGGTTTGACTACCCACTTTGTTATACTTACAGACAGGAAACTTGCATTATATTTAAAAAGAGAGACTAACTAACTTCCCTGATGCCTTAAAAGGCTGGAAGGAACCCTTTAACACTCCTTTTAAGTATTAGAAAGCAAAACATTCTTTATTTAGAGCATGCTGGCTGTGTAGGAGTCATTTCCAAAGTATGCACACTTGTTACAGAGGTGCTATAGTTTTATACTTCAATATCTGAAATTACATCATCTGTTACACACAGTTCCTAAAACCATCCACCCCACCAGATCTCCCTCATCTTGCATTAGACATGCCTCCCGAATTTGAGTCAGGGGCTGCAAAATGACCACCCCTTCATCCCTGACCTTCTCTTCGTTGTCATCTCTGTCCTTCTTGGTATGGCTTCAAGGCTTCTGAGTAGTTTTGACTCAGTTATACCAAGCAATGTGCCTGTTGTGTCTTTTTCTGTGTACATTTTCTACAGACTAAATATTCTTTGCCTTGCTACAATCTTTCTCTATTGGAATTGTTGACAGGAAATATTAAAGGACATTTTATGAATCTAATACAAATAGACTTATCTAAAAATGCTATTCTAGAAGTGTTAAAAAGCTATACAATATGCATTTTAAGGCATCACCCCCAGTGGCAACAGTCCTTTAAACTTTTGAATACAGTTAGACAAAGATTTTTGTGGGGTTTTCAATATAATTGAATGCACTAAAATTTTGCTCTATCCCCCACATATTCTCTGACCCATAAAATGAGAATCAAATGGTCAGTGTGCAGCTGGTTTTCCAGTAAAAATAAAGTTGAAAAATTATTTCTTCTGACAATTTTAAAAGCCAAGCACATTCTAGCTGCTCATTGGTCCAGAAATAAGAATTATGATGTATCACCTATCTCCACTTATACAAACAAAGTCTTTCTTCGCCCACCATTATTCATGATACTATGAATCATGACACCCCACTTGAAAGTTACTGCAGTGATCTTAAAGAGCACAGACACTTAAGAAGGTGTTTTTAAACCATTGTGTAATAAACATTTGCAAAAGTCAAGACATTCTCTGATGGCTTTTTTATACCACAATCTTAACACTATTTAACATTATTACGTCTCTTAAATAAGTTCCCTTTTAATAAAAGTTACCTTGAATTTTTGAATTATCTCTCCATTATTAACTAAAGACTTCATTGGACCTTGATTCTGGTTAGTATAGATCAGGCTAAAAAGACTGAAACTTCAACATCAAAGATATTCAAAGAATTGCTAGTTGCAAAAATCACCTAGTGAGAGCTTTGAAAACTTCAAGGCATCTGTATCCTATTTATTTCAATAGGTTTTGTCAGAATAAGGACTTTTTGAAGTTCCAGAATTTGCCCAGCTCAGTCTATAGGTGTCTGTGAGACTCTATTGATAAGAAACTTGTCTCCTGGGGTAGTAGTTACTTCTGAAAAATGGGCATAGGCTATTTTCAGAATTTTCAACCAAATGTCCAGAGGAGATTCAGACCTTTTTAGTATAACTCAGTATTCATAGAATATCATAGATCATTTATTGAGTTACTTATTGCTTGAGGTTTTCTATGTATCAAGCACAAAAACAGGTTTGATAATGCTATTAGCTCCCATAAATACTGCACCACTTCTTCCATTTGACAAATGGATCAAGAAGACACCTAAGAGGAACACTTTCTTTCAACCTAAGTTTGTGCCTTACTAAAAACCAAAATGTACAGGACAGTTTACCTGAATAACATTGTAAAAAAATCCAAGGTTTTCAAAGTAGCATTTATACAAAGATTTTGTAGACCCCAGTTAGGGAAATGGAACAACTTGTGTTTTTTGAAGTTACTTTTCTTTTCCATGTCAGGTGTACTTGAAGAAAGATTAAATTGCTTGCATGCAATAACCACAGAGAAGCAGAAAACATTTTAATAAAATGTAATATAGATTGGACAGGTATCTAGAAAGATTGTTCTGGTTTTACTTTAACTTTTTCTTCTTATTTACTTGAGTTAAATGAGTAATTTTCTTTTAAATGTTAATACAATATGCTATAGACATGATAACACTAATTTAATAATCTAACATTTTATCTGCTGACAGACTAAAAGTGAAAGGTGGTTTTAATATTCTTGTTTACATAGTCTAGTAAAAGCCATATTTGCTCTTAATGAGTCACTCTAGTATTTAAAATATAATGAAATGCAAAGTTGCCTATAACATTCTTTCTGCAGCCTTCATTTAGAAAGGGTTAGTATGAACAACAGCAGACACATATACCTTTAAGACAGGTATCATTAAAAGTGGAAACAAAAGTGAAAAATCATACATGAAACATAATGCTTTATGAAGAGCTGAAAATGCCAAAAATTGATACAAATTATTAAATTTGCATGTTAATTTTGTGCTGAGTACCTGCCTCAAAGGTAAATGTACCAACCCACCTCTTCTTAAAATACTATGGGTGTGAGAAGGAAAGAAGATATACAACTGTAATAAAATATATTAGAGGACATGAACCTATTTTTATGGAAAATGCATGATTTACCAACAAAAAAACCCCAGGCCAAACAAAACCAAACCAAGCAAACCAAAAAGACAGAAAATAATCAAATGCAAAAATCATGTAGGGACTTCAGTGAAAAACTGACACAACTTTTTCTCCTATTGCTGGCACGCTAATTCTTTTTGCGATAATTTATCTTACAAACTTGCAGATGAAAAACCTCAAAAGTTTTGGCTCATAATCTTACCAAATTATTTACTAAGTAAAAGACCTCAACAGTTTTGGTAGTAATTCATATCCTGAATCTCTGGCACTGTCAAATTACATTCAACAACTTAACACAAATAATGCTTAAAATAAATGGAATATAAATAGCTGAACATTTTCTTTGCAGGACTATGGCCAGCTTCAGAGAACTGAATTGAACCTATCTATTTAAGCAATAAAAAGATCTGGTATTAGGGCAACTTAAACAGCACAGAAAGCAGTGTAGCAGGATAAGCTATGTGAAAACACCATGCCCTCCTTCTTTGGAGGGCTCCTACAAA
>JAWWEW010000088.1:53121424-53135518 GCA_035583185.1 Anabacerthia variegaticeps | reverse complement strand
GACAGAGATATCCTGTGATGATCTCTTTCTCTTTCTCTCAAGCCCAACTCTGCCCCAGCTCCCTCCTCGAGTGACTCACTTGCCCTCAGGCTCTGCATGCTGCTTGGTCAAAGCTGAAACAACACAACACACAACAATTCCACTAGATTTAGCTGCCCCAGATTAACAGAGTAGCTGATTTGGAAAGCTAAATCAGAGACAAAACCTCAACTGATGTTTTAGGCTTCTATTCAATACTGCCAGAAGGAGACCTTCCTCATAGCTTAGCTAGAAGGCTCAGCAAACCACATGCCTGGCTGACGTTGCTTAGGTCTCAGCCCTAATTTAAGGGCTCCATTTCCCTCAGTTGCCTGTTCTGAGGACACAGGATTGGAAAAAGAGGAGGGAAATTCCTTTTTACTTGCCCAGCCCAAGGACAGTAACTGAACAGTCTCCCTCTGAGTCTCTCTATGGAGAGGTTACAGAAGACAGAACTTCTCAAAGCCTTTGCTTCCTGATTTCCTCATCAGGTCACTGGACTGCCCAAACCTCCAAAAGTTTACCAAGGCTTGTCACACCCTCCAGACAAGATAGGTATGATGAAGAAAGAAACATTTAAAAGCAATCATTTTGAGACTCATCTCAGCTTTTCTCCCATTTGTCTGTGGCATGTTTTTTTATTGATACATGAGTCAGAGAATCAAATGTGCAACAGAGAAAGCAAACAGCTGTTGAGCACATTGCAGGGAGGGAGGAAGGACAGGAAAGGATGGCAGAGACAGGAATTGTCTTAATGGCAGAATGAGCCAGAAGAGAATAAAATCCATCCAATGAAGAAAATTTTCCACAGCAGAGTGGGTATCATGGGAAAAAGAGACTGATGCCTCATGAGAAATTGATAACAATGGACTGAGAAATATGATTAAGCCAAAAGGAAAGGGTGGGTTCTGGACAACAAGAATTGCAGGTGATAATTCTCATATAATAATTTATGAAAAGTTTATATTTCTCATTTAGGGATAAGCGTGCTTTTCCATCACACAGGAACAAGGAAATTCCCCTTCAGAATTTTGTACAAGCTACATCCCTCAACAGAGCTGAAGCTCATTTGTGCACTCCTACTCTTGCTATTTTCCAAGTGTTCTATGAGCTGTTATACATTTAAAAGCAACATCTTATCCCGTTTCAGTACGAAAGCAACAGACCCCAAGTCTCACAGGAGGGGTCTAAGGATGCTGATATGGCACACGTTGCTAAAAATTCAGGAAGTTTGGGCAGACATTAGGAAAGGACCTGAGAGATTTCCTCCCAGGAGAGGAGGAGACAGAAAACAACATCTTAAAAATAAAATTTAGACCTTGATGAAAGAATAAATGCATAAAGAAACTTAATGGGAAAGAATGAGCAGGAAGGAGAAGAGTATTAAAAGAACTTATCTGCACAAGTATACCTGAAATGTCAGTACTTTTCATTTGGTTTCCAATCTCCTTGTGATAAAGTTTAACTCTGAGCATCTTAAAATATGATAGGCTTGCTAGCCTAGACAATACATCAGCCTGACATCCTTGTGTTTGTTTTTATCTATATCATGTTTCAGTAACTCAGTCTCTGGGGTACTATTCCTGATTACCACCAAACTGTTATAATTCTGAAAAGGTTATTGAACTGTACCCTGCATGTAACAGCAGCAGCTATACTTCACTGCGTATTCTGAGGCTTAATGAGTGTTCTTAATGAGCTTTCAAAGATCAAAACAAAGTAACTACCTCATCAGCACACAGGAAAAGTGAAATTAAAATAGGGAATCAGTACGTGTGTGGGTGATTGTTCATGTGCATTAATTTCATCTGCCATTTCTCTATGTGCTCCTTTCAGTTCTATAATGAACCAATTTCAAAGCAGACATTTAAGGTTACATCTGCAGCTACATTTTAAAACCACCAATTTAAAATTCTAAAGAGCCATGTCCATAATTTCGAAATTCAAGTAAATATGAAAAATATTTATAGATACAGCTATTGTTTCTACCATTATACTATGGCAAATTGAATCATCTGCCAGATATACTCTAGCTGATCAAAAGAATTAGAGTCAGTCTCTCAGAAATGAGGGAACGAGAGACCTGCAGGCCTGGCACTCCCAGCCATATTATGATAAGATTGTTATTGTTCTTCTGGAATTTCTTAACATAACGATTACTATAAAACATCCTGTATAAAGACTTGTTGTTTTTCTTTTTTTTCTTCCCCAGAATCTTTGTATATCTACTCTCAGTTCCATATTAACTTATTCACTATTCTTTTTTCCCTGCATTTCCCATAGTGTATTTCCATCAAGAGACTTTGATATGAAGAATCATAGCATTTTTGCAAACTGGATGCTGTCATGCCTCAATTTATTTGTTTCTTCAAAATGCTCCTCAAATCCTCAGCTCAAGATGATGAATTTAACTACAAAACCCTCTTACAGGCAACTCACATATTAACTCCACCCATCCTTCTTGTGCATGGGGCTAAGCCTTTTGCTTGCTTGGGCACCAGTCTTAACAGCCGTTCTTGGTTTTTCTTCTGCACTTCATCAAAATGCTGTAAGACTCCTGCCAGCCTTGTTCCTAAACTTCTGGCTGTGTTTGCTGACTACAGAAAATTTCTTGGTTATTCATGTGGCCTGTGGTTGTTCTTGTCTGACACAAATGCTTGGCTATGTTTCATACAGAGGACATCCCACCTAGGGTCCTTGTAAGTCTTAGCCCAGACTGGATGAAACTCTTGGCAACACATCACACAACTGTATCAAAATGTGAACTTGAAGAAATGAAATCATTTTTATTCTCATCACTGAAACAACCAGGAATGCAAACCTGAGGAGAATGTGGGGACAGCTGAAAACGTCTCTCATCCAGAGGTCTGAGAAACATGAGCTGCTACGGAGGCATTTGTCCAGGCACTAGCTAAAATAGTTAAAATTTTTTCCACGAGGTATTTCATCAAGGAAAAATGACTGTGTGGAAATTTATTAATCTCAAAGTAAGTTTTCTTCAGAAAGGCACTTGCAGAGCTAAAATATGTTTTCATATAGCTGAAAAATTGCTTTGACCTTTTTAGAAAAGGAATACTTCTATCTGTCATTCTACAGAACTCTTAATATTTTAGTTTTGGGGAACACAGAATTACCATTAAAATGGAAAGAAAACATCTCATGTCACCTGAAAGGAGTTCGCAGAATTTGTTTCACTGAGAACACTGAAACTTATTGTTTTCATTAGATTTGGAGACAGACGTGACCTTTTTCTAACTGTGGATTTGCAGATATAAACCAAGATCCCACACAGTTCAGTTCTTTATTGTGCCAAAATACACTGATGAGGGAAGCTACAAATATTATGCCCAATACCACTATTCCAAGCATTAAGGACCTCTTCTTGCTCTCCAGAGAATGCAAAAAGAAATAGACATTTAATGTTGCTTTATCAAGCGACAGCAGATATTAGAAGGAAGGCTCCTAGGTACTTGCTACTCACTTGCATTCATACCCGAAGCTGCATAGGGGTGGTCAAAGTTCAGTGACTGTAAAGTCACCCTATTATAAAGCACATGAAACAATTCTGGCCCACCGGAGTGGCTGAAGCAAAATGCCGTATCATTTACTTATGTTTATACAAGACAATTATTTTACTTTCTCTTACAAGAGCTCACTATTTAAGGCTTCTGGAGAATGTCAGTTTACTTGAATTTAGCTTCTCGAGCAGGAAAAGATGCAGAAAGCATGAGAATATGTGAACTGAGTCTATGAAAAAGTGATGACTTCTTGTAACAGTTCTCAGTAATTTCTATGTATTTGTTTTCAAGACTTTGTTTTGCCAGAAACATTCCTGGAATTTAGGAGACAAGGATGCTATGCTATGCATATCCACTCCAAATAAGGCAACAGTGAAAGACTTTTAGTGCACAAAGAGCCTTGTCCTAATGTAAAATGGAAGTCAAATCTTGGTGAAACTCCTTTCTCCCTATTTTGCTGGTAGGAAGAAAAGAGGCAGGGTCAAAAGAGTGGAAAATTCCTAAATTTAAAATATAGAATCAAGCTAACAAAAATGTCTTTTAAAAGCTAAAACTCTAAGAAAATCAAGAAGGTACAGAGGCATGAGACTTTTAGAAAGAAGGAGCTTCAACTTCTAGCAAAGCCAAAAAGAAGCTAGTACCCAAGAAGGTGTCAAAGCAACAGCCAGGAAAAACCTTGGTGAAAGAGAAGTTGCGAAAAAGCCTGTGGAGCTAAAAGCCTATGAACACTTGAGCATAGAGAGGTAACTGAGACCAAAAATGGCCAAGAAATGCTGCATTGTGTTGCTCAGACCCTGTAGTTAAACTGAGCTTGTGTGCAGTGTTACAAAGTGATACTCCAGACAGCATTACCAATGACAGTGCTGAATACAGCAGCACAAAATGAAGCCATGTTAAACTTGTATACCTACACAGACTACTGCCTATTGTTATGAATTCCCTGTATTTTTCTGAAGAAAAGGGCATTTTCTACTTGTTTCCTATAATTTGCTCTTGAAACGATAAAAAGTATGCTTTTTAAAAGTAATAAAACGTAATGCAGGGTGGGAGAGATGGGAAACAAGGCATACATGTTTAGATCACAAGCTGACTGGGGAGAGGTTTAATGTTTACAGGCAAATAGATCACAGTATCCTACTACTTATTCCTTATGGACTCCTCTGCTTTAATTGCACAGCCTTTGTTTCTGAAAGCTTTTTCACCACTTGTGCAGCTGGATGATCACTTTTCTTCCTAAGCAAGACCGGAGGAATGAAGGGCATCTCTCTACCACAAAGAGATACAAATCACTCAATGTTAAGTCATCTGAGCTCCCTCTGACAGAGGGTCTGCAAGAAGCTTTGACAATGAGTAGCTGCACATGCACGCAAAACAGTGTCTAAGCTAGTAAAATTCACCTGACACTTACCCGCAGGGGCATACTCATGTGCTCCAATGTTACACAGGCTCTCAAAGTAGGGTTAGCTTGTCTCCTGCTGCTCTGGAACACATGGAGCACATTCCTTCAATGAAATACATTAAACACATGATTATGCTTTGGAGAACTGTACAGCTTGCTTTCTAAGTCTGTCATGGGTTTGCTCTCATCATGGAAAAGGGAGGTAACTGCCCTTCTTGTCTGTTCTGAATTAGGGCAGTAGTTCGTGTTTTCCACAGAAAAGAAATAAACAGGAAAAAACAATCCTTAGAAGAGAAGATTGCAGGTCAGGAAGATACTGAAAACTGAAGTGTGGGAATATAGCGATGGGAATGCTGCACTCCCAGAACTGCACAGTCAGGGGGAAGGAGGAAGTTGAACAGCTGCTTTGCTTTAAGACATATATTTATCTGATTTGTCAAACTTCACAGCTCTTTACTACCCTGCAGATGCTGTGGGATTGTATGTAAGAATGTCATGACCAGCTTCATGACTCTCATAACCTTTCTGAGAGATGGACAATGATGTTCTGAGAAAGGCTTTGCAGCTCTGCCTGAACTTTGGCTAGTGGAACAAGAGCTAATATCAGCTCATGCAGAGGGGTCAAAAAATACAGACCTAGGCAAAGTTTATCTGGGAACAGTTTCATCACAGTGGAACAAATGGCTCAGAAAGTGACTGTAACAAAGCCAAACTGCAATTCTGCATTGAGGAGGACAGCAAAAAGCCTTTTCTTCAGCCCCTTTAGAAAACCAAATTCAGTGTCTGCAGCTTTTTCTTCAGAACTCTGCACTACAGCCATTCCAGGCCAAGAGAACACTGCATCTGAGAGCCAGAAACCCCTCAAAACCACAACTACATTGAAGAAGGAACTTTCATTATTGCATTCCCACATACACAGGCCAAGCCCCTTCATATGAATCAGGCCAAAACAAAACAGAAACCTGTTTTTACCCATCAGCATTGGATGGGGTAATACTGATATGTTCATGATGGTACTTGTGACTACTAAACGTTAGGTTCTGAAAAGATGCTTTTTAAAGAAAAAAAAAAAAATTTATACCATTTCTTAAACAGGCAATGTGAGAGACCATAATTTAAGATGATGTTTTAATGTCTATGTGTACACATGTATTTTGTCAGGGTGTGTGCCTTTATTAAGCAAGCTAACGTGTTTACCTTTACAAATCTTTTTCCAAATAAGCAACTTTCTTAGGGCATTTCCTTTTATGTACAGCTTCTAAATAAAGCAGTCCTCTGCCTTGCATATCCTTTGATCCTTATCTGATGCCTGAAAATGCCATGTACAGACTACACTGGACTTTCCAGACAGGAAAGTACAAAATCCTTAACCATGACATATTTTAAATCATGAGGATCAAAACTACTCCTAGGAGAAGTAGAAAAAACAAATAAATATCTTTATAGTATCAGACTGACAAAGCATCTAAAATCTTTTTCTGGACCATTTTACAGCATATAAGGGACTCTACTGACATAAGCAATGATGACATGACAGAATAAACTTGCTAGTATCTGAGAAATGTGGATTTCTGCTTTTCTACTTTGCACCAGAAGATTGTGTCTGTTCTTATTTCTTTAATTGAGCACTCTGGTCCTCCTAGGAGCACCAGGTTGTATCACAGATTTATCTTTACCCCTGAATTTCAGTATGGACAATCTGCTTTACTCCACTTTACCCTCTGGATGCTGTCACATTGTCATGTTTTTTCTCCTAGAGCAGAAGGGAACCTTTTGGGTGCACTACTAATTACATCCCCAACTATATCTGGGACAAATTGAGGAGCTGCACTCCTCATATAGAGGAAGGGACAGAAACCAATCTAAGCTCTAATACCATATATTGTGTTTGCTTATTTTCCCAAGTACTGGCCTCACATGCCAATATAAAGACAGAAAGGCACCCAAATAGTCTTTTGCTGGACAACTTCAAGAGGCATGAAATATAGGTTCTATAAAATATATCATAATCAATGACTATGCTATAAATCAGAGCTATTTTTTTTTTTTGTTAACTCAAGAAAATAATTTAACCATGATGTACTTCAATTTGGCTTATTAACTTAAGTCTAATAAAATATGTATAGGGACAGGTCACTTACAGAAATAAGTTGCTTGCAAGTTCCAAAACAACCTTAAAAGCAGCAAACCTTATAAATGCAAACTCTTTATTTTTGTGGATTATGTCATAAATGTAGAACTCTTCTATTCAGAAAGTTTCATTTTTCTTTAATTTAATTTTTCCTCCTAATAGTGGTTTAATGTTTAATTTTCTATTGAAAATATACAATTATGCTTTGTTGGCTGGAAGATATATTTTATCAATTTGTGAGATTTGTCATATTTGGTTATAAACAGCCTGAGCATATTCCCTGAAAGATACCAATTTTAAGATACTTTAAGGCAAGGCAGAAGATTAAGTATAATTTTGTCAGCCACCTGTTATAAATTATTTTGTTATTGATATTTGCACTCCATTTTAATAAATGGTAATGAGTGTGAAGGATAGTACATGAAAGTAAATGAATATTTTTCAAATTTTCTCTGCAGAATACCAAGTTTACTTAAATTATTCTTATTCGTCTCTGACATATTAAAGTCAGTGAACAATGCTAGTTAAGCCAGATGCAGTTGAAGATGCGTTATTAATAAATTTCAGGGATTTTCCAGTGAAAGAGAATAGCAAAAGCCTTGAACTGTCAGGAAGATATATATCTTCAATTTAGGGGACCTGTCCTCTTTAGCTTCTTGCTTTTCCAACATACAAAGGCACTATGTTTGTCATACTAAAAGCATATTCACAATTTAGCTAGGCACCTAATTGTGTAAATACATAACTAATAGGTTTTTCAAAGGAAACAGGAACATAAATTCCATTTGCAATTTTAATCTTCAGATTCCTTAAAGTGTACAAAGGATGATCTAAAACTTTCTCATGTGGGTCCCTATGTTCAGGCACTTCAGTACTTAACTTAGCTAAAGCCAAGTTTAGAAATCTTGCCTCGTAGAGAAAATAAATCAACATGAAACATTAGTGTACTTGAGCAGCTTTATATACCAGGCTCTCTTGTTTAACCCTAAATGGCACCATCTTGGCAGGCATGCCTACTCATAATAAAATTTCCTGGACAAAGTGTAGCTAAACTAAGAAATGTAAAGTCAAGGAACACAGACTGTACACAGTAAGTCACACATTCTCACTGCTCAAACCTCCTTAACCTCATTTTTGGTCAACAAAATCCACAGCTATATTGTAATCCAAATGTCACCCTTTCTTTAAAAGTGTTGAAACTGGCAATTGAATCATCCCTAATACTTTATGAGTCATCTCTGATTTCTACCTTGCAATTAGTCTAAGATAATTTTTGCTTTCATCTCTGCTTCCTTTAATTTATCATACTGAAATGGTCAAAAGAAGGGAAAAAATAAAAGCTTTTTTAGATCAGGGGCATATTTACGGAAGTTATTGTCTCTCAGCTTCATTATATTTACATATGCTGCCTGAAGTCTGAATTGCATTTTCAGGGTCCTTTCTGCATTTTGGAAAGGCATACTCTGTTTCTTATTTACTGACACCTTTTTTTTCTGAAAGTCTCCATATAATTAGCTACTGCTTAAAGGATAAAAATCCCTAGATTTCTTTATGCTATGCCTTTCATCTTCTCATATAATTCTCAAATACTCTCTCTGGGTTTGTACTGCATTGAATATTCTCTACTACTAGATTTACATTGTTATTTGCAAGATTTATTTGGGCCGTTACTGACACATCCTTGTGGATCTCCCTACAGTACTATCTTGATTTCTCACCTTTGGCTGCTTACCACAATTACTTGTACACAGTCTTGAGAGACAGCATCAGAAGAAGCCCCCATGCATATATCTATTGCATGTTTATAATATACATTCAACATACAGTTCTGTTGTGTGTACTCACACTATCCCATTCTCTTCTCAGAAAGACTGCTGCTTTACTTTCTGTACTTACTGTCATTTCAAATGCATTTTACAGAAGCCCAAAAACCATATTCAGTTCTCAGTCAGCAGAAGAATCACCTCCAAATCCACATTTCCAACTGTCAATCACTCTTTTTCTCTGCAATACAGGATTTCCAACCACTGCATAGCGCATCGCCATCACAAAAAAAGATGTTCTTCATTTTAAGGAGCCGATCCCGCTACAGAATACATTTATTTTGTTTTCCATATTGTAGCATTAGCTCTTCACTACTGGAAACATATCATACATTTTGTCTAGCTTTCACCTTGCTCTTCAGGTACATCAGCTGCCTCCAAGACCAGGCTGCGGGATGAAATTAGGAAATTTACCAAGGATGAATTTCAGACATGCTGTTTCTAAGAATGCATTATCAAAATGTAAGTCCAAATACCTAGGCAGTCCCTTCGAAAAAGAGACTAGGGATGATACTATCAAGCAAAGTCTTTGAGTGTTTTTCTTCTCAGTGAATTTTAAGTGGAAGGCAGTAATGGAAAAAAAATAATTAATCTTGAGAACACTTTAATGACTTTGGAAGCTACTTCATAACAAGTAAGGAAATTATGCATAGATGAAGAAATGTGTAGCATTCCCAGAGTACCACAGTCTTTGACTTTAGCAGATGACCCACTCAACTCTGTTCATTGCATTTATCAGGACCACTGAACCCTCTACCTGCCAGGCAGCAAAACCTATGTTTGGCAATTTCGAAGACAAACTTTCAAATGGGGTATTCACAATACACTGTGAACCCTGAGTTTAGCTCACTTAAATGTTATAAATTTGTCTTACAAATAGTCTCACTGTTGTGGTAGTGACTAGCACCAAGTAACCTCAAAAACCAGAACATCCTTTTCAAACTAGTTTCTCCTAAGTCAAGTGTTTCTGCATTTTTCTGAAGTATTCCACTAATAGAAGAAGACAAATATGCTCTTCTTTCTCTCTGGCATATCTCTTTTACTTAAAAGATCAACCTCAGTTAGTGAGTGGGATCTCATCTGGATCCTGGAGAAAAGGGAAAAATTCTAACTCACATCCTTTCTTGAAGCCGACAAGAATAAAATGGCACAAAACCACAATAAACCACAGCCAGGATCAACACTGTTACCTGTAGCAAAAAAAAAATTTAAGATATATTTATATATATTTACAAAATGTAATTCTGAGAATCAATTCACAAGGACACCCCGTATATAAAGCCAAAATTCACTCTCAGTTCTGATACATGCTGGTTTCATTTCTACAGGTGCTTTTGTTGCTAAATAAATACCAGGTAAGATAGTTTTACAATTCAAGAGGGCTCACAGGAAGCAGTAAGGGTTGCACTGGAGTACAATATTATACAGCTCTTTATTGCGTCCTGTAGGTTGTGACCCTTCAAAGATTTTAATAAAAATAGTTTGAGACCTACTGCTAGCACAGGTCAAAGAAACATACTTTCCTGAATATTTAATGGTGAGGGCTGGAAGGGGTTATGAAAGAAGAGGAAGAACTAATGACTCAAATTATAATCACAGCCTGAAACATCACTGCTTGCTTAATAGTGTTATCCTAGCCACACCACTCAGTAAATTTACTTCATTACTCCACTCCTATCAAATATCATATTAACTTAAGAGGTCTAAATTGTATCTCCTTTATTGTTCCAGTTATGTGAGATTTGACAAAAGCTTCAAATATCTTTAAAAGGATGCTTTAAACACATTTGTCAAACACCTTAACAAAAAATGCAAGGAAATACTCGAGAGTCCACCAGATAGTCAGTAAGGTAAATTAGCTGAGCTCCAGTGAATGGACTAACGATGCAGGAGGAAAAGCCGGGGGACTGGTCAGCCAGTGTTACCAAGTGACAAGAGAAGAGGCAAGGGGTGTGAACTGTAATCCAGATGATTCCCTCTGAACACTAGGAGGGTGACAGAGTACAGGCACAGGTTGCCCAGAGAAGCTGTGGAACCGGCTTCCTTGGACAAACTTGGAAATCCTTTGGACATGGTCCTGAGGTGATTGGCTCTGGGAGGCCCTGCCTGGACAGGGGGTTGCCCAAGGTGGCCTCCAGTAGACCCTTCTGGTCTCAGTCAGTTCTTCTGCCCAGAAAGGTCATTATCACTATTCCAGTGAAGGGAACATCAGCCATCTAAGCATGAAAGCACCCCTATCTCTTATTGCACCAGCAGTACAGCAAGCTCTCTGAGAGAATTTGGCAGTGAGAGAAGTAGCCTCACATTAAAGTAAAAATTCCTACAAAACTTTTTGGCAAAACACAGCTGGGGCACAAACAGTGCCAAATATTTATGGATTAACTCATAGGCTTTAGAGGAGACAGTGTGATGATATGAGGCACCCTTGCAGGATATTGATTTGCTCCCAGCTATTGAGTTCTTTTCATGACAAAGACATCTGGAAAGATCATGGTGTTCAGTAAATTCCTTCATTTCATTTCTATTTTACTATCTAGTGGATTCCAAATACCTGTAACTTTTAATGTGAACACATAACTACTATTTTATTTACATTACCTGCTACTTTACAAGAGATTTATGCCATGTACTTCTACTTTAAATCCCCATTCCATTGAGCAGACAAAGAGTGAGACAAAGGGCACATTGAGATTAATCTGAAAGTTAGAAATGCCAACATCTGTGCAATACACAAACATTCAATAAAGGAAGAAGAACGCAAGTAAAGAACAAACTAGGATAGGCAGTGCTTATACTCCACCATAGGTAAATATCCAAGTATTTACTGCTCCATTCTTCTCAATATGGCAATATGTATTTTTACTATAGAAATACATAAGAAGACTTGCAGAGCTTTTATCTTTTGTCAACAAAAAGCAAGTCTGCTTCTTCCACAGGTACATGCCTTAATGAAAATAACCTTTAATCTACAAACTGTTTGGCTACAAACTTGGATACAAGTTTCTTTCCTGTTCTCCCCAGTTTTTGCTGCCTGAGTCAAGGTTCCCTGTTATCTGTTGTAGATCAGTTTGGTTATTTTGTAGACATAATGTTGTGTTTTTATAGCTGGATGAGCCTCAAGGCAATTCGCTTATTTTAAATTTCCTTTTTAAAGAATTTTCAAACATTTCTGTTTGTATAGCCTGAGAACTTTTTGTGTTCCTCATGTCAAAGGAGCACAAGCTTTTTAGAGAAAAATCATCTGAAAAATTATTCTCCCACCAAAGACTATTCTTGTTAAACAGACTATGGTAGGCACTTCTGTAGGCTTGACAATGTTTGACTAAAAATACCTTGATAATAGAAAAACATAGCAAAACAAACTAATGTATTCAGAAATGTTATGGGGAGCTATCTGACTGGACATGGACACGGTCAACCTGCTCTAAGCGACCCAAGGGATAGGTTAAATGATCTCCAGAGATGCCACTGAACCACAACCATTCTGTGATTCTCTGTGTTGTAATTAAAAGGAAACAGAAGATTGTTAGGCAAAAAATATGATAAACAGAACATGTACGATTTAACATGCACATGCAACTTTAAATTTTTATAAGCATTAGTCAGTTGTTCAACAAAACATGTATTCTCTTAAGCATATGAAAGAAGCCTATGTGCTTTATATCTTTCAGTAGCTTTTATATATATTTCAGCAGCAAGATTCATTCCTGACTTTGCTTCGGAAAGGAGAAGTTGGATCTAGGCAATTGTCTGTAAATCTGTCTTCATCTTACCAAACTATGTATAGTTTCCTTTCACCATCCACTCACTATTGAAGCAGCAAAAGGAAAATATTTTGTGCTTTTCTGAGTGGTTTTTAAACAAAATTAGTACAGATATCAAAATAATGGTACTTAACGTTTACATAATTTATGTAACATAATCATGGTACTTAACGTTTATATAATTTATGTAACATAATCATTTACTTCTAAAAATTTGCTGTGAGAAATTAAAGCTTGAATTTATTAACTTCCATTTCCTCTGAAAAATTTATGCAAAGCTTTTAAAAACAGTTTTTGATTCCCATCTGAGTTTGGAGAACCATGTTTTTATTTGAGTTTGTCTAGCAAATTTTAAAAAATCCACCAACATTCAGATCAAAAATAATTAAAATTTGCACTCTAAAAATGAAGGTGAAAACTTCCTCAGGTACAGAATCTGCCCTATACTTATCAGCAACATATTTCCCAAGAAACAGAATTAAAACCAGATGAGTATGGAGCAGAGGGAAATGCTAAGCCTGATTTGGAAAGAATCCTTTAGAAATTCAGGGTCCAGAAGGTCAGCTGCATCTCAAGCCAGGCTAATGCTGGTAACACAGATATGCTTTGTCAGATAACAGCACACTCCTGTCCTAGTTCAGGGGTGACTGTGTAAACCATATCCCAGCTACAATAGGAAGCAAGGTACCAAGTACTGTCACAGCTGCCTTGGTTCATCACTGTGAAACTGGCTGCCGTCTACCCCAGCACAGCTGTGACTTTGAGCAACACCAGAAACTCCCCTTCCCCACTGCTCTCTGATGAGACCAATGCCTGCCTTGTCATTCCTATGGATACCACCACACAAGGCTCATGGAATAAGGATTGCTTAGCACCCTCCAGCTACACCTCTTAGATAAAAATTCCTTTAATTTTCTTCTCATAGGAACCTATTTTCAGGTGCTGGTAAATTTTGCCAAGTTTGTTGGGAGTTAAATTTCCCTTAACAGATGTTTACTTCAAACTGAATTTTTGGGATACAAGTTAGCCACAAAGTTCAATGAATCTGAAGAAACCAATGAGAAGAAAATTTGCACAAGTGAAGCACGTAGTGCTTTCAACTACCTCTGTAAAGATCCATTAACAATAAAACTTCTAAGAGGAAGAGGAAAAAAATATTTGGCACATGCATTACATGGGAACAAAATAGTCTTTGGCAGCTGAGTCTTCAGATCAACTGATAATATTCTCTCCTGTCTCAAGTCCTGCAGGCATCACATCTAGAGTTATGTTATGCTGGAATACATGGGGACTAAAAAGGACAGTTAATGTGTACAGCTGGAGAGTTATAGGGAACTGCCATCCCAACAGCAGAGCAAGTACAAGTTTCTTTAACTGGGACCACTCTCCTCACTATTGCAATACTGATCTTGATTTTACCTGAGGGTAGTACCAAGTCGTA
>JAWWEW010000088.1:53065884-53086257 GCA_035583185.1 Anabacerthia variegaticeps | reverse complement strand
AAGGAGAGTGTCTATTCCTAAGAATGATTTTCAAATGCAACCTTGCTGTTGCAAGAGGCACAGAATGTTTTTTTATCAGCCACTCCAAAACTTTGGAGTATTTTTCTCATCACAGTGTTTTTAATGTCTGAAAACCAAATTCAGAGTACACAAAAAATGCACTAACAATAAAATAAAACATCTTTGCAAAGTTCAGAAAGAAAACTGGTTAAACAAAAGGCAACATGTTTTCCCTGTTCCTGATGTCACACTCAAGCCATTTAAGCATGCTCTATTTCAGAAGCCTCAGGTGCAGCCTTGCCAAGGCTATTATTACATATTCAGCTCTTCTGTCTTACAGTATAGAACTTCTTTGGAGGTAGTTCAAGGTACAGGGAAGATTATGTTCAAGCAGAGCAGAGAGCAATTTCATCAGACATTCCTGAGATTGCCAATAGAAATTGAACTTATAAACCAGGTAGTTATCCAATATAAAACAGACACTGTTCTTGATGAGGATTATGACCTGAGTCATTAACTTTATATAAAATTAGACCTTTATTAGTAGCAAAGAAACCACTGCTGATCACTGAGATAAAGAATAGGAATAGCATTTTAAAATGTGCAAAAGTAATTTGTACTTCTGAGCTGGTATAGGGTATGAACATCAATTTTCCTTAACAACTTAATTTTCACTTTTTTAAGCATCACAAAGGAAAAAAAGATGTTATGTTAGTAGATATTTAAGGATATCAAAGAAGCTAACATTTGAGAACATGTATAACAACTTTATAAAACTACTCACATTCCTATGGCATAAAGAGAGGTTTCACTGAGATATTTCAGCCACACATCTAGCTACAGCACAGGAATATGACATCACATCTAATTTGCAGGAATGTATTTTATAGAACAAAATTCCAAAAGCTTATTATTACTATAAGAACTTTGGGTCTACTTCTTTTCTTCGAGCATATGTTTTGAAAAATGTCACAAGTCTGACCTCTGCTGGGTCATAAATTACCAAGCATCTAGAGTGACACACAAACAATAATACATATCAAGCATGAGAAAAGGAAGGAATTTTTCATAGAATCCCAAAATACTTTTCATAGATTTCAAGATAAAAAGGACATACTCTAAAGTCTGCCCCAGCAAGCATGCTTCAAATCATTATAACAAACAAGAAACTAATGATCCCACTACTCAATCACTCACCAGCATTTGAACACAAAATTAGCTACAGTACTCTGAACTACTGCTCTTTTATGAGACTAAATTTAAAAGCTAGCACTGCATAAAACCTTTGAATAATGTAACAAATTTTAGTAATGCACAAGGCCAGATCCTCACATGAATAAGTGCTCAGGTAAAAAAAAAACCCAACAAAACCAATAAAACCTTGCAAACAGATACATATATTACACTGTGCCTTTTATTCCTCTTTGGAATCTGTCTAGAACTGCCAAGGTCAGTTCTTCCTCTTATTCATCAGGAAAGCTCATGAATGATTGTCAGAAGCTTCTCTCTCAGTCACACTAAAATTTCAAAGAACCTTGCAGTGATTTCAACTCACAACTATAAAGAACATGTTAAAAAGTCACAAAAAGTACAAATAGACAGCTTTAAGTTAGTGCTAAAACAAGAGATAATTCATGCTGCTTTAGATATTCAAGAGTTGTCTTTCCTATATAAGAATATGATCACTTCAGTACCATGTAATCCAAAGTTAAAAAAACAATGCTAAAACATAAATTTTAAAATACTTACTTAGATCATAAAGCATCTATATTACTATAATCCATACCGGCCACCAGATCAGACTACCATGTATCTTATTCTTTCTCTCAATCCCAGGCAAAGCCACTGCAGTACACCAGAGATATACTTTACCCTCCATGACCAGATAACTGAGAAGAACGGAGCTGATTTTCATTATCCCCAGAAGCAGCTGTGTCCTGGCTACTTAAACTGTGAACCTAATATACACTGGGGTTTGACTGAAGAACATAAGTAACAAATGCTGTTTTCTCAGTTGCCTCAGAAATCATGAGAGAAATGAAATTTAGCTGCTTCCCGTCACCTCCTAAATATCAAGTCACATACTGAAGTTAATGAACCTGAACAGATGTGTGTGTCACAATCCATAGCATGCAAAGACCTAGGAGCCATAAGATGTCTTCCAGACATCATCAGTTACTATACTTCCCCTTTGCTCACCACATGTTGAGCTCAGTGAGTTGGGTTTCAGTAATTATCCACCAAAGAGATCCTCTGAAGATGTCAGAAAAAGTTAAAATTCACCATATTCCATCACTCAGTACTGCGAACATAAAAAACCCTCCAAACGTATCCAGCTCCATCTTCTACCCACTCTCTTCTCAAGTCTTTGCTGCTTACCAGTATAAGTATTTCTTTATTTGGATGTACTCCGCAAGATAATCAAGTGAACTTCTGTTCTTTTTTTTCAACAAATAGGAAAGACGTAAAGATGTAAATTCTGTTAAGGAAAAAATTCCAAATACTCACCTTGCATTAGCTACAGTTTTATAAAACCTGTGAAAACTGCATTTTTTCAGTCTCAATCAGTAAGTACTGAGTGTAGAGGTTACATGAGATGAGTCAGCTGATTTTATATAACCTCCATTTGGACCTTCAAGAACCACATCAGCCTTTGCCTCAGCATTATGTCAGGAAGCCTTGTTCACTCTAAGGAAAACTTTTTACAGAGATGTGGTCTTCCAGACCAGTCTTTGCTCTCTTATTTTCTTTTTCATGTGACCTACATATCTTGTTCTCAGACACATAGCTATGAAGTGACCATGTTTGAATTTATTTTCGGCATACATTCTTCCATATTAATGCCTCTGTTATTACTGAACATTCTGAAAACATTAATGAGATTATCTAACAGTGCTAACAGATTTTTATTTTCACATCCTCAAAGAGAACCAACCGATATGAAAATCTATTGATTTAATGCAAAAACCCATAGAGCATCTCTCCATCATGATTCTCTTGTCCGTACGTGTAGGCAGTTCTTAATCACCTAAACACTGACATTACCCAGGAACAATTTTGTTAGATGCTACTAAATGAAATGCCATAATGACCCAATTGTAGTCACAATTTTTGGTCATATCCATGGCTCCATCAGTACTACCAAGGAATAAAAAACAGGTAAGAGCTAGGTCTATTGTCAGTTTACCTAAACATTATGTATAACTATCCCATCTTCATTAAATTATCAGCAAAAAATTACAAACTTGTAATCTCAATCACTAAGAAAAGCAAGTTTTTAATTCAAGAGTATGCTTTCTATGAAGAATTAAAACAATGCATTGAATAGGCTTTAGCTCTATTATTGTGCTTCAGGTTTGCTGACTAAAATTCTGTACCAGTTTTTCCAGCTTTGCCATCAGGCTCACTTACTATTGGCTGTTTGGATCACTCTCAATTATCCTCTTGAATAATAGTGTATTTTGCACTGTTCTGGTATTATTTTGCTTTCGTCAGGACAATCAAGTGTTTGGGTTTTTTTTCAGACAGCTTTAGATACTAAAAATTCAAAGAAAGTAATGAAATTGAAATTCGCTGTCCCCAACAACACTGTTTAAATGCCTTGCCTCTTTTAATTACTTTTAAAAAGGACTTTAAAAACATGCATCAGCTTCCTTCTTTTGAAACACAGACTGGATCCTCTCCTCTGTGTAATTTAATTATCTTGGTAAAATTAAATGGGAGTTACACACCCAAAAAAGAATTCACAAAGAGGAACTTACATAATTTTATATTTTTAGAATTATTAAGTTGGTCAATTCTTTTTACAGTCAGTAGAATGGAACATTAACTTCTCAAACATGATTTATACAGAAAAAGGAGACAAATAGTGTGCTGTATGCATAACTGTTCTATAGTCTGAGATACTGGGGGAAAAAAAAACAAAACCAAAAATTGACACCTAATACAGACAGAGATGTTTATTAGAAAAAAATCATACAGCAAATACTTTAAAACTGAGCTAAAAACTATATAAATTAAAATCCCATTTTATAGACTTTTTCTGAAAATGTCTCCTCAGTTTCTGCCTCAGACATAATGACTTTATGAAAATAGTAATGTTAATGCATTAAAGCTACTATAAAGTACACCAGAATTAATAAAATACCTATAGAATGGTATCAATGAGTATATGGATTTAAAATCTAAGCAGTATGAGCTTATCTAGGGCTAGAATCAAGAGCTCTCAGGCAGCAAGAGACTTAAAAAATTGTGGTAAAGGATAAAGCAAATTATTTGAATCATCACAGCTATGAAAGAAAGAAATGTTCTTACAATGTAAAACATTTGCTTAGAAAAGAGAGGGGAAAAAGCTCTAGCATATAATGGCAGTAAACTAAAAGTATATTAACATCCTACCTTTTTCACTTTAGTTCTTGTTTCCTGTTGGTGGAATATCAAGGCAAGATCACCCAGATTTCGCCTAAGCTACCTCCGATATGAAGTAATATCTGAAAAGTTTCAGAAAATAACATTAGTCAACAATCATTCTCTGAAGTCGCAAGTGCAATCAGTTGATACCACAATTCTGGTAAATCAATCAGCTGAATTAAACATACCTCATACAAAATATGAGCAATTAAATAATCCTGATGCATTAGCAACTAAGAATGCAGCCATTACCCAGTGAACAGTAGAGGACTAGACCAAAGGGCTTTTCCAAGTGACTGTGAATTTGAAAACTGGAGCAATCTGTGTTTGTGGAAGGAAAAGTCTAATATTAAGCAAAGACTCAGTTCCCTTCTCAAGAAAGGAATATAATTGCCATTCTTAGCTCTTTGAGAAAATGCTGAACAAAACTGTTATATATGTGTCACTAGGAAGCAGTAGGTCAGGATTGATGCTAAAGGTGTGACAGCAGGTGACAAAAAAGAGATTGTTCTCCTGGGGGCAAGGAACATAGCAAAGATAAAAACAAAACCAACCAAAACCAACAAAAAAAACCTACAAGCAACCAACAAAAGACCCACTGCAAAATCAAAAAAATCCACCCACACAATATAAGTTTCTGGTCAAAGATCCTGCCCAAAAGTCTTATAAAACCATGAAAACTAATGGCATTATACTAGAAGTTTCAGTACTACAAAGTTAAATATTACCCAGATGTAGCAAGAATTAGCTCCTACTTACATGCAAGATTACACCAGATGCTCCTCTTAGATGACAAACATAGGTTTAAGCAGACAAAAGAAGCAGCAACATCTTCTATGTTTATTGAGTCTTCCCCCTGATGTGCTTTAAAGGAATGTCAGCTAGCCCTCCAATTTACTAAGGGTCTTAAAAAAAGTCATTGGATTAGGCAAAACAATGTTTGGTTCATGGGCCTCAAGAGAAATAAGATCAATGGAGCCCATGTTCTTCAGTCTTGGCAACATCAAGACACTGCAGGGCTTTAACACGTAAGTATATGATAAATTCCTGAGAAAATTAATATCAAATCTGAAGTTTCTATTGACTATAGCTTAGGGATACAGAATCTGTTTATTCTAAGATACTTCATCAATCCTACAGTCTTCTTTGAACTAGTTTTTAATCTTACTTTTTCTAATCTTCCCCCTGAAAGGAATAGGCAAACTTAACTAGCTCAAGTTACTTTTGTGTTCTTACCATATTCATCTTGCCTATTTGCAGTTGGTCCAGATGTAAGAAGCAGCCATGCACACATACTTTCTATTACTAACATGAGTTTTCTTAAGTGTCTCCCAAGACAAGTTAAAATTCAGTCTGTGAGATTATGATCTCAGAAAAAGTTCCATCCCTACAGTCCCTTCAAGGTTTTAAAGGACATTTTATATTTTTTACAGCCTTGGGAATTGTGAGCAAATGGATTTGCTTGATTTGTTTCTATCACAGTCATGGAACTAAATCTTTGAAACAAATGAGCAATTGATGCATAGAAACATATGGCAGATCTTCAATTTCTCATCATTAAAACCGATTAGTAAACTCTAATTACTGTTTAAAATAGATTCAGGAAAGCTACATATTTTAAAAAAGTAACAATGCGGAAAAAATCAACAGAAAGGCTTATTGGCAAGCAGGATGCAAGATTATTTCCAATGGCAGATAGATTGGCTTCAGCTTCTCCTCTGCAATTTAGGAATTGATGGCAGAGATCACTTAGGATGGGCTTCCACTTTTATGCAAGACTTGCTTTCCAACCAGCCCTACTCATTATTATACTTCATGGATTAGTGAGGGAACCAAATTATTATATATGAGTGCTCTAGTCATAGTCAAAGTTTGACAGTGTGTCATAATATGCAGAATAGTATGGCACATCTAAAAGGTTATGTCCTCATTGAAGATTTAGCATAGAAGGTTAGAACTGGCCTCAGATAATTTTTTAAGTAATTTTAATGTTTCCTTATTATTTGAAAACTGTACATTTTTGTATTAAATTTTCTTAAATAAAAGATTACTGATACAAAGCTCAAGCATTTTAAGTGCATCAAAAAGCTTATTGACTGGTTAGGAGGTTAGCAAAGTGCAAATGCTGTCAATGTTGCATTACGTTGTCTACTAAAATGTCAGACAGAAATTTGTTGAGATTTCAGCTGTCTTCTCTTCTGCATAGACTACTCTGATACTCAATAGCATACAAAATGCTGCTCTTTAAATCTCTAATGGAGAACATGAAATTTCCACTCTAAGTATATACAGGAAAATGGTAATGCTTTAATAGCTAAAAAAATGCTGTCAGAATCAAGTATGTACAGTCAAGTTATGGGTACCATAGGTTTCATAACACTAAAAAAATTGAATGAACAAATGCATGTATGCTACAATGTCACTTCTATATTTGAATTCCATTTACAGAGGAAACACAAGGCTTTAGATTTTGATAAAATATATTCTACCAAGGATCCAGTTTTGTACAGTAATGCATAGTAAGACTATATGGGAAGACTGGGTTGCTTTAAAGAATGGGTCGGCATTACAGAAAGTTAATGGAATTTCCACAGTTGACTCAAGCTGTAATGCATCAAATGAATCAGAAAATTAACAATTAGTTTTAACAGTTTTCCAAAATAACTATGACATATCAGCGTCACCAAGGTGTACAATAATGTTACGACCTGCCCCTGAGGCTGTGTACACCCGAGGTTCTTGTTAACAGGTCCCTCGGAGCAAATTAGCATGAAATACATGAATGACTGGTGGGGTTTTTTTACATCTATATATATAAATATGTTAAAATATATATATGTATGGCAGACTCATTTTGGAACAATTTGGTTGCAATGGCAAGCAGGTGTGTAGCAGTTTTGGTTATTGTCTATAGAAATACAGCAATATGAAAGTATAAAAATAACATCCAAGAAAATATACAAGAAAAAGAGAAAGAAAGGATAAGAGTAAATAGTGCAGAGGAAAGAATCACCATCTGGTGAGACTCGATTGTTGCAATTTCAGTGTACATTGGTTGAAGAGATGGTCACAATCTTAGTCAATCAGTGGTGATGGAAGTCGATGAAACACAAAATTCAGTGGGTTCATATACGTTCAGGTTGGAACACCCAGTTACCTCTTCTGGAGGGGGCAGTTTTACACTGTCTGCTGTAACACTGTGGATAATGTACAGTCCTCTGCTAGAAAGCCCCAGAAATTAGTCTGAGGGCAGTTTGGGGATCTTTAATTGTTTATGACCCTTCTAAGAAATGACCATTGTTTCTCAAGCCAGCTATGCAGGGCATGAATACTGTCAGGCCTACGTGTGAATGTCCCAGTACCTCACCAGCAGTGGGGGAAAATTTTATACCTGAGGCAGCTGTTGAAACTGGCATGGTAGAAAGCATTATCCCACCTCACAGGATCTGCTTCTTATAGGGCTCTTCCCTTATCTACCTCAAAACGCAGCTTGTTGCTAAACAGAAGTTAGTTTGTTCTGGTCACCCTCTGGTGATGGGGGCTCACCCTTTCTGCACCTGGACTGCTCTTATGCAGATCAGAGGTTTTGCACCACAGCCAAAACCTCTCCCCCTCCCCTTGGCTGAGGGTGCAAACGTGACCTCATCAAAGCATGTGACTGCTTTTACAAATGGCTGATTGTTTGAGTCATTAAGCTTTAATATTTCAGGCTCTCACAAACAGCAAAGCAAAATCCAGTGTTTCATACTTACTCAAGTATGTACAGCGAGTTAATTTGTCAAGCTATATGATTACAAACACAGCCTCGTTTCTGCAAGAGACTCATTTTCAGGAAAAAAAAAATCCATTGACTAGTTACCAACAATACATTACACAAAAATACATTTAGACCTTGAAATGATGGTCAAATCAAACCACAGCAAGTAGACATTATCACCCATATAGAATAATCCCCTTGAGTGTGTGGTGGGTTTTTTGGTTTGTTGTTTTTTTGTTGTTGTTGCTGTTTATTGTTTGTTTACTTGTTTTAAAGTAACAGACATTTAAAAAAACTAATCATTTACAAAAATACTGATAGTGGCTCATATTTCTATCACCTCAATAGTCTCCTCTTCTTTCAACTCTACAATCTAAGCAATATCCCCAGTAGTTTTTTTGAGTAACTACATGCTCCTCAGGCTCATTTTGCATAAGATCCATTAACAAAATATTCTGTCTCAGTTCGTTGATGTATTTCAAACCATTTACATCCGAAAGCTTCTGGTTCTGTGAAATGGTTGAAAAGGCTTTTTTAAGGCCCACAGCAGTATTGGTGGTTTCTGTTTAGTTTTTTCAGGAAATAGCACCGCTTCCATTTCAGGAGTAGGAAACCGTATTCTATACACTTCAGGGTAAGATTTCTGAAACTAGAAAAGTACAATAATTCAAATTAAGATTATGATCAAACTTGTAAAATAAACTATTAAAATGCAACCTCCATTTCTGGAGCAGGAAAATTATTTCTCTAATGGACTTTCATTATACCTATAAAAAAAAAATCACCTAATTTTCTAAAATGGGCTGATTCATCACAGTACCCCTGTTCTAAATTATTATAAAATTTGACATCCCCAAGCATACCCCTTGTTTTAAATTTCAGTATTACTATAGAGGAATACATGTCTAAGACCTGATAAAACTTTTTAAGTTGAAATTAGAGACTGTAGAGCAATGTTTATTTACTTGCTTGAGCTTCTTCTTTTTATCTTTCACAGATATTTCTTTATTCATTACAATTTCTTCCAACAAAGCTGCCAGTGGTTCTTGAGAGCCAGTTGCCCTTTGGTATTCAAATTCATCTGTACTCATTTGGTGACAAAATGATGGAGGAGCAAATGTTGCATCAGTATCAGCTCCAGCGTATTTTATCTGAATATTAAAAAAAAAAAAAAAAAAAAGACCAACAATGTTTTCTGCAGAATATTTGCAAAAACTGGTTTAATTAATTGATCACCCAAAAACATTTAGTAGAGAAGATATGGAAGAGAGACTCTAAAATCTACTTTCTCTCTCCTGTACTACTTGAGTGAGCTCCAGTAAGTCAAAAAATGTGACACACAAAGGAAGCATGTTCAACTCTTGAAAGTTATTTTTTCAGTAGAAAATGAAGACATAGGAACTAAAAACCAGCTTTGAACAAAACAAAATATGGCATCAGGGAAGGAAACAGAAAATATAAAATAACTAATAACTGATCAAGTAAGGATGGCTCTAAAAAAAAAAAAAAAAAAAAAGGTCAAAAAGGTCAGAACGTTAATGGAAATATTTTATAATCATTCACAAAGAGAGTGTGACCAACAAGAAAACATCTTAGAGTTTTTGTCTCTCAACCATTCAGGATTTGCTTAGTTTCATGTAAACACAGAGTTAAGGTTGAATATCAGTACTCAAAATTAGTTAGCAGTTAGACAGAACAAAGTCTTCTAATTGTTGAACTTCAGAGAACAAAGGATAAACTTGACCTAGAAACACAGAGACATAAGAGGCTTCTACAATAGATACTTACTTGGACTCTCTGGAGATGTACGACATGATCCTCTATGGAAGATTTTAAAGTAGAAGGAACACTTAAGATCTCTTGATAATTATCCATGAGAAAAGATACTAGTTTAGCAGCAAGCAGTTCATCCAAATCTATCTCATCCTTTGAGCAGAGAATACAACGGGAAAATGCCTGAACCATCTGGGGAAAAAAAAAGTAAACATGATTATCATGTATTTTTGTGTTCTGGGAGTGAGGAGTAGGGAATCAGACTGCATTTGAAAAGTGATTTTGTAGAACAAGTGTTTTAAGACCACAATATTTATTTATTTATTTTCAAATCTATCTTTTTAATATATTAAAAAAACTATTTGTTTTGTACAGTGACATTATGTGAGTGGACTGAAGATTACTCCTGCCTCGTTCAGATAATCCAATCCTGAATTTAGACTCAGAATGGATGAATTAATTTTATTCTCAAGACTCTATCAAATAGCTACTTCACATGGCTGTTTGCAGTAAAACAGAGGCAAAGTATTTAAAGATACTTTTTAAAATAACACAGAAATTTAATAGAAGTTAAGTATGAGAGGGAAAACTTAATACCACTATTTTGAAAACAAACTAAATTTTAGGTCCAGTTCACTTCATGTAATCTCATGCTCACACATTACATTACAAGACTTTTCTGTTGTGCACCAGTCACCTCTAATGTTAAAAGCACAGAAAGCAATACGGATTTCTGTCATGTACCGCAAACTACATAGCTGAATTAAAACTTAGTACAAAGTACTTGGACTGTAAGGATTCACTTCTAAAAATAACATTTAGATCACAACATAATTATTTTAATGAAAGACCGTTTACAGTTAATTAAATTATAACCTTAGCAGTCAAAAATTTAATTATTTTAATCAAATGCTATTCATAGTTAATTAAAAACTTAATTGCTGTGGAACAAATTTAGATTTATGCATGTTACTCTAGGATTTTTACAGAATAGCTCTACAGCTTAGTTTTCCACTGCAATTCATTTTCAAGACTATAAAATTAACCAAAATAAATACATGTTCTTAGCCAGCTGGAATTGTTATGTCTAATAGCTTTGTAATAAGATGCTGTTGCAAACATCAGTGATATCTCTACAAGTGATCCTAAATAAAACACATCAGCAAAAACTAGAGCTTTGAAAAAGCTGAATAAAATTATTTTCAGAGATTTCTGTGGTGAAAAAAAATTAATACTGAAATAAATTGGTAGGTTTTTTCTTAAATGGCTCAAAAAATTCAGCTACTTATTTCTTACTATGACTGAGACAGGCAGTCTTTTTTATTCACATTGCAGTGATAAAGAACACCAGAGACCTCATCTGCTGGTTTTTTTGTTTGTTTGTTTTGGGGTGTTGTTTGCTTGTGTTTTGGGGTTTTCTACTGAATAGAGAACTCAGTGGCGATTTAACTCTGAAAGATGAAGAAACCTCTAAATTCTGAACATGTTCTTTGTGTGCTCACAGATTACCAAGGAATTCCAGTTTATTCAAATTCAAATTAACTTTCCACATAGATAGAACAGACAGGCAAGCAAACTATATTAAGTATACACTCTCCAGTAAGATCCAAAAGTCTTGTCCAGACCTTTTGCCTCATATTTATACCCACCAAAGTTCTGGTCCTCACTGATTCAGAAAGAGGTGGCAAATCCTTGTTAACACTAATTCTTGCCATCATTCTCACCAACAGCTGTAGCCTTTTTCGGTTTTCTGGTGGCAGCAGGAGACAAGATATCTGAAGAGCTTCTACAGCCTTGCTGTGTTTTTGCAGCAGTCCTGGTTTATACAAGATCAGGAGATTGGGCAATATTTCTCAGTTATGTATTTCCACAACATTTAACATAACAATTCTAAATCTAACTCCTCAAATTCTTTTCTTACTTATTCAAGGCTGCCTTAGAACGTCAGTCCCCAAAGAGACTAGGAAGATACTCCTAGAATTGGACTACTAGAACTGGGCAGCTTGTCTAATCTATTTAATTTCCTCCTGATGCACTGAAAGATATTAATTAATAACCATAACCATGAACTCTGGATATTAATTTACAAGAAAAACTACAATGTTTTAGTTCATCCTTTGCTCTTTTATACCCTCTGTTCTAAACACAACTGAGATGGTATACACAGATGTAGCAACCACATTAAAATTAAGTATGTGGCAACAATAAGAAAAACATTAACATGTGTTTATGCATCAGTAACAGCTATGACAGTACTGACACATCCCTCACACCTGTAGACGTTAAATCTATGCCTAACTCTTCTTCCAGACTCTTGAGAAAACATTCCTGTGAGCACTTTTAGAGATATTTGAAGACTGGACAGGCACAGTAGAATGTGAGAAACGTACTTTATAGGTACCTAACTATAGTTAGGTACCTATAAATGTACCTATAAAGAGGTCTTGTCACCAAAATGTCATTCTATTTTGCCTTTATAAGGCTCAGCAAAGGAAGCATCTATTACAAATTTGCCTTAACAGCATTAGTATCAGAATGAGAGTCAGGAACCAAAATACCTGCATGACTGACACCTAACAGTAGTTTCTATTAAAAAAGGAGCAAGGAAGAAAACAACCAGAGGCTTTTTTTCCCCCCCTTAAGATTATAGAGGGTGGAAGAGATCTCTGGAGAATATACGGACCTCTTCCCATGCTCCATAGCAGGTTCATCTACAGCAAGATGCCCAGGCCTGTGTCCCATTAGGCTTTGAATACCTTTAAGATGGAGTTTTCACAGACTCTCTGGTCAACCACTTTCACTGTTTGACCACCTTCCAATTAAAATCTTAATTTCCTTTATAGAAATGAGGTTTCCTATGCTTCTGTTCCTGATCATTGTCTCATGCCCTCTCACTGAGTACCACTGACAGAAGTCTGGCTCCTTCTTTAGTCCTCCCATACGAATCTTTTATACACATTAATGATATTCTTCCTGAGCTTCTCTCTTCAGGCTAAACAGTCCCTGCTCTTCCTATATGACACATATTCCAAGACTTAATTTCTGTGGTGTTTCACTGGACTTGCTGACTAGTGCAGAGAAAACATTTTCCTCAATCTGCTGGCAATGCTCTTAATGCAGTTATGGATGCTGCTGATATTCTTTGCCTCAAGGACACACCACTGGCTTATGGTCACATTAGTGCCCACCAGGACTTCCAAGTTCCTCTCAGCAAAGTTCCTTTCAAATCAGCCACCCCCAGCATTCAGTGGTGCATGAGCTTGTTCCTCCCAGGAGAGGGCTTGGCATTTCCTTTTTTTTTTTTAATTTCATGAAATTCCTATTTACCTATTTCTCTAGCCAGTCAAGGTCCCTCTGCATGGCAGTACAGTCCTCTGCTGCATTAACCACTCTTCGCCATGTTGCATGTTCTGCATGCTAGGTTAGGGCAGTCTGTCCTTGTTTAGGACAGAATGTCCCACCATTGAAGTGTTAACCATTACTGGCACCATTATCAGCCCTGGGATACTTCCCACTGAGGAACACACAGCTGAGCTTTGTGTCACAACACTCTGAACCCAGGAAATCCACTGATTTCTGAGTTTACTTCACTACCCACTTATTCAGCCTGTATTTCCTCAGGTTACCTATAAGGATGTGATGGAAAACAATGCTGAAACCTTTACTACTCTCAACATAAATAGTATCTACCACTACTAACCCCTCATCACCAATTTGGTCAGTTCCATACTGTGTGAAAAGTGGAAGCTGTTATTAAAAAAGAAATGTGCAGTAGTAAGTAGGGCAGTCAAAAGAGAGTATTTCAAGGAGAGTGGTAAAGACTGAAGTTAATTTTCAAATCAAACTTTTTTCTAATTTCAAAGAAAGATTTAGAAAGCATACTAGTGCATATATTTAGAAGATATGGTTCCACATTAACACCTCACTTTTTTGTGAAAGAGACCACAAAATTAAGTTTTGACTTTCTGAAACATTGCACGATTTTTGTTGATTTCCACACACAAATTATCATGAAATCTTTCTTCTAATTTTACATCTGTGAAATAAAACTCCTAAAACCTGAAAGATATGAAAAACATGGAAAAGGAAACAGAAATAGAGTATGAAAGGAGAGGAATAATTTTAAAAAATATTACCATGAATATCTGTTGTTTCAGAAAAAGAAGTCAAAAACAGAACTATATTCAGTATGAAGAAAGACTGTCAACTAACAAAGTATAAAAATACTAAATTTCAGAAAGAGAAGTGTTATTCTGAATTCCTCTTTCATCTCAATAGTTTATTCAAAGCAATGTTGATCACACTGAATGAAGCTCAAAAAACTGTCATGCTACAAAGCATGCTTACTTTTCAACTCAGTAGATCTTTCTGAAATGCAACCATAAAACATAATCACGTATTTTCACTTTTATTGTCTTTCAATAGGCCATCTATAGGACCAGATAGGTTAATATAATATAGTGTGAACTCTTAAAAGTTATAGCTAATAATGAAGCTATTGGTTCATTGAAGCAGTAGATTAGTTACTGTCATTTCCAAATTTAAGCAACAAAGTATTTCAATTTCCTTCAAATGTCATATTTCCAGAGTTAAAAACTGCTTACAGCCCAAATCCTTTCTAATCTAGGCTTCAGTCAAGCAATTTCTAAAAGCTTGTGAGAGCTTTTAAGACATTTAAACATCTGTAAAAAAAGAAAAATCTGTTTAAATCCATCTGTTAGACGCTGAGCCAACAGAGGCGTTTAGAAATTATAGACAAGCAATGGAAGACTTTTGAACTATTGTGATCAAAAGAATACAAAAAAAAACAACACTACCTTGTGATATAAAATAAATTTAAATATTAAACTGTCCTCTACAAAGAATAGAAAGGACAGATCCTAAACAATCCAGCTGTGATACTATTTAGGTACAATAAATTAGGAAACTATTTCTAAAGAATATTTTTTTTAATTACATCCCAAACTACTTACCTAACACACTGACAAAAACATCAAAAAAATGAAATGTTAGAAGAGGTTCTTTCATCTGGTCAAAGTAGTCGACTATAGTTTTGAAGACATCTCTTTCAAAGCCTGCATATGTAGGCTGCTTCAAATCTGAGCAACTGGGCCCTATATAGGAAAAAAAAGAGGGAGGCAAAAAAGAGAAAGAGAATATTGATTTTAAGGCACCAACCAGATCAGTGTTTTCTAATCCAGCTCATAAAAATGCACCATTAGAGAAATAAAGAAAAGAAGACTCATTCTTCAAAATAGCTGAAATTTTATTGATCTACTGAATTGACCCATGCCCAATGGGTCTAGTGAAGACACATAGTGGTGGTATTTTTCCCCCTCTGAATTTACTTACAATTAGCTAGACATTTCATCGCAGATAATATCCAGTGAGGTAGTTCCTCTGCATGGGAAAGAAGCAGACAGAAATTAAAAGGAGAAAAAAAAAATTAAGAAAAATGTTCAACTGTATGATATAAGCAAAGCTGAAAACACTTTAACATGTGCCCCCTGTACAGTAAGTTAACTGATTACAGAGGAAGGATATACCTTAATGTAGGATCTAGCTTGAATTACATCTATACTTCTGTACCCCCAGTATTCCCTGTCAACCAGTTACACATTCTGCTCTTGCAACTCATTCAGTAAAATGGATCATATCACAAATCCTTAACCTGCCCAGAAAAAAAATTCACTTCCAGCTACACCTGCACCAGTACAATATAGTGAAGTGTTTGCTTTGCACTGCAGATGATGAAAAGCAGTTGTACATTCAGCTCTGTAATTTCTATAAGGTGGAAGTTAATATTTTAAGGTGCTCTAAACTGTGTTTAAAATGAACACGTACACACTCTGAAGGATGTTTCATTCACAACCAAACTATGTTTCAATATTATATTTAACTTCTCTGCACACTTGTGAAAACAATGTTGGCACTAACACTGTGATATAGCAGAGCAGAAAAGATGCTTTGTTTTCTCCCTCATGTGGAAAGAAGTTCTGAACATGGTGCTGTCTTCAAAACACATTGAAAACTCAAAACTTTTTTAAGTATCTCTCAGTGTACATTTTGGCTCTCTCTCAACTTTTAATATATTTTTTCTTCATGTAAACACTCCAGTTCAGGCAGTTAAAATGGAAGGTCTGAGAAAGACAACCTGAACTGAATACGTCCCTATCTTTATAAATGGTAAAAAGTTGCTCCTGTTTCATCTTTATTTTTCAACTCTACTAAAGCCAGAGTATGTTTAAGAGAGTAAATATGAAATAAACACTGATTCTTATAAATGGGATGTCAAAGGAGAACAATGGCATTTTACTTTGTAAAAACTTTAGCATAAATGTAGTCATACAAGTACAAAAATGCTACAGGCTAGTATAAATTAGAACTAATACTTTATACAAATAAACTACAATATAAAAAACTTAAATGAAAACTTCTAAAATACTCACTTGATTTATCTTCTAAAGTGACAATGCCTTGCTTATTGACGTTGTATGCATTTTGAACTATATGTTTTGAATTCACAAGTTTGGCATCTAACACTTCATCCAGAGAATCCAAACCCAAGACCTTTTGCAATCTATAAAAATACATAAACATATAGTTCATAAACCATCTAGTCTGGAAAACACAAAAATGAAGAATTAGGATAGATACAATTCTGAAAAAAGGAGACTTTCGTTTCACAGAGAGTAACCCCAGCTGGACAGCAGCCATAAGGGTCATCGAGTGCAACTCCTGCTCCTCATAGAACTACCTAGATTCATAGAATTTTCTGAGCTGGAAGGAACCCACAAGGATTACTGAGTCCAATAGCACAGTCCCAAAAATCACACCCTGTGCCTGACAGTGTTGTCCAAATGCTTCTTGAACTCTGGCAGGCTTGGAGCTGTGACCACTTCCCTGGGAAGCCTGTTCCAGGGCCATGAAGAACCTTCTTCTAATATCCAACCTAAATCTCTGCTGACACAGTTTAACACCATTCCCCCACATTCTGTCTCTGGTCACCAGAGAAGAGATCAGTGCTTGCCCCTTCTCTTCCCCTCATGAAAAAGCTGCAGACCACAATGCAATATGCCCTCAGGTTCATCTTCTCTGGGATGAACAAGTCAAGTGACCTAAGCTATTCTTCGTGGCTGCTCCTCTATACCTTTCACCACCTTCATAGTTCTAAAAAAGTTTCATTTTAGCATCTAGAAAAGATTTAGTATTTTTAGTATCCCCAAAAAAGGTAATTTTAGCACCTAAAACTAAAGTGACCCTAAGATTAGCTCAGTTGGTTGGATCACTGTGCTAGTAGCATCAAGGTTGCAAGTTCAATCCCTGTACAGGGCCATTCACTTAAGAATTGGACTTGATGAGCCTTGTGGGTCCCTTTCAACTCAGAACATTCTGATCCTGTAAAACATATGACTAAAAGCGTCATCCAGATGCTCCTTAAACCCTGGCAGGCTTAGTGGTGGGCCAATTTCCCTGGCGAACCTGTTAGAGTGCCCAACCACTCTCTGGGTAAGGAACCATTTTCTAATGTGAAGTCTGAAGTTCCTCTAACACAGCCTGATTCCATGTCCTTGTGTCCTATCACTGGTCACCAGAGATCATCCACATCTCTGACCCCCTTGAATTTGTAGGATGAGAAGAGGTCCCCGTTCAGCCTTCTCAAAGCTGAACAAACCAAGTGACCTCAGCCTCTCCTCTCAAATCTTGCCCTCAAGACCTTTCACCATCTTGGCTGCCCTCCTCTGAACATACCCTAGTGGTCTGATGTCCTTTATATATTAAAGTGCCCCAAACTGCACACAATACTCAAGGTAAGGCCGCACCAGTGCAGAGCAGAGTGGGACAATCCCCTCCTTTGACCTGCTGGCAATGTTTTGCCTGACGCCCCCCAAGGACACGTTAGCTGTTTTGACTGCCAAGGCAGACTCATATTCTTTCAATTTACCATCAAGCCAAACCCACAGACCCCTTTTCAATGGATTGCTCTCCAGCCTCTTGCCCCTCAGTTTGTACATATAACTGGGGTTACCCCATCACAGGTGCAGAATCTGACGCTTGCTCTTGTTAAATTTCATACATTTGGTGACTGCACAGCTCTCTACTCTATCCAGATCTCTCTGCAGGCCCTCTCTACACTTGAGGGATTCCACAGCTCCTCTTAACTTAGTATCATTGGCAAACTTACTTAATGTGCATTCAATTCCTGCATCCAGATCATTTATGAAAACATGAAATAGCACAGGCCCTCAAATGGAGCCCTGAACACTACTACTGCTAATTGGTCACCAACCTTTGGTAATCACATTTACTATAACCCTTTGTGCCTGACCCATGAGCCAGTTGTTTACGCAACATTATTAAGGACTTGTCTAGCTGCATGCTGACAGTTTACCTAGAATGATACTGTGAGAGACAGAATTAAAAGCTTTGCCAAAATCCAAAACAATAACATCTACTGGCTTCCCTTGATAAAGGATGACCTTATCAAAAAAAGGAAATTGAGTCAGTTAAGCAGGACCTTCCCCTATTGAAACTGTGCTGGTTATGACCAATGACTGCATTGTCTCTCAAATGTTTTTCATTAACTCCCAAAATTACCTTTTCTGTAATTTTACCAGGTACTGAAGTGAGACTGACAGGCCTGTAACTACCAGAGTCTTCATTCTTAGCCTTCTTAAAACTTGGGAAAATATTTGACAGCTTCCAGTCAACTGGAACCTCTCCAGACTCCCAAGTCAGCTGAAAATAATGAGAGAGATCCTGCAATGACATCATCCAGCTCTTTCAGTACCCTGGGATGAATCCCATTGGGCTCCAAAGATTTAAGCACATCTAGCTGAAGCTGTAAGTTTCTAACAAGTTCAGGGTCAGCTGTGAGTGTCCCCATTCCCCCAGTCATGGTCTTCCAAAAGAGAGCTCTGGGGGTCACAGGGGTCCATCATTAGACTTAGAGAGGCCACAGCTTTCTGCCATGTGAATACCATCTCCCTGGTCAAGCTGGAAGGGTTTCAGCATCTTTCCACACAAACTGCTGTGCTAACCCTGTTTGCTAGTGCTACACAGGGCCCTCTGTGTGCAGGAGGGGCTTGGCCACAATTGCCCCTGGCCCTGTCACCCAGGTCTCATCAGGCGCTACCAGGTGAGCTGCAGGCAGAGGCCAGAGGGTATCTCCACTCCCCTGCGATTTCCTTGGTTGAGGAAACCTGGCAGTGCACATGCTGCCAATCGTGCTGTCACGCAAGCTGCTTGCCTCAGCACTGAGTTCATTACACACAGATACAGCTAGGTTTACATTAAAGTAATCATTAGGAAGGCCTCAACTGTGCAGTAATATTAGCTAATGTATGTAATTTTTTTACCCCTGCATAAATTGTCTAAAACAATGACTAACTTTGCATAGGATATTCCTTTTGAATATAGCAAAGAATATCTGACTCTCAAAGCCTTCAGCATGCAATTAGCTACTCCATTTATGTCATACAAAGGATTGTACTTGGCACTGAAATGTTTCATAGTGTTGCACTGCTACATAAGCAGTTCTATTTCATAGCAACAAGAAAAAAAAAGAGGAAGACTGAGAGAAAAGTGATTAAACAAGACAAAGCTCACACAACAAAAGGATGTGTATAACACAACATGGAAAACGTCAAGAGGTACTAAGCACAGTAAAGCTTTTCTGCAGACTTGTTTGCTGAATTTGTTAGCCAAATAACAAATGGTAGAATTAGTCTAGACAATATGGCTTTGAAGGCAGCGATGAAAAGTGAGTGGGTGAAATTAAAAGCCTTACCAGAGAAGACAGACAAGACTATTACCTACTACATAGTGTTACTATAACTTTGAGCAAATGACTCACAAGTATACTCACCGTGACAAAGTCATGGATTTCCATATCTCTTCTATATTTGTTTGTGTTAGCTCTCTACGGAACACAAGTTTGCATGCTGGTACTTCCCCTATAGCTATACTGTGTCGCTTGTACCACATGTCAGAGTTCTGAAATCAGAAAAAACTCTCCTCATTAACTGGTGACCTTTCAAGTATTAAACAGCATAATATAGTTATAGTACAACATTTCAAGTGTTTCTAAATTCCAGTAAAGTCTACAGGCTGCATGTGAGTGTGTTTCACAGATGCGAAACTTTTTTCTCAATCACACACACAACTTTTCTCAGTTCCATAGCTTGTCCAAAGATGAAAAATTATGTGTGTCAGAATAACCATTAAAGTTCAGGAGTCAGTGGCCTTTAATCCTGTGTTCATAATTAAAATCATTTCATTTAGTATTTTAAGATTAAATATCTGCTTATAGAAAACTTATTGGAAAAATATGAGATGAGATACCAAAGAATTAGAAACAATTCATCCTTGTTCAGCATATACTGATCATAACTAAACACTAAGTTCATTAGCCAGTTCTACACATGAAGAAA
>JAWWEW010000088.1:53038321-53058502 GCA_035583185.1 Anabacerthia variegaticeps | reverse complement strand
GGGGGGGGGGGGGGGGGCCGGGGGGCGGTGTGGGGGGAAGGATGGGCGGAAGGATGGGCGCGGTGAGGGGAGCGGTGAGGGGAGCGATGGGGCGGTGACGGCGGAGGCAGCAGCAGCAGCAGGGCGGGGCGCAGCGAGCAGCAGGCGGAGCGCAGCGAGTTCCGGCCGAGCGCGGTCCCGAGGTGCGGTGAGAACGGTGAGCGAGCAGCGGAGCAGGGCAGGGCGCCCAGGGAGGGCGTGGGGCCCCTGGGCGGAGGGACCCGGGAGCCGCCGGCACCAATCCTGCGGGGTGCGCGGCATGACCCCGCCCCAGCAGGGCCAGGGGACCCGCTGTGGGCCCCCACCCTCACCCGGGTCAGACGTGCGGTCTGTGAATAACCACCCGGAGAAACAGAACACAGCCTTGGCATTAACTAAAAAAAAAACAAAATGTAAAAAAAAAAATAATAATAATAATCAATGAAACAAAACAAAAACGAACAAAAAAACCCCAAACCAACATTTATCAATGTTTTAAGGTTGTTTCCAATCAAACCTTTTGTTCAATGATTTTTCTTTGAATTCAGGCCGTGTGTGGGAGAATAATTACTTACAATTATACTTGACACTGTAGAGAAGACAGGGATTGATGCTAGTCTCACAGAGGTAATGGAGTTATGTTAGCTTTTTATGAGCATTTGAAAGAAAGGGTGATTCAGAAAGTAAATAGGAACCTGTTTTAAGGTAGGAGATTTTGATGTGGGGTCAGCTATGCTGCATGGGCAGGGATGTAACAAACTCCTCTGATATCTATTACAGATGAGATATCTGCCAAGTTTTAGGACTCCCATGGGAGAGGAGTGGCTGCTAACACTAGTGTTTCACCTCCCCCAAGTCTAAGGAAAACAAAATTCCCCTCGTAAGTCAATGTTCACCTTAACGTGGATGACTTTGCTGACTTGCACTCCTCTGTCTATCCTAACTCAAATGTATGATACACTCTAAGCATGTAAGATGCACACTTTTTAGGTACAGAACGAATTTGTGTGATTCTTCCATTGTGTGTAGGACAGGATTTAATAACATTTTGTACTATTGGCATAGTTACACTTTATGCTTCTTCTTAGGATACATCCATACAACTCACTGAAACAATGCATTCTTTTTCTCCAAATGCCTCATAACTGACAGAAACTAAACCACTGTGCAAGAAATTATTGCAGCAGGAATCTGACAGGGCACTTGCTGACAGACCAAGAATGATTAACATCTCCAGTTTCTGCTCCTCCTTTTTCGTAATCTCAAACAATTGACTCTGTAAGCCTTTGGCTACCATACGACTGCTGGAATTGGAAGTTTTTCCTGGTTTCTTGCTGTTGAAGCATCTGTCCACATGCAGCACTCCTTAGTTTTGGCCCCGTATACTCTCAGCTTGTACTTAAGCCCAAGTGAGTTTGTGGAATTAGTTGCAGATCTAGGTCTTGAACTAATAAACAAGTACACTGTCCCCTCATACCCAGCTGCAGGGTGCATTCTTCTATCCATATTTATGGGGCAGGAAAGCAGATATGGATGCAAAATTGGAAACCAGAACTAGGACCTCGCCTAGCAGCACAGGAATGCTCTGTAAGACTACAGAGTAATGGCTACTTCCCTGCATAAGAAGCAGAGGGTGCTATCATCCAGTTTACATTACAGACTAGCTATTACAGCCTCTCCCTCAAAAGGCCTGCATTTCCCAAACACATTTGAACATGCAGCCTCAAGAAGGCCTAAAAGAACTATATTCTCCTATTTCCTTCATCAGTACTTAGAAAATAAATTAATATATATGAAAATAACCCCAAACCAAACAGAAAAAAAAAGGCACAAAAAAAAACCCCACCCAAAACAAAACAAACACACAAGAAAAAAACCAAAAAACACACAACAAAAAAAGCCCCCAGATTTTAAATATAAATCTGGCAAATCCTTTCCTGCTATTTGAAAAAACAGCAATAGATTTCTGTCTTCAAGAGTTGATCCCCTAACACTGAAAGCCAAGGACATACATACAGGCTGGAGGCTGTCTGGATTTGAGACTTTGAGTCAGTGATGGATTGCGTTTCCCAATGAAATGGGACTCTGTGTGGTCCCTGATCACAGCATCCCAGCTCTCCATGATTCCTCTCCATATGCCAGGATGTTGAGAATTCAGCACTAGGATCAAGCATCTAAAATTCAGGAGTCGCAATACAGATCTCAAGTCATCCAAATACTTTCTGATCTGCTTTCAAACTGTCATGAGAGCTGACAGCTATAGGGATTAAATTAGTGGGAAGATAAAATACAAATTATTTTGTTATTTGTTTTATAAAAAAGACTCAATGTAATCTCAAAAGATTTACAACTCATGCTCACAATAAAGTTTAAATTCTTTTAGCTTTTATAATGCACCATAACAATACAGTGTTCAGGTAACAGAAGTTGCTGTCTTGGAATTGTACAACAGGGAGGTACTAAAACCTGCCTCAGAGCTCTGGGTATTTGAAAATCCCACATATCAAATCAAGTACAAAGCAAGTATTACAAGCTGCTTTTCTTTAGTGTTAAACATAATAGAAAACCGTATGTTTAAAGGTAACATAATTTAAACACCTTTAACTCATTTGCAGGTCTCTTGTGTGCACCAATTCCTTAATAAACTCATGCACTAAAAATGCAATTTACGAATAGCTAGTTCCTTTGATTTCTATATATGTGTGACCCTAACAATCTACCTAACCATGGAAAACAACATACTGGTTAATTCCTCACAGACTGGAGCTATGCCCAGTCACCACTGCCTCCCCCACTCTCAGAAACCAGAGAATGTCACATATCTTTTTGCCTGGTTCTGGACAAAGTAACTGGTACTATTAATGGAATAGTTTTATCCTTGAGTTGAGAAAAATAAACAATTATAATAATGAAAAAAACAACACAGACTTTTTCTAGGCATGTATTTCAATAGATAATGGAAATGGAAGAAAGTAGAGCACAGTACAATCATGCTAGGCAATATTTAAACTTCAATCAAAAAAAATTACTTTTTTAATTTTATTTCAGTATTAAGATTTTGGCTATTGAATTACAAGATTCAGTAATTCCCTTAGCCCTCCCACAAACAGTATATGCTACCAATATAAAATATATTCATAGATACATTGAATAATAAGTATATTAGGCTACTACAGTGAACAAATCAGTAAGATGTTTTGATCACTACAAGGTCGCTACAAGACAATTCAAATAATCCCCATATTAGTAGCTTTCCAACATTTACGATAATGTCCAACTGAGTAGAACATGAAATGAATTAAGTTCTCTTAGTAAAAGACAGTGTATCCAAAAATCTATGATCTTCAAATGAAACGCCATGCCTTGACGGATTACCATACAATCCTTCTTTTAAAGTAATACAGTTTATAAACAGACATAATATTTATGTATTGACTGTATTAATAAGCTTTAGGTTCTATAAACAGTACTTACTGAAGCTGACAGTCTCAGTGACTTAAAACATTTAAGGTAAAGTAATTTTTATCCCCCTCAGTGTTCAAAGTACTCAGTACTTTTCATGCACATTTTAATTTTCCTAATTGTTATCCTGTTTTCATGCATTTTCTAGATAGAGATCATCTATCTTTTTTTTTTTAAATCAGAGATCCACAGTACTACCCCCTCCTCCCCCCATATTCTGAATCCCAAATAACTTATGGTAAAAATACAAATTCTGTTTTGGAAGAAAACATACAAAATATACACCATGTAGTGTGCGCACCTAAATATCTTGATTGTCAAGTAGTGCAAGTTTCCCCTTTGACATATATACTTTTTGGTTTCAGAGACAAGATTTTGTTTTACTGATTTTTGCTGATCCCATTTCTTGCCATCTTTGGTAGTCTTTGTCCCTTTGTGTAAGCGTGGTACCAGAAGTGGAGAAACAAGACTAAAAACATAGAGCCATATAGCCAAATAATAAACATGAAAATTGGATACTGGTATGGACAATCATCCATGATGTAGATTTGTCCTATATGGGCTGTAATCATAATAAACTGCACCTGGAGGAAGAAGGTGAAGAAAAGTACTTTTAAAATAAATTACAGACTTACTACAGAAGTTTAAAAAAAATCAGTATAACTTGTATCCAGAGAAACAGAAAGCAGGAACAGAGCTGGGGGAAAGTGGAAACCAACAGGGACAGCAACACAACTTCTTAATATGACAAAGATGCACCTTCACAGCCCCTCTCCCAAAATGATGCTCCACTGAAAAACAGTTTTACAGAATAAGGGAAGAGAGGTTCTGGCACAAACTGAGTGACAAGCAGCACTAAGAAACTCATAGCAGGAGAATGAGATTCTACCCTGGCCAATTCAGAGAAGGATGGAGGCAAACAGTGTCTGATCAGTGAGAAATGGGAGGCCGCTTTAGAGACAGTAGCCAGGATTAAAAAAAAAAAAAAAAACACAACCAAAAAACCTAACATCAACAACAACAAAAAACCCAAACAAAACCAAAAAAAAAAAAAAAAAAGAAAAAGAAAAAAAAAAAGAAACATTACAGGGTTTGGGAACATAAATCCCCACCTTCCCTGCACAGTAGCACGTGACAAAAACATATTCCACATAAACTACAAGTTTGTAGTCCACTGGTATTTCCTCCAAGACAAAGACACCAAGTTATAAATATTCAAGCTATGTTGTTCAGAGCTGCATATGGTTACATGAACTACTCTACTAACATCAGCCCTAGTGCAAGAAAACAGGGTGCTCCTTTCCCCTCCTCCATGAGTATCCTTGCTCATGATAAGCCAATTGTTTAGCCAAAAACTGAATTTTGAAAATCCACCTATTGAAAAAGACAAGAATGAAAAATCACCCAGAACCATAACCTCTTGAAAGTGATCTAAAGATGATAAAATATTTAATGCAATTACTGCAAGAGTGTTTTTTAATTCTCTGGGGTGGAGAGAGGACCCTGAAATTATCTCACTTGATTAGAACATTTGCTACTAACACCAAGGCTGTGGGTTTGATCCCCCTATAAGTCATTCACTTAACAGCTGGACTCAATGAACCCTGTGGGTCTCTTCCAACTCATGACTCTGTGATTAAATTCTCTAAACAAACATTTTCTATGAAAGAACATATGAAATTCTAAAGAAACACTTTTTCCCTTTCCTCACTACTAGTTACATATGTATTCTGAACATTAATGTATTTTCTTGATATAAACTTACATTTTAATAATTTTAATATATGCAGTGAGTTTTGTAAATGTATTTACCAAGTACTGCATAATGGAAAAGCTTGTGTGTCTAAATCCATGATTATAGTGAATGCTGAAGTCAGCAGATTCAAGTATGTAACTGGGGAGCTCACACCTTTTGTTTTCCTCAATTAAAACATGAGTAAACCTTGTACCAGCTGTAAGCTACACACAGGAACATAATTGAAAGTACAAATTTATTGCATTAAGTCTGTGTTAGCCACAATCACTTTTTGGAGAGTTATATATGTCAAAAATGGTTACTCACAAGTTGTATAGTTGTCATGTACTTTTTCCACCACAAATATTTATGGTAGGCTGGTCCCAAAGAACAGATTCCATAATAAGTGTACATGACAACGTGGACAATACAATTCAGCAAAGCATGAAATGTTCCTAAACCACCTGTAGAAAAACAAAACACAGTAGTGGTATTGCATCAGGTATTTAAAAAGCCACCTCAAATCCTAGCAGATATTTTGAGTAAGGGTAGGAAAAACATGTACCATAAAATGCAGATTTTGATGAAACCTCAAGGTATGTAACCTGAATTGGGTTGATATCAGTTCTGAGGGATCATGTGAGTTTCGTGTCTCAGAAGAAGCTTATCTAAGCATTTCCAAAGCAGCAATAAAACCTAGCTGATCTAATGATCTGTAAAAAAATTTTAGTGGAATCTTTTGGTCTTTGAGTTAATTTTTGAAATTTTTATTAAAGCATTTATGTGATGGAGACACGGAGAATTTAGCAGAAACTGTTCCTCCTTGTTTTCACTTCCTTCCTAGACTTCATGATGAACTTTGCAATGCTGTGGAGGGTAAGTAGCAACTCTCTCCTCAACACAGATTTCCAGATTCCCAGGGAAAGAAATACAATTCCAGACAGTAAGTTTTTGTAATTGTGAACTAAGCAATCATGAATCCATGTCCATCCCAAAATATACTTACAGTGAAAAAGAAACTTAAGTAGGCCCATTTGGGGCAGATTTACAACTGAAACTGGCAACATGAGCATTTCACAGCACAAGTAAGGAAACACTTATTTTTTCCCTTGGATCAACTATGGAATTAGATGATTGTCCTCAAAGTAGTTTTATTTTAATGAATGCAAGAAATTAGAGGTAAAAGTGATCCAAAAAGTGGCAGACAGCAGAGTATTTTTAAGAGAACTATGAACATGAAAATACTGAACATTAAAAAGAAAACGAGACATTTAGTGCAAAAAAAGAGTGCTATTTTCCCATTAAGAATCATTCCAATTAAAAATAAAACATATTTTATGTTTTTAGTAGCTCACACTACTCTTCCAGCTTGACAGAGCATAACTGCTCCAGCTGTGATTGCAAACTTTCTCTGAAACTTAGCTATTTGTATTTTTAAAAATAATTTGAGTGTTCTTGCAGTTCAAGCATACATACTTTTTTTGGCTTACACAGTGAATATGGAGAAGAAAAAATAAATAGTTAAAGCAGAGAAAAAAGACAAAAACAACCTAATCAACAGTGCAAAAATATGCACCGAAAGGCAACATTATACTAAGCACCATTTTACAATTCTCTATTTATATCAGATCAGAATCAGCATCTCCATCCAAACCTATTGTTTTTTTTACAAACAGGTTGACAACTTGATAGATGCTGCTATTTAGAAAGACAAACACTGCTGAAACTGAATACAAGATAATCATCGGCAGGACTGAAATTCTTGGAAAAAATTTTAAGTTATCAAACAGAAAAATATTTAGAAAGATAAGTGTAAAGATAAGCAATAGAGTTTTTGGAATAAACACAGCTCACATGAATATGAGGGACTATTACTAGCAGAGGACATGCAATTCTTGCACACTTTGCTAAGAGTATTTGTCAAGTTATCACATGGGAAATTTGAATCTTATGCAAAATCAGAAGCCTGTAGCTGGTATACTGATCCAACGTCCAGATAAAAGGTAGAAAGTTAATCACATAAAAATGGAAAATTTTCAAGGTCAAAGAGGAGGAACTGCTATTTGCTGCAGGTTTTCTTTTGCAGACCCATAAACATACTGAGGTGTATGCTGAGAAACCTATTCATAATTTTATCATTCACTTAATACCAGTTACTCAGCAAGATTTGAGAAATACATAATCAATTCACCAGTTTTCTAATAGCAGAAACTCAACAAATACAGCAGAAGTATATCCTTCTATACACTAGGAAAAGCTGCACACTGGACAGGTACAAAAGATCCCACCTACACATTTTCTGGACTACTTCCAGGTTCTACTTTTGTATTCATAAAACAGACACTAACAGATCACATTTAATAAGCAATGGTTCTCTTCATCAATTCATCATCAATTTTCTGGGGAAAAAACCCAAAAACATGCTGCCAGAAAACACAGGGGAATAAACATGTACAAACACCCCCTTATTGTCAGTAAAAACCCCTAAAAGGACCTAAGCAGTCCTAAAAATGAACTAATAAAGGACTATGCATTTCTCCAGTCTGTTCTTTTCAGACTATTCTCATGGCAAGCTGTATTTATTAGTGGTGTATGCTGATAATATAGCATAAGAAGATGCATGCATAGATACACAGAGCAGAAAAGGAACAAGTGAAGGTAAGCTGGTAGTGGACAAAGAATTTCAATTCAGTACAATTCAAATATGTTTCTGTAATAAAGAAAGTCCAGAAAAATATTTCTGTAGTTTTGTGAAAGACAAAGCATTGTATGTAAATAATCCCCACTTGTGCTATGTAAAGCCAGTACAAGTAACTGCAACAAAGATGGAATAATTTCTCAAACAGCAAAAATAATGAGAACAGAGTCTCCCTTCCAACTCAGTTCTTATATTTCAGGGGGATAAATGGTTTTGAAGTTGTTTCAACAGTTATTTGCCCCATGTATCTTTCCTATCACTTCTGAATTTCCAATTACTTCTCATTTTCATATAATGCTTTTTGCTTATATACTACTCTCTCCTCTGCACCTTTTCCCCCCATAAGAAATCACCACTGCACAAAATGCTGTCAAATAGGAAAAATGAGAAATCCCTTCCCATTAAAATAATTACGGTGATCTCAGTTCTTCCATAAAATACTGCAGAAATCTAAATTTAAAAACACTCAGGATTGCAAGATGTTTAATTCTGTTCCTTTTTTTTTTGTCTACCATAGTTAACTTTTACTGCCAGAAGATACGTTCAACATCAACTCAACTCTCTCTCCACTACCTGGAGCAAATTTGACTCCAAACCACCAGGTCCATGGCATGATGGAATGATGAAAGACATGCAGGAATGTAACTTGGTTGTTTTTCTTACGCAGCACAAAAAATATCTGAAACAGATTTTTAATGAACATAATGTTACAGAAAATAATCAAACCCAACATACTTAAAGAAAACCGTATGCATCAGTGCTGGTTGGCCACAACTATATATTTAAGGGTTCTTTGCAGTTGCAGTCTTGGGAGAAGAAGGAAAACTGAGGGTCTGGATATTCGGACTAGTTAGAAAAAAAAATTAAAACTACTATGTAAAATCCACCTATGAAGTCTCAAAAGCCAGGGTAAGCTTTGAAACCAAATGTCCAAGGCTAAACCATTGCCTACATGTGCAACAAACAGTGTAAGATGGACTTGGTTCGATTGCGAAGTCTCTAAAAGCATCAGATTTTAAGTCCCAGAAAATTAACTGAAGGATTAGCAACAGAGAGAGAGAGTAGAAAACAACAGATTAGAGAAATAGCACTTTGTTATGAATACTGACTTAGCTACCCTTGGAAAACAGCACAATTGGACAGAATATATGTAGGTATTCTTAACTGATATTGACAGGCCACATTTTACAGGACAGACATCAAGGGAAGTGTTAAGGGAAGCAAGAGAAAGAAAACTGTAAGAAGTCAGGTCATGCAAAGTGTAGTATCAGATGGTAAGCAAAAAAAACACAGAAGAAAAGAAGTCTGGTGTGGTAGGGAAAACATTTCAAATCAGCTGATTTAAATACAGCTAAGAAATTACTTTTCCAATAAAACCAAACAGCTGATAAGAAACAGGTATCTAGTTGTGTGGATTCAAACAAAACAAAACAAAACAAAAAATTCAGGCTCAGGACTAATTAAAAAGGAGCACTGTAACCTTTGGGGATTAAAGGCAAATATAGGAATAAATTTGTCAGGATTTTCCTGTTTTAGTACTCCTGACCCTTCCATTACCATTCCATTTGCTTTAGTCAGTAAGATCTTCCAGTGTTGAATCATGAGCATTTGCAGATGAAAGTCGGATGCCTAACTTTGCTCAAAGAATGTAGAGCATCCTCACTGGTCATGAGTCAGCTCCTGAACCACCACTATCGCGCCCCACACAATAGCATAAGTAGAACTGCAGCTCATTCCAGCACTCAGAAGCTGGTTTGAAAATATCTAAGCCAACCCTACTTGGTGTCAGTCTTGGGAAGAGAGAAAGGCATACAGCTGCCAGTGGTGAGCAAGGTCTGCATTCTGCTTCAGTGCAATGCTGCTCAGACTTTCTTTGAAAAACGCTAGAGTGCCAGCTGGACATCAAACACTTTTATAGTCATGACCCTCAAGGCAATTCCAGGAATTTAGAGCAGGTAGGTATGGCAATTTTGTGCTGTATTGAGAGCTGATGATGATAATATTCTGAATGGGAAAGATAAATTCTGAAGATGATGTGAAAAAAAAATATTGAGCATAATCGACTGTTTTTTACCTGCAGTGTTGAGACATGCATTGTCATAGCATAACAGGTTAGTGTATTTAGCTGTTAAACAGACAATTTATCTGGTCTCACATTTTTACAGGTGTGTTCCCTCATTAACATTTTTGCTGATAATCAAGGAATGACAGTGTGATAGGACAATCAGATGAGATAATAAGGGTAAACACATGGATAGTATTCTATTGATTGAAGATTGGAGGACTAAATAAAAAGCAATTTATACCCCTGGCCCTGAACAGCACTGGTTCTTCTACTGTGAATAGGAAACATCACTACTTCTTTTATTAGGCTACAAATACTTACAGTGTCTAATAATTCAATGAACTTGGAAAAGAAGTAAAGCCAACAAGTTCGCACCATCTGCAAGAGTGAAAAAAACCAGCTGTCCAATCATAATAGTCATAAACAAAATCAAGCAGCTGCACGACAAGTAAGCAACTATATAAATGAAAGTATTAGGTTAAGTGGTGTCCCAAGGTTGACAGAAATATTTAAGTGTATAATTAGTTTGATTTTTCTTTAAAAACACAAAACATTTTTCAATCCTGAAGGACTTTTAAAACTAAGAACAAGCCAACAAATTCATTTCCTCTTTCTCTCTCCCAACCAACTAACCTCTCCAGTTAACTCACATGCTCTACATTATGCAAGAGGGCATTTCCATTTAGTGCATTCCGCTCTACACCAATGCATTCAGAAAAGCAGGCTGTCCAAAAAGCATTTCTAAAAATAAAGCCAATGTATAACAAAACTACTTTGAACCACCTGGTCTAGTGGAAGATGACCTTGCTAATGGCAGGGGGGTTGGAACTAGATGATCTTCAAAGTCACTTCCAACCCAAACTATTCTATGGTTCTATAACCATTCAGCTTTGTGTTTGGCAACTTACTCTTAGAGCTGTTGGTGACCTCGAGTAGTCAACAATATCACACCGGAATGAGTACCCTGTGGCCCAACCTGACATAAGAAACTGGAGCAAAGAAAAGGAAAAAGGCAAAGATTTACTTTACATCCTTTGAAAAATTCATTAATTTTGGATTAATTTTGCAATCACTAAGCAAGAGGGTAAAACCCATATTAAAAACATGTTGAATCAGTAACTTTGTCAATCATTTACCTCTACGTGGGATAGCTACCACAAAATCCTTTGCTGTTGCAGATTAATGAATTTCTAATTCCAGGACCACACCTATAGACAAGAATTTTCTTCCTACACCCATTATTTCAGCATTAGTAACTGCAGAGGAGAAACAGCTGAATCTCAAAACCAATGTTAAAAAATAACTTACTGTGTAAATCAGATCACAAAACCAAATATAATTCTTTTGAAAATTGCTACCATGGCTAACCATCTTAATATTCAAAAGAATCCAACACAGCCTCTTAATACTCTAGCGAAACTAGCACTTCAGAAAACTATAATTGCTAATTGTCATTAATGACAAGGAACAAATCAATATGCATGATATATATTTAATATCATACTTTCTAAAATTTTTGCTTAGTTAAACTGCATGACTCAGTTGGTCTTTCACCGATGATGAGGGATGAGAATCTACAACCAAGAGCACACATGTGACCAAAGGACTGTATATACATAATATCATTTAATATTTTCTCTTGGAATATATTAAATAGTATATATATATAATAAATATATTTGGACATGAGCAACATTATTAATATTACACTTGGATCATTCCACTGCCAGCCACTTCAACTACTGTATTTTATATCTGTTTATAAAGTGCTTCTCATCATCACCAGCAGTCATGCACAATAAGAGGTTCACCTCTCCTAACAGATGAAGGGCTTTAGTTCCTTTTAGCTTCCTAGAAGAACTGGCTGCTTAAAGAAAACAAGTTTTGGAACACAACCAAGACAGCACAATGCTAACTCCCCCACCAAATGACTTGGTTCCAAAGAGGAAAAGAATCAGCTTCTTGCTGTTGACGAGGCAACAGCAGAAATTCAATGTTACACTTTCTCCATGATTCTTTCATGAAACTGTAACATGGAAATCTTGACAGAAGACTAAATGAATACTGTGGTAATGTCAGACACTAACAGAAGTTTGATTTTTTTTGTTTGATTGTTTCTTTGTGGGTTTGTCTTTTTTGGGTTGGGTGTTGTTTCTGAGAGTTATAACAAAAACCAAACTGGGAACAAAGTTTGGCAGTTTTTCAAAGTGATGTTTAAATAGCAAAAGCATGCATCTTTTCCACCACTTTTCACATTACAATCATATCACAAAGTAGGTGCTCCTTTAGTGGTTAGAAGAAAGCTGCCTTTAGTGGTTAGAAGAAACGTCAAGTAGTTCATTGTAACTCTTGATGAAATTCATGCAAATTTAGCTAACAAATTTGTCCTGCCAATTTGGCACAATAATCTGACAACTTTTTATTACTAGTTTGCCAAACCCAAAATAGTCACTTAGCCAGATTTAACACAGAGGGTCAGTAGCAATGAGAGAGGGTCACAGTGATGCTTCACCAAGCAAATATCTAAGGCTCTCATTCACACAATACTATTGTCAAATAGTTACACCTTAAAAAAACAAACAAAAAAACTGAAAACACAAAACAGCAAACCCCAACAAACAAATAAAGCCCAACAGCTGAAAAATCTCAACATTGCTTTTGATTGAAAGAGCATTTACTGTTTTGGGGTTGTGGGGAAAATCAGTGCTGAAGATATTCATAGTTGGGCTTGGGAAGGAAAACAGGGCAGAGGTTGGAGTTCTTTTGTTTGTTTGGGGGGTTTTTTGTTTGTTTGTTTAAAGGATGAAAATGCCTTAAATTAGATTTTGTCAACATCTGTCATTTAAAAGGCAGATCTAATTGAAGATTACTCCATAGCAGACATACTCTACAGCATTTGAAACATCAGTTGTTCCTTTCCCTTAAGGGTGGGCTGTCACACTGTTACATAGTAGGACGAGAACTTACAAAATACTAAGGAATGCATATTGTTTGTTTTACCTGCTGCAGTCCAGGGAAATTAAGTTATGAGTACGTTAAACTTTTAAATTATACATAAGGACACAAAATCTCTTTCTAGATATGACTTATTCCCTTTTAAGAATCACTAGTTTAGCATACTGCTTGGGGGAATATAATTACAACCATCAGAATAATATTTTTTTGAGAACTGCAAAGTGGGTGTTATATTAATAGATTAAATAAAAGTGGTTAGAAACATGAAATACATAAACACATTACAAACAAAAATAGTACTTACTTCATAAGTCATATATAAAGAGAGGGCTACCACACTGAAGTTGTAAAATGTCATTATCTGCCTGAGTTCAAAAGGTTTTTTATTTTCCATGAGTTTAGGACCCAAGGAAGTGACAAAATAAACATAAGTTCCAATGATAAAAGTTGTTGGAAAAGGTGAAGACATGAGTGGCCAGCCTTCCAGTCTTGGATCTAGAGAGGGAGGGAAGAAAAAGAAGAAATCAGATGTCTACAGTGCTTATAAAACAGCTACAGAAAAGTATTTAATTCCTGGTGATTTAGGTTTTTCTGTCACATATCATGTTTCAGAGTCCATTCACCTGGGATCCCTACTGGCTGGATAACAAAATTTAGCACCTGTAGGTTTCAACGCTTCTTTCTCCATCAATACTTCACAGATAACAAAAAGGAGTGATGTGATCTTCTGTCTTCACAGCACCAAAAAACATACAGTTTCATATTAGAACGAAGTTGTAATACAACAAGCAAGTGTTGCAACTTCCTCTCCAGTTATCTCAGACATGTTTTGCAGAGACATGTCCTCATGTGCATGTCCCATTCCCTCTCATGGCAGCTGAGCCTGACAGGCATTCCATCTGAGCACCACCCTTGTTCCAGTGCACCCTTCTGTGGTTCATCACTGAGTCCCAGTCACCAAAGATTTCCACACTTCTACATAAACAGAAGAACTGATACAAAATTCATGCCTTTTTTGTTTTGGTTTGGTTTATTTCATTGAATTTGATTTTTATATAGTGACTTTTGGAAACTTTGTTTCAGAATTACCCCAAACTTAACTACTAACTCAGCAAACCACTGTTTTCACGGTCTGATGCTGTATTTTAAAAGTGAAATTATACTATTGCAATTTTTGTCAAGTGTTTGATTCATAGCCAAATGTTTTGAGTAAGTGAATTTTCAACCCACAGTATTCAAGTATTAATCTATCATTGATAAGACCCTCTGATGTGGTTTACAGCCACTCAAAGTGTAAAAACAGACTGAGAAGGAAAGTAAATTATGCTGCTCACAGCTTGTAACATGCCAGTGCTGCTGCCCACAGACCAAAAAGGACTATGAACCAGAGCACTCGGAATCTGCAGGTGTGCACTGCAAGAGAATCACTAGCTCTTCACAACTAACTGCTCTTACTGCATCCACCCTTGCACTGCTCCTATCAAAACTTTCCCACTGTTCTTCCCAGCCTGGTCCAGAGGAAACCATGTTCCACCACTAACAGCATGGTACAAAACACCAAATACAAGCACTGGTGGGCAGGGAGACAAGCAACTCAAGTTCTGAAGTCATGGACACTGTAGCAGAAATGGTTCCTTCATCACCCAGCTCCATCCCAATCCACTTCACCCCATGAGTCATACTGATTGAACTCCCTTCTCACTTGCATGCTGTGCTTCTACAGAACAAGAGAAATGGTGCTCAGTTACGCTGGAAAAGATAAATCAGTAATCTTATCTATCAAACCTTAACCATTTCTTAATTTTTTCCCAGGAATCAGCTACACAGTGAGAAACAGTGGGATACATGGGTCTTAACCCCAAAACTGAGATGTCCTCTGTCAGTTTTTGGAAAGCATACAGAATGACAACATAAGAGCAAAGTGAGTTTAATATCCCTTGCTAGCTACAACAAGAAACTAACATCCCTTTTCAAAATAGAGCTGTGACAGAGTTAATTACTCTGAGGATTAATTTCAAAACACTGAAACTTATCAGGGCTTGTTGTTTTTTTTTCACTTTGCAAAAGCAAAATACAGTAACTCCATGAACCTGCATTAATTAACTAATAAAATGCAATTGTTTGGTAATGGAAAAGAGTTAAAACTTCACATTCAGCAGCACAGAAAAAATGTAAATTATATATTCAGGCAAGCCAGAAACATACACAGAAGAATCACTGTCTGCACTTTATTTACTCATTTTATAGACATAAACTACCTAAGTTTTGCTTATTTCCTACTTTAAAAATGCAGCAACTAGTCTCCTATGCCAATAGATAACCTGGAAAGCCCTACAAAAATTTACACGATAACAAAGCTACCTTTAAGTTGAACAACAGCACATTGCTATTCAAAATTATTGGCAGTTTATATGTTTTAAATTACTCACCAGCATCTTTAATCCATTCATCATAGAGTAGTACAGCCTTTGATGTCAGATTGCTAAAGGCCATTTTCGCTTGATAAAGATTTTATGATGCTGCCTGCAGGAAAACAAACCAAAACAGAAACATGGATTTTTGTCAATAAAATAGAGATTAGTAAAGTTTTATGGAAAAAAATTTCAAGAAACAGAATAGTTAAATAAGAGAGAGATCTAGCAGAACATCACATGTGAAATACAGATCAGGAAGCGTTAGCTTACCACATCCCACTATCCTTGGTTCTAATTTATAGCTGAGCTGTTACGCACGACAATATGATTTTGCAATCTATATATACAAACCAGGTGCTTCCGTGCCATAAAGTGTTATCTCAAGAAACCTTGTTGTGGTTAACCATTACAGTTAAGGGGCAAATATGAATAAACAACATACGCTTAAATTCATTTTTATTACCAGCTCCACTTAAAGTCCAAGTCATTGATATGTGAAGGAGTTCAGCGTTGTGACATTTATTGTTAAAAAAAATAATTTTCTAAGAAGTATTTTTAAGGTAGGTGGGAAGGATAAAAGATACCAATATGTCAGCATACTCCTTTTAAATACAGTAATTAGCTATGTTACAATTAGTATGCAAATCCCACTCTGACGAATCAACTGTTTCCACACCAGGATCACAGAATGCCATAGCACAAATGGTAACACCATTAACTCACAAAAATTATCCAGCACATCCACTATGCATGCAGAACCTCCCACATATGTAAAACTTTTCAAAGTATTCTTATATGAATACTGATTTTTGCTCCACCATCAGTACTCAACAGCTCTTCCCACTACCCTAGAAAATACCTTTTAAAAACCCCAGCATATTTAAAGGGTGTCTTTCCTATTACCACTCAGTGTCTCATTTTATCATATGATTTCTCTCCGTATCCCTGTGCAATCTTCACACTATATTCACCTTTATTAATTCAGGCTGCAGCACACCTTGATAACCAGCTCCCTTCCTCCGGCAGCCCTTCTATATCTCCTCCAGGCCAACCAGCTGTTTGGAGAGCCAGTTCTGCCCTCATGATCATAATGCATCTCTCCTCAGATCTCCCCACTATCATCTTCTCATTTGTCTTCACCTTAACAGTCCCGAAAAATAACTTCACCCTTATCTCCACTTCTACAAGTTCCTGTTCACTGCCATTTCACAGGAGTTTTTAGGCACTACACCCAGCCTTCACCACAAGATACAACACAGACAAGCCTACCTTTATTAGAGCTCACCTGACCTACTTTGTCCGAATTCTCATGTGCTACCCACTTGTTTTCCTACTTGCACTTCTGTCCTGTGTCTCTGAATATCTGAAACCACTATCAATTTCATGTTGGGAAAATATTCCCTCTGCAACTCTCTTTAAAGTTCATATTTTCCAGAAATATCCTCCAGCATGAACATTTCCCAGCTCAACATCCCTGCCTTAATGCTGACAATTTTCACATGCCCTATGTTCTTATTACAATGTTTGCTTCGAAGCTCTGTATTTATAAAGATGCTTGCAAAAATCAGAAGTGGAGGAAATCCTCTTCCTTTTCTAATGAAAACCTGAAGGGCCCTCTTCCATTTGGCACTAGCAGTCACATGAAAGAAAAGATTTTATGGTTAGAGGCAAATTATAAATATTATTGCCATCTTCCTCTATAAGCCACACTATGGATAATATCAAACATACATAAATCCAGGCACTTCACACTGCTTGACTGTGACAGCTGGGCAATTCAGCTTTAAGTGGTGCCAGGGTGAAAGCATTAAAAAACCTTTACTTTATAAACAGTTATTGTAATAAAATGTTTACTGATTACAGTAAGTTATTCTTTTAGTCGAGTATTCTTTCCATTTCAGACACAGGAGAACAGTCTATCAAGAGACAAGAAATGGCAAACTAAAGGTACTTTGCATAGTAGTTACAGTAAAATTCTACCAAAGCCCATAGACACCTTGTGCATAGTATGACTCAATTTTTCAACAAATGTTGTTTCTATGAACAATAGTTTACATTAATGTCGGGTTTTGAGAATAAGTTGTTTGTTAACTACCTACAAAAGTAGGGTTGATGGCAGCATGGAAGATATTTTGTCTTATCCTATTGCTAAGTTCACAAACAAATTCATACATACTGGAAAATAACATGATCAAGGCTTGGTTTTGTTTTGTTTTAAATAGCAGAATGAAAACAAAAAAAAAAAAAAGAAAACCACATACCCACACACAAGATAAACAACTAGCTTGTGCTTCATCAAGAAAAACCATTCTTGAAAGACTGTTTTTTTCACAGTACAGCTGTTTTTAAGAAGTAACCTGATAATGTTTTGACCATAGTACAGTCTTCCAAAAAGTTTGGCAGTTCTGAAGGCTACAGAACTTACCTTCTAAATGTGAGACTGGAAATAGCTTGCCTGAAGGGACAAAAACTTGGGCCAACGAAGGCCATTTGTTAAATATACAGCTTTAGTTCTTCATGCCATAAACTCATCTGCCCATCAAGCATTTGTATAGCCACAGTTCAGTCAGGAAAACACATATTTGGTCTACATACCTGCTAATGTACTTACAGAATCAGCACTTTTATTTCCAATGTTCCACTTTCTGCTCATATCAAAATTTAAAAATGCCATTAAAAAGCACAACTGATAGTAAACTCTCTCAATATTAGGTAAGTCACACCAGCAGACTCATTTTCAAAATTAGGTTATCTCAGATGACATATTGCAAGCAACTCACATAAACTTAAAAATGCAGTCATATAAGTAGTCTGCCTGTCTTGTAAAGTTCTAAATAACACAGAGGCAGTGCTCTCAAGCACATGCATTTGGAAAACAAGCACCAAAATCACCTCAAAAACGTATTCAAGGTACTCAGCTCTCAAAAAAACTAAGTGCTATTTTTCTTTTTGTCAAAGGAAACAATATTGTGTGCCCAGGTTCCAGCCAGCTGTACTAGCATAATTTCTGAAGATAGTTTTACACAAATGTGTCTCCATCACTTCAAAAATAAGAGGTGTAAGTGAGGCAAAGAAGGAAAAGGGCTATGCTAAAAGAGCAAAGTAACTTGCTGTCTTCTGTTCCCTGCAGCTCAGCAGACAAATGGACGAGTCCACTAACTGCTGCTGAGTTAAGGCGGACAGCTTGGCTGCACCAATTTCAAGTCAGACCATTGCCTTTACTGAGGAGGCAAGTGCAGATAAGAACATTAAGAGCAATCAAAAATGCCACAAATACTACAGTAAGCTATGTGAGAATGTCTGATGATGACAAGCGGTAAGGAAACAAGTTGTTGGAAGTGGTCAAGTTCAGTTCACAAAACTATTAGTGATTTTTGTAATGGGAATTACTGGTATGCCTCAAACATTCCTTATTTCTAAATGAGAACAAGAAATTTCTCACATTCCTTTGCTTAACCCACATGAAAGATATTTGCCATTCTTGGTGCTCATTTATTCCCCCTACGTAGTTTTTAAATAATAGAACAGATATCAAGATTTGCTTTTAAATAGTAATTTTACAACAATTTTTTTTATGTTGGTGACCACTGAACAAAACTAGCACATAAAAGAACTTGACAAAACCCAAGCAAAACGAAACAATCTAAAGTAAGCTCTGTCACCACAGAAAAAAAACTTTAATTCAGAATGAACTTAAAACATTTAACAATAAGAACTTACATTAGAGAGCAAAGCTGGCTTTACAGGGGCCCTTTAGCAGAAAGCTGGACATTATGACAACACAGTACAGACTTCAGTGGTCTAATTTCCACACAAGGTGGGTCCCAAAAGCAAAGGTTCTGGAGCATCATCTCTGGCCTGACACGCTGGTGATGACAGGGTGATCCTTGACCCTGCAGAGCTCACTGGAAGAGGGGGATAGTCTACAGAAAGTATTGACCCACACAGGTCTGATTTCAAAATTGCATCTTAAGAAATGGCAGTAAGGCTGGCTTACACATTCAGGCGCAATTATGAAACTTTCATGTCTCAGAATCAGTTTGTACACTGTTGCTAATTCTTCTCTTGAAGTTCAGAAGGTAATTAAATTAGGACGTTTCACAGATGGTATCTTAAGCTTTACCTGGGAAATACCAGCTCTGCCCTTCCTCTTTCCCCAAGGCTGTGTGTTACAAAATTGCAGTTATTTTAACTACATTACTCCCTTATGTCACATGGCAACCAACTACAAACTGCCTATTACATTAGACGGATTACTCACCAATATTCTGCAACAAAGTTTTAAACTTAAGGTAGGTGTCACCTCTTGTTACGGATTTTGCTGAGAGAAGTTTCTGTCACCTTTACCATCTTTTATGCCTTGTCTCAACCACCCAGCCCAGTTTTGGAAAGGTTCATCTCACAGGCAAGTTTGCTATATCCTGCTTAGCATTAAGTGACCTTTTCCTTCTTTATAAGGCTGCTTGTAAATGCTGTCCCTGTTAGATGACAGTAGACATACTAAAAACAGATGAGAGAGGTTTAAAAACTGTATTAGAACATCTGCTTATAAAATTCCTCATTGGAAGTATTCAATAAGAGATCTAATACTTATGTAGTGACCCTTACTGAATTTTTTACACACTACCTCTTTATTTAATCTTTTGCTTTTTAAACTAACATCAAATATGTCATTCACCTATATGAATAAAGTACTCTAAGTAGCAAAACTAGTGAAAACAGGTTTAATTTCAATGACACTTCAGATGGGTTTCTGCCCTTCTAATGGGTTTCCCATTCTGCTGCTGTGTAAAATAAAGACCAATTCATATCTTCTTCCACACCTGCCTAAAAT
>JAWWEW010000088.1:53027571-53038221 GCA_035583185.1 Anabacerthia variegaticeps | reverse complement strand
GCCCCCGGACTGCCCCACACCGGCCCACGGACTGCCCCGCACCGCCCAGCGCCGCTTCGCACCCCCCAGGACCGCTCCGCACCGCCCCCGACCGACTGCTGGTCTGCCCCGCACCGCTCCGTCCCGCATCGCCCCACACATCGCCCCGCACACCGCCCGGCATCGCCCCACACATCGCCCCACACACTGCCCCGCATCGTCCCGCACACCACCTCGCATTGTCCCGCACACCGCCCCGCTCCGCCCCGCATCGCCCCACACATCGCCCCGCACACCACCTCGCATTGTCCCGCACACCACCCCGCATCGTTCTGCCCCGCACCGCACATAGCCCCCCACACCGCCCCACGGGCTGCCCCTTCCCCCGCGGGCGGAACGCGGTCTGCCGTCACCGGGTGTCAGGGCTAAGAGGGAGCGAGTCCAGAGAAAGCCACGAGGATGATCCGAGGGCTGGAACGCTCCTCTGCAAGGAAACGCTAAGAGAGCTGGGGCGGTTCAGCCTGGGTAAGGGAAGGCTTCAAGGAGACATTATAGCTCCTTTCAGTGCCTAAAGGGGGCTACAGGAAAGACAGGGAGGGGCTTTTAGAAAGGGCATATAGAGGAAACGGCTTCAAACTGAAAGATGGTAGGTTTAGGTTAAATATTAGAAATGCATTCTCCACTGTGAAATTGTGGATGCCCCATCCCTGGAAGTAGTGCTCAAGGCCAGGTTGGCCAGGGTTCCTGAACAATCCATGGCAGGGTGGTTGACACTAGATGGTTTTCAAGGTTCTTTCCAACCTAAACCATTCTATGGTCCTATGACTAGGGAAAAGACAACTGAGTTTCCACCTGTTGTGATACCCACTGGTGCAGTGATCAGGGGTTCCTCCAAATGCCCCTAGATCTCAGTCTCACTAGTGCTTTCTTCCAGGATGCAGGAGTGCAAACTGCAGTGTGGCTTCTTGACACTGCTCCAGGATTGGTGGCAAGTAAATGTCACTCTTTTCAACACCAGGAAAATGTAATGATTCCTTGTTTAAAAAACAAAGTACAACTGGGCAGCTCTTGCTCAATGCTTTAGGGCACACTCCCATCCCAAAATGATGGCAGTGCTCCTCTCTTAGAAGATGTTTAGGATGAAGGTTACAGTCCCCAATGACTCCTATCTAGAAAAGCATGGGGCACAAAGAAAGGTGATGGGGATTTCCTAGTGTGATCCACTTTAGTTGGTCTATCACTTTAGTCCACAGAAGGCTAGAAATTACAGCTTTTTGAAGTGGTTAGCATGGAGATGATAGCTTGAGTCAATCGCCAAAAACAAGGAGTAGGGAGAGGATAAGAAGGCTAATTGAAGAAAAGAGGCAACCTCATTTGATGGTATACAGAAATAACACAAGATGAAAGGACTGTGAGGTGATGCTGTGAAATGAATACATGGTCAGTGCGGAGATGCAGAAGGGGTCTCTGGAGGACAGGAACTGAAGTTTGAGAATACAAGAGGCAGAACTAGAATAGAAACCTTGTTACAAGTATGGAAATATTATGCCAGGCTGACAAACAGATGGTGGTATGTGGAAACATGGCATGTAACACAAAACCTGCGGAAGCTCCATATCTCTGAGCAATTGATTAGGGTGGGCATTAGAAAGAGAACTTTGTCCCTTTGAATTTGCTTCATGCTTTTAATGGAATTGTTAGGATTATGACAGATGAAGAAATCCTGGGGGTTTTGAAAGAGCATCTTAATAAGATCACTGGGTTTGGCCAAAAGGGATATGTCAAAATATGATAAACCATTGAGCAATACTGTATGTCTCACCTAGGAGAGGAAAATCACAGAACAAAATCAAAACACCACCTTCTCCCGTCAGCTTTCAGTAGTGAGAACATTTATTTCTTAGTTCAAAACCATTTTTTTGCTAAAGTATTAGCCAAGAAAAATTACAAACAGACTTTAGGAACCAGCACATCCCTGCTCAGAGCCCTTGGGAGTCTTAAGAGTAATAAGTCATCCAGAGGGATGTGGCTGTGTGGCTCAGCCAGCAACTAATATTTCTCACGTGTTGCAAAATCTATTTTGCCATGCCTGATAGGGCTGCCTTGGCTGAGACAAAATGGGACATGTGGAAGCATAACAATAGAAAGTAAGTAGGTTACCTGTAGACTTTAAAATACAAGGTTGTTGTCATTAATGGGGGAAAAAAAACCAAACAAAGAAAAAACAACAAAAAACCCCAAAACAACAATGAGATGCAAGCTAACAGCTCTAACACATTTGGTGCCAACAGGGTTAGCACCAACACCTTTTCTCTCTTTGGAGCCCATAAAGAAAGAGTCCTTGCTTTCCATGCACTTCAGGAGCAAAGGTAATTTGAACCAGCGAGCAAGTCTGAGGGTTGGGAGAGAACAGAAATAATGGTTGACCTGTTCAGGGCAGGTAAATGATTAACATGCATCAGGGAAAAGGCAGCATGAAGGAGACAGCTGTGCCCTGCACACACAAAGAAAACAGAGACACAGCGAGTCAGAGGCATTTATATAGTAAAAGAGGGAGCTAGCAGCAAACAGGTTTTCTCAGTGAAAGCTGCACATGATATTTACTGTAAATTTCAGTAGTCTTTTAAGTTTCCTACATTCCCCATCCAAGAACAGGGCAAGGTATGAAGGAACACAGGCACAGGAGACAGCTCATCAGATTTTACAAGATGCTAAAGACTTCAGTAGTGGTCTATGGTACATGAAGCCCTGTGCTTGCCATGAATGCTTCTAACCAATGTTATCTTGTTGCCTTACTAGAATCCAGGTTGCTCATATGCTTTAAGAGTCTTTTAGAGATAAGTACTCTCTAGGACTGAATCTGAAGCCTTGAACCGCAGATCGGCAGGAGAATCACAAGAGCCACTCCCTAGTCCAGCAACAGTGTCAGGTGCTTTTGCTGACACAGCACAAGGTAGTCATCCCAAGAACACCAAGAGATATCTGCACACCAATCTTGAAGAGATGCAAGTGTAACCCAAATCTTGTTTGCAAGCTTTGATTTTCTGGAGAACATCTGGTTTGCCCTTGCACCTGTACCAGTCATCACAACCGTCAAACCTGTCCCAGACAGGTTCTGCTGCAAGTGGCCTGTCTCCCACAGCTGTCACAGCACAATGTGCTGCTGTGTTTGGCAGCTGGTCTGGTGACAAAAAGAACCTCATTTTAGAGTTGAAGTTACTTTCAGACTTGGCTTTCTCCTTATTCCAGAAAAATTTGCTTTTTCTACCTATTCCTCTGAGCCAGAACAATGCCTTTTGTGTAGCTGAGGCATTCTGCTTATTTCCGTGCCTAGGTCTGTTTCAGAAATCCATGCATGGGCCCTTATGTAATGCTGGCAGTGACCTTACAGAAGCAGTTTCCACACAGCAGACAAATTCCTCCTTAGACATGTATCATCAATTTCACTGTGGGACAAGGTAAGAAGATGACTCATTCCTACTCATCTCTCTACTGATGAGCTGAGTTTTGTAAAGAGGTTTCTCCCTCTTGGACATACACTGCAGGTAAGTGTACAGAAGTGAGTGGTCACTTCTGGGTTTGCAGACCACAAACCCACCATAAGCTTCTGCAGTATTGTCAAGTCAGCCTGTTTCAATATTTACACATTTACCTGCATATTGAGTTCCAGTTTTGGCATTTAAACAATAGTGAATTTGATAAATTCTTGGAAATGTGACAAAGCTATTCCGATAGGGAACTTTCCATATAAACCCACCTATCTCAAGTAACAGTATTAAGACCATTAGGTCCATAAAAAAATTTGTTTTACTGTCATGCATCTGAGATTGGTGCTAGGCAGGAGTAAAGGAAGAAGGTACCCCAAAAGTAGGGTGAAAAGTTACCATTGCCAAAGTAGAAGCAATAATCTGAAGGGTATGAAAAATGTCATTAAAGGCAATGTTTAACAGAGGCAGTGTCATGGTGTCATATGTATATGTGATTATGGCATACTGTTGTGGGCCAGGTAAAACAAACAGTTCCCACAACTCTCCAAGATCCTGAAAAGGTTGCTACATCCTTTAGCTTTGTCTGTGTAAGCTCTTACAGAAGGAAACATTTGCTCTCATCACTGTCAGTAATGTATACAGCTAAAATCTGACTTATGAGAGATTTAGCTAGAAATTTTATATAGCAAAACAGTTGGTAGATAGCATCTGAATTAGAGCTCTCAGCTGTGAAAGACTGTAAGATGTAGGTTCTAGAGCAGCCACTCTCTGACTCTTTTTTTCATATATTGTTTTCAGACATGGCACAGACTAAAATGAAAAGTCTGGTGATGCAAGGTTATGATTTTTGTGAATAAGGTGGCCAGGTGTGCTGGCGTTATTAGAAAAATCAGTGAGGATTTTTACTTGATTTAGAGGGGTTTTTGTGCTTGTACAAACAGGTGAGTTAATGAGGCAAACAAAGATAAACCAGTATAGCCTACGGAAACTCCTTGGTGTTAGTGAAGACTTAGCTGTCTGTGTCATCACCAGATGCCATGAGCTGCACAACATCTGCAAGGACAAGACTATGATCTTAGGTGTCAGCTTGAGTAGCTGCTGATTTGCACTTTGTCTGAACTTGACAGACTCTTTATCCAAGCAGCATGTGATGACACAGAGATGTATAAATAGCTTTATCCCTCACATAAATTTCCTATTTCCTCAGTAGTGGGAGTTCATGGGCTGCCGTATTCCCATAAACAGAAGAGACAGCCATGCCTGTCAAAGAAGTCTCTCTGCTATGTTCAGTGTCCATGCAAAAACTTGAACTAATTTTACCAGATTCCTGACATTTTGCTGTGAGAATGCATTTCAAAGATGTTACCTTTGGGTTATAGAGTGAGAAGAGACCTTCAAATCAGAGCCCATGAGTTTCATATTCAGAGCACCAAGGCTCAGGAGATAACTTGTCAGACAACTGAGTATCACTGTGAGAAAGAGGCACCTACAAAACTTCTGACCAAGCTCGTGAAAGCTCGTCTTTCCCTGTTCAAAAGCCAACCAGCCACTTTTTTTTCCCTGTCTCTTCTCATATTTCTTATGCCAACATCCATAAGAGCTCCCATGAAGGTTATTAAATTGCAGAACCTTATTAACAGGGAAGCAACTTCTCTTCTTTTCTCTGCCACTCTCTGAGATATGAACAAAACAAAACAAACAAAAAAGAAAACATTAAAGGGAGCTTTATCATTATTTATAACAAATCCACAGTTCATTCTGCCTTGAGAGATGTGACAGTACTCAAAGAATGAACAACTACAGTAAAATCATACCAAGAAGTTACTTTCTAAAATTGATTCTTGCTCACATTACATATGCTTAACAATATATTGTGGAAACATAAGCCTTTAATGGATTTCCATTTATTTATTTATCTATTTTTATAAAACATTCTGCAGATGGGATTGGAAGAAAAGCAGGAAAATAGAAGTTTTAAAAATGGATACTCAAGAGAAAGAGGTATTTAACACCATTTCTGTGAATACATTACAGGTATACCGGATTGGAGTTTCCATCTGATTTCAGACAAATAAGGTTATATTTATTCCTGTTATTCCCAAGACAATATGTCACTTGTGATTGGTACACAGGCCAGAGATTAAGAAGTTGTTTTGAAACTGAAGATACTTACTCATGCTCAAGGAAAGGTAAACCATGGAAAAATAGATGTGTGGCAGACACTCAGAAAAGGAGCCATAGGCAAGATATACTTCAGATGGATTAAAGTATTGGCTCTTTTGCTCCAATAATTTTCAAAGCAACCAACTGATACAGGGTAAGGACTTGATAATGTAGATTAATTTTTAGATAAGATGCTAAGAAGAACAGGCTGTGAGTTTAAAAAAACCCTTGAATTGTGTGGCATGATGAGTGTTTGTAGTTCATACTATGTTGTCACATCTTTGTAGTTTATACTGTGTTGTCATAGATAGGTGACATGCATAAACAGGTTGGTTTTGAAACTGAGACTCTTCATTGGCAATATGCCTGTCAGACCACAATTCCTGAAAAAGAAATCCCATAAGCTACTTACTAATCAATCAAGCAAGCAAATGTATATTGCATTGCATATCTAATTATATTTCTGTGGCCTCCCACACGTATAATAGTGCCACAAATCAGGTATTTTAAGTTAGGCTTTTGAAATTAAGCAAAAAGAACCAGTTACAAAATAAAAACAAACAAACAAACAAGCTGTAAAGAAAATGTAAAATGCACCCAGACAAACAAGAACAAAATTCTTCACTCATATATTTGTTTTTCTAGAAATATTTGCAAAGGCAGGAAGGACATCTTCCCTTATGATGCTTCTACATATTGACATGGGGACACCCAGTGTCATTCCTTTATGAAAGGATGCACTGTGCAGGTCTCCAGTTGCGTCCACAACCTATTAGAGTCACAAAAGCCTATCCCACCGACCATCATGCAGTGAGTTATCAGATGGTGCAGGTGTGCTGCAAAGCGGCAGTGGCAGTCATGCAGAAAATGCTGGAGGAGTTATAGATTTGTTTTAATCTGGAGAGTGAGAGAGCACCATATGCCACCCTCAGTAGAAATGGCATTTTTGCTTCTCTTTGCAGTGAGGTAGACACTGATCAGAACAGTTACGTCAACTAGATGCATAGTAAGATCTTACAAGGACTAACCTATAGCATCTTAAAGATATTTTTTTCCTGGGACAAGTTACAGTCTTCCAATCCTTACAAATAACAAGCTGAAAGTGTGCAGAAAAGACAGCAAATAGGGAAAAATACGTACAACAAAACTTTTGGAGTAAGCTAAGAAACAATTTCTGATAGAAACACTATTCTTACAGAAATCAGATTTGAATTTCTGAAGAAGGAAGCTGTCATCTTGATCTTTTTCCCCTATTACTTTGGAAAAACGTTTTCAAGGAAACAGGATTCCACTGGATAATATATGAATCATCTCAAAAGCTTCTGTCTTAAAAACCCCCAAACCTTCAAGACCCCAAATGCTGGCTATAAGCTGTGCCATGAAGAATAATTTGCAGGTAGGAAAGCAGCTGAACAAGCTGTAGTTTCTGCTTATTGACAGCATAGTGGATAAACATCTTATGTCAGTGAGAATTTAGAGCAAATTTCATTGGTTCAGACAATTTCATAAACTCTGTAATAATTGTCAGCAAAAATTTGCCAAGACTTGGAATTATTGTGTATTTTGATCCAGGACAATGAAAATAATATTGATACACCTTCATCTTGCATAAGTGTGAGAACAAGCAGTAAGAGTTACATGAATAACTCATTCTGGTATTTCTTAATTCAATCACCTAACCCAGAGGCTGCAACAAATCACACTTTCCCAGTCTGAAGTGCAGCAATTGATGCATTGAGCCTTTTGATTAAGTCATCCATCTGCCCAATGCAAAAGCCTGGGAAGATCACAGTTCTGCTGCACTACATTGGTTCTCTCAGCGCTCTGGAGGGAGGGGATGACAAAGATTTCACTTCATGGTGTTGTTACACCAACAACTACTCTGAAACCCTTTCATGTTCAGTTCTGCCCATGGTCTTCCCCTCCCTCTTGGGCAACAAGTTCATGCCATGGAAATAGGCATCAAGAATATACTCCTTTCTTGCATCTTCTCTCTTTGGTACCTCTTACACACTCTCCAAAGGGCAGCACAGACTTTTAAAACTTCAATAAAACAAAATGAAAATAAAATCACATGCTCAAATAACTAAGATGTGCTCAACTTTCACTTCCATTAAACTATTTCTAGCTCTCTCCGAACAACTGATCCTGTCTTCACACTCCTGACCAGCCAGCACAGCCATGCATACACCTCACTACTGTTTTCTCCATGAGGAAGGAGGCAAGCAGTGATAAACAGAAAATCTTATTCAAAGAATTTCTTGTTATATTCCTTTTTTCTTTTACCTTTACAATCAAATCTGACATTGTCACAGGAAACAACTGAGCCACCACAATGCCCCAGAAAAACAACACAGGTCTTCCTATTCTGATGAAAGTTCTTCTTTACCTCTTGCTATCACAGGAGTTCACATAAACATACCTGAACTCCTTTTATTCTTCCCAGCTCAAGTGTTTGTAACCACAGCAACAGCAAACTCAGAGCAATGAACTAAAGCCTTTCTCAGGGGCTGAGTAAACACTCTTCAGTCTGCCTAGCCTGACAAAGCTGAGCTGTACTTAATTAGCACCGTGGCAGGAGGAGAGATGACAGGAGAGCAGCTGGCCCTATGAGGTTATCGAAGAGTTGCTTAGGCTGTTATTTGTCTGGGCACCACATCCCTTTGGGGATTTTACTGGCCTGGCTTTATTAGTGCCTCATGGAAAAACCCCTGCACACACCTTTGCAGGCCAACAGAGGTTCATTTATGTTACCATATTATCATTGATCTTTCAGACAGCCATGAGAATATCTAGTATGTTTGGTTCTGCTAGAGAATCCATATGCTTCCAGATCATAAATATACAATAAAACTAATTATTTCTATTTTTAAGTCAGAAATTGAATAGCCACTTGAAATTTCACTGAAATGTCTAGAAACTCCAGAAATTTCACAGTCCATTCTAATTCAATCTGAATGGTTAAATAGTTTCTACCATCATTTCATGAGATACAAATAAATATTTCAACATCACTAAAAAGGGACTAAGCAAAATGCGATGTAGGAAACTTCTCACTGACATTGGAAACTGCTTTTAATCACCATATATACAGGAAAGGTCAAAATATCTGTTAATCCAGGTAAATCCCAGTGAAGTTGTAAAGCTCTAGACACTTGGTTCCCATTTGGACCCCAAATTCAATATGTGTAGATACTTCTTGGAAAACTCCTGTCAGTGCCAGGGCATTGAGTTTTCTTGTGTGAAGCAATATTGTGTGTTCTAAAATACTTATTTCAGAGCTTTACTTTTCCAGCTGCGTATGTATGTCATTGTATTGGTTTTTCATGGCCAGGTTTTGGGGGCAGGAGTGGGGAACTGCAGGGGTGCTTCAGTGAGAAATTCTAAGAAACTTCTCCCATGTCTGACAGAGGCAATGCCAGCTGACTCCAGGATCTGCTACTGCTGCTGCTGACCAAGGCCGAGCCCATCAGAGATGGTGGTAGCACCTCTGGGATAACATATTGAAGAGGGAGAAAAAACACATACTGTGCAGAAGTGATTGCTGTCAGAGAAGGGAGGAGTGAGAATATGTGAAAGGAAGAGCTCTGCAGACACCAAGGTCAGTCTGGAAGGAGGGGGAGGAGTTGGTTCAGGGGCCAGAGCTGAGGTTCCCCTGCAGCCCGTGGTGCAGCCCATGGTGCAGCCCATGGTGCAGCCCATGGTGCAGCCCATGGTGCGACAGGATGTCTCTCTGCAGGCCCTGGAGGTCCACAGGGATGCAGAGATCCACCTGCAGCCCATGGAGGAGGCCCACACCAAAGCAGGTGGATGCCTGAAAGAGGGCTGTGAACCTGTGGGAAGCCCACGCTACAGCAGGCTGTTTATGAAGGGCTGCACTCTGTGGAAACTGACCTCTGTTGGAGCAGTTTGTGAAGAAGTGTAGCCCATGGGAAGGACTCACACTGGAGACGCTCGTGGAGAACTGTCACCAGTGGGCATGACCCCACTCTGGAGCAGGGGAAGGACTCTTCTCTCTGAGCAGCAGAATTAAAAATCTGTGATGAATTGATGATAACCCCCATTCCCCATCCCCCCTGCCTCGCTGTGGCAGGGAGGAGGTAGAGCCTGGCAAGGAGGGAAGGGTGCAGGGAAGCTGTTTTTAAGATTTGTTTTCTCATTACCCTGCTGTGATTTTATTGGTAATAAATTCAATTAGTATTCCCAAGTCCAATCTGTCTGTAATTTATGTCACCTCAACCTCATCTCAACCCATGAACCTTTTGTTTTATTTTTCTTTCCTCTGTCCATTTGTGGAGAGCAGTGACAGAGCAGCTTTGGTGGGCACCTGGCATCCATCCAGGGTCAACCCACCACAATCACCCTTTCTAAAAAGCCGCTTCTGTTTTATGTCTCTCACGTGGGCCTGACTTGCCGCATTCATCCCCTTTCCTCTCTGCACAGGCACACATGCAGGGGTCCTCTCTTCCAGTCTGAAAATGCTGAAGCCACTGTCAGAAAACTCACTAGAAATCTTCATCAAAATCTCAAAAAAAATGTGCCACTGAATTACAGGTTCTTACACTGGCTCGCAGTTAGAGGCCTTTGTGGCAGGATATTAGCATGGTTTTGTGCCTTCATATCAACGTGGTAAGTGTGAACCAGCTATTGAAGTGTTACAATAGCTGGGTTTCTCAATTTGGCGGGCTGGAATCAAGTGTCAGGGAAGTGTGTGCTTTTTCACAGATGCTTTACTGGTTAATCATTAACATTTAAAAGGTTTTTAGATTACAGTTTCTACGGAAAAAACCCCGTATTTTTCCAAATAGGCTGCAAAGAATAGTCTAATATAAAAAGGGAGACAGATGAGGCAGAAAAATGAGAGAAATAACCGGAGCAGACAAAGTGGGGGAGTTTCCCTACAAACTCCTTCCATTATGCTTGGAATCAGCCAAGACATAGGAGGATTTTCATTCATGGAGAGTAAAGAAGCAATCCAGTTCTGCACCAGAGTTGGCTCTCTTGCCACCTGAGGAGAGGT
>JAWWEW010000088.1:53007035-53021173 GCA_035583185.1 Anabacerthia variegaticeps | reverse complement strand
ACTGGGTGTGGTTAAGGGTTGCCGGCATGTTAGATGACATTGGTTAGTTGTCATCTGGGCAGAGCCTGTGGGCTGGTGGTAGGGTTGACTACACACACAGAGATATGATTAGAAGGGATGAATCTGTGGGGAGTAGTTATGCACCTGCCTGAATTCCTGGCCACTAAGTCATCCCTTTTTATCCTCCATTCCCACCATTTTTATAAAATAGACTAAAAGAAAACAAAGATGGGGGAGGATGGAAGAAGGCATGTCCATTTCATAACTCACACTTAACCACACAAAAGTACTATATTGATATGTTTCACATACTTCTGTTTAGTTAGGTATTATAAGCACTAACTGCTGACCACTGAAACTAATATACTGCCTTTCAAGAAATCTCTCAGGTGTCAAAACCTTCGGCTCACATGTACTAAGTTAGCAGTAGGCTTACCCATTCACTGTGGAAGATCCTAGGTCAGTGAGCACTCAATAGCTTACAGTTCTCACTTACATGCACCAACAGACCTTTACCTGAATGTAAAAATGAGGTAGGAAGAAAACCAAGAACTATCCTCCAATGGTGCCAAAAGAGTAGTATTTTAAATATTTTTATATCTTGTGTGTATAGATATATATATGTGTGTGTGTATACATTCAAGATAGGATAAGGATTATAATACAAGGATAAATAAAAGGGAAAAAACCCCATAACATTCTATTGATGTTCCCAGATTTAAGATTAAGGTTTACAGTGATGGGGGTCTAAAATTCTGGGCCCTAAGCTGACTGAAGAAATCATTCTTGATTATGAAAATTCAGATGTCTTGTGCAGCCTGGACTAAGATAAAACAATGCAAAAAAGGTGGCAAACAAATACATTTTTAGACTTGTCAGTCTGTGTTTAATAGCTAGTATACCAGGAACAGAAAAAAGCACAGCGGGAGGTAAGCCTATGGCATTAACTTGTTCTTCCCAGTACTTGGAACTTAGCTCTATTTAAAATCTCACGTGCCAATGCTTTCTTCCAGATCTGTGTACAGGAGGCAAAAAAGAACAAGGCTTTTCTTGGCTGTCTCAATATCAGATTCTTTCTGAGCATTATAATCTAGACATAATCAGAGTCCTATCTTACTGTCTCCACAGAACTCAAGTTTCACTTAAGCTGAAGGAGGCTTGTCTTAGACTCTTTGTATTTCTTCAGTTGGACTAACTCAGTCTGACTCCACCACCTTCATTGTTCCCTTAGGCTAGAAGGGAAAGGAAACTCTTTGATCTCTTGTAAGAACAAATAAATTCTTTTCCATCTTTTGCTACTTGCTGTATCAAGCTCAAATAAAAATCTCTGCCTTAGCAGACAAAGAAAGCCTTATAAGCAATATTCAATTCCCGGAACGTCCTGAAAAGATTAAATTCTCTAGAATCTAAAAGATTAGATTCTCTATGTTCTCTGACAGAGTATGACTACTAAATCCCAATACCACTACTGCAATAAGAATGCAGTTCATTCCAGCCTAAGCTCTCTCCTTAAACTCTTAACTATGTTACTGTTTTTAACAGTAAGAATCCAGATATCAGCTAGTTGACTCTCAAGTGAATAACTTTATTTCAATATGAACACTGCAACCATTTCAACATCTGACTGGATTCTCAGATGAGGTTTTTTTCTGACTGACATAAGGATGGGAAGTGCAATTAGGTCTGTACTACTCTACTTGCTCCATTTCTGGTTCTGAAAGAGCTCTGACACTATAAAAACACATGCTATACGTACTGAAGCAGAATAGGTATAAACAAAGGATAAGACTCAGATTTAATTATCACATCTAACTTGCACATAAACAAGAGATTGCACAGTTGTAAATGACACTGTTGGCTTAGTACTTTATTCTTGGCAGTGAAAAATAACATACAGGATACTTTCACTGTTCTTTAAAAATTTTGATTTTGAAGACACTAACTTGAAATTCTGTACAAACACCTTAAGAATGCAGCAGACATAAAAAACTTTTTTTTCCCTTAAAAAAAGCTTAAATAATAAATTTACCATATCTACAGAAAATAGAAGTACTGAAGGAAATCATAGAATAAATGCCACTCTTAAAAGTAGAATTTTCCCAGAAATTGGTATTTGAGATGCTGGCTAGTAGCAAGAGGTTGCAAATTAAACATCACCTACAAGCTACTGCCATTTTATGGAAGGTTGCAGATGCTGGGCTGTAGAATGAGCCTGGATTCTTTCTCAGACGAGACACAAACGTTTCGCATTTCCCTCACCAGAAATGCCTCTCCTTCCAGCACAGGAAAAGTCAAGAGGGAGAATAATGCCATCAACAACTGATACCAGAAGGGGATTTGGAAGGACTCCTACGCTAGCAGGAGCAATAAGCCCTCAAGGCAAACAATTTCTATTTTCAACTGTTTGGGACACTAAACCCAGACATGTCTGAGTGGGCAGATACTTGGGCAAATAATTCTCAGTCCATTTCTCCTTGAGCTGAATCCCAAATTGCATTTGTGGTGCTACTTAGGCAAAACTGATATGTAAAAATGTATTCAGCAACAGTATGAAAATGAACCCCGTAAAAGTTGAGAGAGAAGGTTCCCCATTTCCAGCTAGATCTCTATTCAGAGTTCTTATTGGAATTGTTCCATGGGATATGGCTGTGATGACAAAGGGGGGTCCAGGAGAGCTGCTTGATTTTCAAGAATAGCCCAAGCCCACATGCAGAAAATTATGCAAAGGTGGAAGGATGTCTGCGTGAATGAGAAAGAAACTCCTGACAAAACTGATAATGCAAAAAGGAATCCACCTGAAGAACTTAATCTAGCTCTGAGTCCTCAGCACAGAAAAGAGGTGAACCTGTTGGAGCAGGTCTAGAGGAGGGCCACAAAAATTATCAAAGGGATAGAACAGCTCCCTTATATGGAAAGACTGGGAGAGTTGGGGGTACTCAGCCTGGAGAAAAGAAAGCTCCAAGGAGACCTTATAGCACCTTCTAGTAACCAAAAGAGGTTTGCTTATAGGGAAGACAGGGGCAAATTTGTTCCCTAGTTTTTTCCAATTTTAGAGGAGAGCAGTCACTATTGGTAATAAAAACTAACATTGGAGAAAAAATAGAAAATTCTTTTCTCTATTCCTGTAAAATGACAGAGTCAGGTGGGTCCTTAACTTAAGCCTAAACTTTGGAAGTCTGCCACCCTACAGCTATACACTCAATAGTGGGACTGTCCCTGCAAATATACACTAAATATGAAGCTTGTGTAATTACAATATTCCCTTGATATACCCATTCCTCAGTTTGTATAATTTTACAATGCTAGACATACAGAAACTGACAGCCTGTATCTTGTGTAGTCATCAAAATACAGAAGGATGATGCATACTAATAGTAGAAATACCACACACTATAAAAATATTATTATTTTTCATTTATTTGTACAATGTTTTTCTCCTTTTTCTGAATTTGTGGTTTAAACCTCTGCTTTACTTTGGAAGGAATTTTTCCTCCATAGAGCTGCATCTGTATCTGACAGGAAACTAACTCAGTTCTCAGCTTGGTGACTACATTATGTCTGAAGCACAAGCTAGGAACTGAGATGAGACAACAACCCCACAAAATTCCTCCTTTTCAAAACAGAGCAGGAATTAGGACCATAAAATATCTTGAAACAGTTTTGAAGGAATACATTCAGTATTTTTAACCTGAAATGTGATCTGTCTTGTACTGTACTTCAAACCCATTTTTTTCCAGGAAATTGTCACATTGGCTAGGGATGTGTGAGAGATTACACATACATAAAAGACTGATCTTAAAAATCTGCTACAGGAGCAACAAATACTCTAATTAAACTAGTTTCTATTCTTAACTTTTTGGGGCAGATTCAGATACTAAACGATGGGGTCACCATATAAGTACTTGAATAAATGATCCCTATATCTTTTTCAGGACTGAATACTGCCTTTATGGAAAAACATGGAAAAGTGAAAATACACAAGAACAAGCACAAAATCCTGGGGTTGCACATAAGCACTGGAAAATAAATTCAGTCTGCTCCACCTAGACACTGATAAAAATAAGCTGGAAGTACCCCTGGGCTAGTCCTCCTTCAGGCAAAATTCTCTGTATCATGTGTCTCGGAAATGAAGAGGTTATCTCCTCCTGTACTAGTGATAACAGAAACAATGTAATATTGATTGGTCCCAAGCACTTTTATTTTTTCTTTATCAGCTGTTCAACACTGAATAAAGTATACCAATGTGTTAGGGTAAGTACAAAAGTCAGTATGAAAAAGTAATCCTTTAGATTTAACTTTAACAGTGACAAAGCCCCACAGAAAACAGTGGAAACTTATTTCTGAAAGACCATGCTCTAACAGAACTGTACCAAGAAAATCCCCTTATGATAAATCCAACAATATCCAATTCTGTAGATAAAGTCTCTGAATGAAGTTCCTGAATGTCAGTTTTGTATCAGTACGTAATTCAAATTCAGCCTTCATCATCACTGCTGCTCCATGCGTCTTCATATGCTGGATTTAAATGTTGTTGAGGCAGAGACTAAAAAAAATAAAAATTCTCAGTGTTTTGCATAATTAAAAATACTAAAATCTTAAAAGCACAAAGCTAAAGGCATTTTTTAAAATTACTATAAGTACACAAACTATTCTGTGTCTCGGGAGTAGTGGGTTATTTTTAACTGCGTCTTTGGCCATTCTGCTGATTAGACACATGATGAATTATGAAAAGAAATACTACTCTATTTAATTCCATTTAAAAAAAATATCTGGAGGACCAACTGGAAGTATTACAAATGTTTGGTATAAAATAAAACAGATGGATATTACTGTGTTTACTGTGTGCTATTGTTTTAATTTAGGTCATAATTTCCTCAGCCTAGCAGAACTGATCATTACTGTTCCAGGAAGCAATCTTGGCCCTTATCCATATCCAAGAACTATTTCTCACACCAGCCCCACCAGGGTCCAGTTAAAGGGTTTGTGCAGCTACACGGTCACAGTGACTTAGGATAAATTTCTTTTCTCGTTTATGTCTATTCTGGGTTCAGATTCTGGTCACACAAGCACTCAAATGGCTGTTCTAGCACATGAGAGGGAGCAGGAGTTAGTGGCCAGTGGACGGCAGAACTGCTTCTTACAGAGGCAGTGCTCGCCTACAACATTTGCAAACAGCAGCTATAGCTTAACAGATTTCAAAACAATAGCATATATTACATACTGCCACCATGTGAAATTTAGAAGTTCTAATCAGAGCTAGGTAAATAATCTTGTTGCTGTGGGTTTGGTTTTGTTTTTCAAACTAAGAAAAATACAGTTTATTCAATTACATAAATTCTCTCTTGGAGCAAGAATGTTAATTTCAGGTCAGTTGAACACATTTTGGGTTTAGGTATCTAACCTTTGAAACTACTTTTTTTTTTTTCCTTTTCTTATGTGTAGAATAGTTTTGAAATAAGTTCTCTTACAAAGAAAGCATTTCTAACAATTTTATGCTTCTTATAATTTCCCCATCCAAAATGGAACAATGCAGAAATTTTAAAAGGTGGAATTTTTGTATGTTGTGGGGCAAAACATTAATATATTCTCATTTTTCAACATTAGCACACTTTGCCAGACTCTGATTCTGTGAATGGTTTCAGTTTCTCAAAATCTAGAATTTTTCCTACTTAGGTTGTTAACTGAAATTTTCGTTGCCCAGCTCTAATACTGAGAGAGAGAAAGTACTCTTTTGGCAAACAGCGTTACATATAACCCTGCAATGGTCCCAAATGTCTTGCCTCTGACATGAAAATAAGTTCACTTAGAATCTGCTTTGTTATATTTCTGCATCAAAAATATTTGGGTATGAAGTGTGGTATCCCTAATCTTACTGCTAAATACACAATATATTAATAAATAATCTAAAATACAATCATTGGCACATTTAAAATTCGAAAATAGCACAAACTACAGAAAACAGTTTGGAAATTAAGGAAGCTAAAGCAGAAGCTGAAAGACTCATAGCCAAATGACATTAACTACTTTTAAGTAAGTAGGAAGCTAGAAGTCTGCAAAAGGTTTTATTAGACAATGAAAGAAAACATCCTCTCAAAACAATGTCACAATCAAAAGATTGCTAAGAAACAACTGGTGATTCTCCTCTTAATTAGGGATTGTTACAAATTTTGATGGTGAATCACATATTTCATATTTTATTTCCACATAACCTCCCCAAGTATAACAGCTATAAAAAGTGTTGTTCAAACTCAATCATTACCTTTTCAGAAATATCATCAGGAACTAGTTCTCGTGGGGCTGGTATCCATGCAAGAATATTGCAGTCTTTGCTACCACTATAAAGTTCCTTTAAGAAAACAAGCAAAAATTACTTTCACACAAATTTACAGAATAGTGACATAAATACAACATTGGGGGAAAAAAAATACAGAATATTTATTTATAAATAAAGGCAAGTAGTCAATTTCTAATTTATACTATAAACTCAATAAACAGTATTTTAAATAACATGGCAAACCAAAATGAATATATTTTTTCCCAAACTGCTCATCAAACTAGCACAATTCATATTTAAATTATCTTTATTGCTTAATTACATTTTATTTCTTCCCTCTCCCGTCTCTTGAAAAAACACCAATTTTAACAGTTAGTAAGCTTAAAAAATTTATAGAAAAGTAAAAAAAGCAAAAAGGAAATTATTTTATTATATTAAAAATATAAATAATAAAATATTTTAATACTATTAAAAATAGGAATAAACTCAAAAGAATGTAGTAACACGTTAGGAAAGTGCATCTGTATGGAATAAAGAAATATTAACTAAACATAGTTTCAGTATCCTTAGGGAAGGAAAAGAACAAATAAAGTACCATTTGAAGTCTGTATCCTTTTGGGAAGGCATAGATCAGAAAGACCAATTTATTATTTTTAATATAAGTAACTCTCTTTATTATGGTGATGACCAAGGACTGAGATTCTATTGTACAAGGCACCCTGCAAACACATGGAAGCAAACAGTCCCTACACCAAACAACTGAAAGTCAAATATGTCTGTTTTTTTAAGCTCTATATTAAAGGAAATACAGACTTCTCTGTCACTTTAAATTGAGGATATTTTGCTAATGAGAAATACTGCACTATCTTTGCAGTACATTTTTCACTAGCACTTGCATTTTCCAAAGTGCTACTTAAATGAACAGACATGAAGAGGTTTTCATAGGCCTGCAACCCTGAATCGTTCTGCTGCCTATTATATGCAATGTCTGACAACACTTGAGTATTGTTGTGCACCTAAAATGTGTGAGTGAAACACTCAAGTATTTTCGTTGGTATTCAGGCTGAAAGTATAAAAGCCTTGCTTTTACCCTTAAACTAGCAACTCTATATGTGCATATGTGCTCATTATTAATAAGTTGATTCAACATAAGTTCGATAAATTATCATAGGTCTATCCTTGCAGAAAGTCTCCTATATTTATGTATCTTTCATTCTAGAACTGCATGAATTATGATGACATTTGGTGCAGAAACTCAATGCCCAATTCCTATAAATACTTGTTTATGTGGGTAATCTTATTCCATAGATCTGACATACCCTCTTTTCTAAAACTGGTCTTATGCATGAAGTTCTTCATGCATAAAACACATTCAAAACTCTATTTCCAATCTTAAGAGACAGAACTATCCTACTTATCTTGCTTAAGAGAAGATATGTTACACCAAGGTATAGGTCAAATTCTACTACAGGACAAAAATTCTGTCAGTAGGACACTACTTGGACCTTCTGTCTTTGACAGCATAAAGAATATCATTAGAACTTCAAAAGATCTTTCCATGCCAAAACATACTCTTCTGAGCAACGTCACAGTGACACTGTCATACTTCCATTTAATTCTTCTTACCACTTGGCTCACTTTCTTATCCTGGTATAGCAAGATCTTCAGTTAATATCCACTGCATTGAGCAATACTTACAATTAATTCTTTCAACCTGAAATGGTGGCTCATACCTCAAGTCTATTAAAAGAAAAGCTAGTGACATCCATGTATGATTATGGTACAATAGAGAATAGACATATAGGCTGCACTACAAACATGCTCCATGCATGCTTATGGTACAATATATGGAAAGATTGGAAATAAAACCTAATTTAACTTCAGTTAACTCTACTTAATAGGCTACTACTGGATTTAACAAATATCTTTGCACATGTCACTAGTGTTCTTTGAACAGTATGAGAAGATATAATTTAAAGCAAGATTTCTTTCTGTTGAATACCTAATCTTTTATGACACGTTATTCATGCACAATGCTTTACTCAATTTCTTTTTCTGAAAGCGAAACATAGGTCTTGTTTGTTTACTTAAATTATTCTAAGCAGATAATATGGCACAATGGTATCTAGTGTAGTACATCCAACAGTAAACACCATCTAAGATATTGCACAATGAGGATTTTCTCTTTCACACCACCCCTGAAATTACCGTCCTCCTATTAAATTAATGCCTCTTATTAAAGGGCCAAATTCTGCAGTTCTTATTACTCAAGCAGACTAACATCTTATTAACTTTACAGAGATATTTATGTAAGAACAGTTTAGGCAAACAATAATATAGTGGATTTTATGGCTCTGTTCCCTAGATCAGAAAAGGCACACATATTAACTAAAACTCACAGCATTCTGTGGAGAGAGCTCCATACCATATCTCAAACATAAAAGGTATTCCACACAAACCTACTAATTAATTTGGATAAGAACAGATAAAGGCTAGTATCATTGGATTGCAAATAGCTAGCTGCTTTGGTATCAGTGATCATATTTGATTATATGGTTCTAAGCAAACAGAAGACACTTCTCACCTCAAATACATAATTGGTGCAAAGTTTAAGCTCTTCTTAGACTCTATTCTGGTTATGAGGTGAAACAAAGATAGCAATTAAAATACAGTTAGGGAAGATAAGGAACACGAGGGACTGGCAGCAGCCAATATAAGTAAGAAATTTTCAATATAGTAAAAAATAGTAAGAAAAATCTAAGGACCAGATTTGATGATGGGTAGGATGTAAATCAGTCACCAGGGTTAAAGGTGGTAGAAAAAGTCTGTTAATAAGAAGAACACTCTTAACAATGACAGAGACTCAATACTAGATGGAAATGGTAAAAACTATGCAGAAAAAGTAGAACTTGTTTCCTATGATAGGGCACTAATGTCATGTGCTAATAAGTAACAAAAACATTACAAAGCCATCTGCTACACATTTCAGCAGCAGACACATAGCTTACATCAGAGAGACTTAAAAGAATCATCAGTGAAACTTTATGGCTTGCTTAAGTTAATTATGTTTTCAAATGTATTTATGAATTACAAAGGTGAAAATGACCTAATATGCCACTCAGTGACTGATGCAACTCCTGAGTGCATGCACATACACAAGTGATCCTTCATGCCGGATCTTAAAAGCCAAGGTACACACCACATGTTAAAAAAGTAAAAAATACCTTACAGTAAGATATAGCCTCACCCTTTCTGTTTATAAAAAAGAGCACCAAAGATGACATATAAAAACACTGGAACTTTCATTGGAAATTATTCCTGAAACAGAGCTTTTCAAGAACAGTCCGGAAAAGATGTACTTTAGCTACAATATGGAAACTCCACCTTTTAGACGATGTAGTATTTCACTGCCTATACATACCAGAACTGCCTTCCATGTCTAGCAGGCTTGTTGGCTTGGAATCTATTGTGTATCCATAACTTTCAGTGAAGTCTGTCTCAGTGATATGGCAACATTCAGTCAAAGTTACTGCACTCAAAGCAGAAGCTACCAGATTCACTTCTACGGTGTATTGTATGAGAGGTCATGAAAAGGTATCTGCATGCCCTTTCTGCCTCAAATATTTCTGCCCAATATTCAGAAATAAAGGGCGAGGAAGGAGGAGCTAGAACACGAAGTACAGTCCTTAACACATGAGGATAACTATGTAACAGCCTGAAAATCATACTAACACCCATTCTGCTTTTGCCATAACACATCATATGAACAATCTGTTCTAAAGTATGTCACAACAAACTGAGTTTTGTTATCCTTAAGTCTTTTATTACAAGAGAAAAATATACCATAGGTGGAGGAAAAAAAGCTCCAAGCGCCATGAGTCCCTGCAATGCTATGATATTCTTCATGTGAAATGTTCTCAGATTAATTTAAGAATCTTGCCATGTTCTCAATACTTTATCCAAAATATAACTACAGGCATTTGAGTAAGAACACCGTGGCAAAGTATTTTAGAGCCTTCTCAGTACTGATAGCAATACTAATTCACTTCACATTCTTTCTTACTGTGATTAATCTTAGATATCTCTGAGAAATACAAATGCCTCCTCTTTGGTCTTAAAAAAAAAACAGGCAAAAGCCTTTATGCATACTATTTATTGGTGAGTATAAAAGCAAAAAAATTACTAAAGGTCTATTGAGAGGTTACATATGTGAGACACACTCAACAGTGGAAGGAACCTAAACCAGAAAAGGCCACCCAAAGAACTTGACCAAACTTTTCTTGCATGACACATAAGCCATAGAAACTCCCTCTTATATCAAGATTTTGATTAAAGCATATCCTTGAAAAGTTAATGCTTTTACAGTGCAAATTGTATGGCAGTCTGCATACATATTCCAGTTTGTCTGGAACAGCGGTTTTATTTTACTTACCTGAAAATGAGGTTGAAATACACAGCAGTTGACAGTACTGTAATGCCCTCTAAGCATAGTTATCAATTCTCCTGTGAAAACTGTATAAACAGCAATGGTACTTCCATATGGTACAAACACAAACTCTGGATTACAGCCACAAGAGATCGCAAATTTGAGTCCTTTTCTACTTTCATTACAGACTTTCCCATAGTTTACCTGTAAAATGAAGGATTACACTGTTAAGTGAAACCACAGGAACTTATATTGAAAGGTCAATTTTATATCATATTTGATAATAAAATTGAGTTATGTAAACATAGCTCTTGATATTTCAAATTACAGATGTCTATCAAGAGAATCACATTCACTAAAGTTCACTCTTCTTAATACCAACTTGAAGAAAAGAAAAGAAAGATATGCCTAAAAATCAGCAGTTCCACATTAAGAAATAGAATTTGCACAGGCTGTTGCATACCAGATCTACATGAAGCACCTAAACTCTCACTGAAATTACACATGGTTCAGGAATTACCACCTATCATAGTTTAGGAATGGTATTCTTCAATTTAGCAGTCCCACTAAAACTACTCACTGCTCACTCCCCCTTGCCTACATCCAATTGAAAGCATAAAAGGCAGAGATCAAAGGCTGAGGAAAGAACAGTTTACTGGAAACAGCAGCAAAGAAATGAACAGTAACAGCAACAACATTAATAGCAAAAGCTTTAAGACAAGGAAAAAATTTACACATAAAGTAAAACAATACTGTACCATTTCACCCACCATGGTCTGTATAAACAGCAATGGTACTTCCATATGGTACAAACACAAACCCTGGATTACAGCCACAAGAGACCACAAATTTGAGTCCTTTTCTACCACAAGTGCTCCCACAAGAAGGAACACCATTTTCAGTAGCGAGAGAGAGTCCCTTTCCCCAACCTTTGTCAATGATGTGAGGTGGAATAACATTAGGGTCTTAGGCATGCCTCCTCCCACTGATCTGGGCTGAAACCAGGACATTCCAGCCCTTATTCTATACTACCTGTATTGGATTCACCTATGCCCAGATTCTACACCTTCCCATTATATACATACACATTCATATAGGAATATACAAAAGCGTAAGCATCATTTCTGTAGTCAACGGCCGTCCCTCCAATATGTCTGAGAGTTTATTTAGTCCATAACTGTGGGTTCCATCCATCCTAGAGGTCATCCAGGATGCAAGCTGCACTCAGCTCACAACTGGTTTATCTGGAGCAGTCCATACTTTTTTGTCCATGGTAGTTAAGAAATACAGTGTCATTGAGGAACAAATATCATAAAATTCAACATTACAGATGGTTCTCACCCAAAAATCAAATCCTCTTGAGGTACACGTTTCCCCAACCCTCTGAATTACCCACCAAGTGCACCTCAGTCCTTGAGCAAAAACAATGCATGGGGTTTGCCTTTGCATGGGGTTTGCCTTTGCTTGAGACAGGACTAATCAAAACTGTCTTCCCTAATACATTTCTCATATGCACAATGGGGATTTTGGTAGAGCCTCTAGAGCTAATTAACCAGATGGCTTTTGCTAAATGTAGATCTCAATGCTTTGAAGTTCCACCACCCATTGTTTTCAGTGTTGCTTTCAACAGTCCACTGTACTGTCCAACTTTACCAGATGCTGCTGCACAATAGTGAATACGATGCATCCACTTAATAATGTGCTCTCTGGTCCAGGTATCTATGAGGCTATTTTTTAAATTAGTCCTGTTGAGCAAGTCAATTCTTTCTGGGGTCCCATGTTGCCACAGGACATGCTTTTCAAGGCTCAGGATGGCATTCCAGGCAGTGGCAGGTGGCAATCAGGTTGGTCAAGCATGACTGTTCCTTTGGTGAATTCATGCCGAGTACTCCTGATCAGTTTCTTCCACATGCTGAGAGGTGGCTGCCAGGATGACCTGTCTCACCACCTTTCCATAGACCTGTAGTTCCTGTCATTTTTGAAGGCCGGGGTGATGTTGGCTTTCTTCCAAAGATGATTGTGACTGATCTAGCAATGATGTCCATCATTTCCTTCAACACTCGTGGGTACGTCCCATGAACTTGGGGATGTCAAGTTTGACTAACTGGTCTCCAACCCAGTCCTTCTCAACCAAGAAAGTATCTTCCTTTCTCCAGACTTTCTTCCTGGTCTCCTGGATCAGGAATTCTCAAGGGCTGGCAGTGAAGACAGGAGCAAAGAAGGTGTTCATATCTCAACCTTCTCTGCAACCTCTGTTTGGATGGATTCTGTTCCATCCAGTAGTAGGCCCACATATTGATGCACTTGAAGAAACCCTTTCTGTTATCCTTGACAACATTGCCAGATTTAATTCTAAATAGGCCTGGCCTTCTTCATTGCATTTCTGCATACTCTGGCAACATCCCTATATTCATCCCAAGTTGCCTGTTCTTGCTTCCATCTCATGTGTGTCTCCTGTCTGTCTTAAGTTTTGACAAGTTTCATGTTCATTCATGCAGGCCTCCTGCCCCTTTTTTACTTCACTTCTTTGCCCATGGAGATACACTGTTCTTAAGACTAGAGGAAGTGATCCTTGAATATTGACCAGCTCTCTTGGACCTCACTTCCCTCTAGGACACATTCCACAGGTTTCTTCAAATAAGTTCCCTCCAGAGGCCAAAGTTAGCTTTTCTAAAGTCCAGGTTTGTGATCTTACTCATCGCCTTGCTTTGTCCTCACAGGATACTGAACTCTGTGATCTTTGGTTGCCCACAGTCCTCACATCTCCAAAAAGACCTTGTTTGTTAGTTAGTATAAGGTCCAACAATACATCTTTTCTTGGTGGTTCCTCCACCACCTGCATTAGAAAATTATTGTCAATGGTTTGCAACCATTGCAACCTCCTGGCCTGTGTGTGCCTTGCTGTGTTCCTTCAACAGTTCTCAGGATGGTTGCAGCCCCTCATGTGAACCAGCACCTGTGAATTTTGAGGCCACTTCCAGTTGTCTGCAAAAGGCCTCATCCACCTCCTCCTCCTGATAAGGCAGCCTGTAGCAAAACACCCACAGCACTGTCACCCTTGTCAGCCTGCCCTTTAAGCCTAATCCATAAACTCCCAAATCACTCATCATCCTCCCCAAGATAGAGCTTCACACATTCCAGGTGTTCTCCTACATAAAGAGCAACTTCCCTACCTCACCTTTCTGGCCTGTTTTCTGAAAACTGTAGCCATTCATCACAGGATTCCAGTCATGTCAGCTATTCTACCATGTCTCTGTAAATACAGTGAGATCAAAGCCCTGAGACTAAGCACAGATCTCCAAGTCTTCCTGTATTTCCCACGCTACATGCATTGGTATACAGGCACTTGGAAAAGGTATTTGAGGTTGATATTTTTACATATTGAGAGAATATTTCCATGAGATGGGGCGCTTTACGTCTTAATACTGCTCATTTTGT
>JAWWEW010000088.1:52995531-53007025 GCA_035583185.1 Anabacerthia variegaticeps | reverse complement strand
GTGTTAAATCTTGCTAATGCTAGCATTTCAGAGGCATTTTGCTCTGCTGATAAAGAGCAATTAAACTTCTTTACACAGCACATGAGCCGTAACACAAACAAGTCACAACACTGCCCATAACAAAGGCATGTACAATGAAAGGGAGGAGTGAAGACTGGGAAAAGTAAATTAAGTGGGTATACTAAGTGTAAATATTCCTGCTTGATAGAAGAATAACAGAAAGAAAAGGATGCTGCCTTAAAAACTGGCTTTGTTTTTGAGCACACAAACAGAAAGCCTGGGGTTTTTTTCTGTGTGATTCTTCCTATATACGTAGTGAATCAGGATTTGCTATTTTTTTGTGATAAAAGATGTAGGCAATATGTATAGAACTTCAACATTAATTTCTATTACTAACTGACACAATGCTCTAGGCCCCAAATTTGTCTCATTGTTAAAAAAAAAAATCAAAAAATCACATGTATAGTTTGATTTCTATACCTTTTAAAAGACACAGAAAAAAAATTATGGAGATCAAAACAACTCTCTAGTCAGGGAAATAAAAGCAAAATGGTGTGAACTTGTATTACTTGTACATGCATTTATTTGTTTGTTGGTGCCTTAAAATTATTTTAGGCAGTACATTTGGACAGTATCTGAAAACACAGTACTCTGGACCTGAAAAAGTAAGGGCAGAATAAAGCTATTCCACACCAAATTAGAAAAGTACAAAATAGCCTATGAAACAAGTCAATGAACTAATAGGCACAGAAAAACAAAAAACAGTGATCCAGCTGGTGATAGGAAAGTGAACGAAGTGTATTATCTACTTTGGTGATGATGATTTAAAGACAGAAAGATGTTTGTATATGAGCTGCTGAGAACAAGCTGTCAAATATAAATAGCATGGAGAAAAGTCCTTTCATTTAAATAAGGAATTCTTGTTGCTGTGTTCTGAAACTAAGCAGCAGAAGTAAAAGATTTCTGAGGTAGAATAAATTTTTTTCCTTTCTGATAGCTATGACAAACCATAATTACAACTGCCTAAAATTCTGTGGACACGGACTTACTTAGTATGTTCTTCTTTCAAAACAGACAGAAAACAATTTTCTTTACTGAACAGAAAATTAAATCACGAACCTTCAGCCAAAAAATAAGCCATAAAAACGACTGGAACAGCAGTAGAGACTTAAAACATTCCCCACTCCACCTCCCATCCCCCATCCCTGCTGCTGTTTGGTTACAATGCAAATCTGGAAGGATGAAGGGATAGGTATTTTTAACATTGCCATACAACTCCACAGGACAGATTCCATAAAAAAAGAAAGTTGCATTGACACCTAATAGTTAAAAAAACAAAACAACAAAACACCAAAACTTCCTACCAACATTCACTAGTTTTCATTAATATATGAAGTGTTTATAGTTATGCTCCCAAATTAATGAACTTAGAGTTACCATATTCCATCTTTAAGTAGATCCAAGAATCTTCATATTCTACTTTTTTTTTAAGTAGAATAAAAAAAATCTGGAAAAGAACAAGCTCACTAAATCTTTTAATGATGAGATTAAGCAGCTACATCCTTTATGAAAATGAATATTCAAAGTTGTAGTGACAATTGCAGAAATTATAAATACCTAAAATTAAGTGCAAGTAAAAACATAACTGAAGGTCCTTGAAAACTTACTAATGTGTTTTCTCCAGTGGAACTGTTCCAGAGTCGCATCCGATCATCTGTACCAATGGTTAACAGATGAAGTCCATCACTGGTATAGCATAAACCATTAACTCTCCCATTGTGAGCAGTGCTTGCTGTCAGGAGAAAGAGCTGGTTCAGGTTTCTAGAGAAGAATTACTACTTTGTATACATTTTTACTTCAATGCAGAACACTGGAAGTGCTGTTTAAATGACAACATTCAGTAAATTAACAATTTAATTCTTGGTATACAAAAACATCTGGCTGGCAAACAGCCACCAGCAGTGTTCCTCAGGGTGTAATTCAAGGGCCAGTTATGCTCAATCTATCATCAAGTGGTCAATGCTCCCAGCCTGTCAGTGTTTAAAAAGCATTTCGATAATGCCCTTAACAACATGGTGTATCTTTAGATCAGGCCTGAAGCGGTCAGGCAGCTGGACTAGATGATCGTTGCAGGTCCTTTCCAACCTAATATCCTATTCTATATTTTTCAGGGTACTATCAGTTAACTTCATTGAGTTTACACTGCAATATTGCACATTAAGTATGCTAAAGGAGCTAAAATACAACTCTGTGCTACCACAGCAAATGTGAGTATCGTGTCCGTGAACTAACTCACTGAAAAACAGACAAGGTATATATCTCTACACTGCACTTCAGTATTTAATTTGGACATACCTTTTAGGCAAAAGTGTTATGTGCTTTTTAAAGATTTTATGAAAAAATATTAGCTGCATTTGGTTTAGTTCATATATATTTTAATAAATTAAATATCCTAGTTATATGATTGATATTAGATCACCAAAAATCATGTTGAACATGTCAGACAGAAATAAAGTTGAAAAGAAAGATGTTGTGTTTGAACAAGTGAACACATTATTCAAAGAAATGTACAAAATGGCACTAATTATCTTCAGAGTGAAAAAGAATTTTGTTTCTCACTAAACAAAATTTATCCTTTTTTTTTTTCTTACAAAGTCTTAGCTTTCCTTAGACCATTTTCCTCTCAGTAATTTCTTGAATTTCAGTCAAATTTAAAATTGTCAAAAACAAGCATCTACATTACCATGCTACAAACAACACAGTATTATGTTATTAAAACAGGTACTTACTGCTACTTCATATCTTCTAACACCACATTTTGGAAAATTTGTTTGACTTCACAGATATTTTCATATACTTTTCTACATGCAATTTAAGTTGCACATAACATGTCAGACTAAGTGGTAGCTTTAATCACTGATTTATGCTACACAAAGCCCTTTGTTCACAGCTATGAGACACAGTCTCTACTTTGTGATTCAATTCCAAATACTACGTATTTCTATCTCAGAGTAGCAGCTGTTTAAGTACTTTTTTGGACTGCCAAAATAAAATATATTTTGTCCAGAATTGACCACAATTCATGAAGTTTGGGTTTTTGATTTTTAGTTTCAGAAATGTTACTTAAAAATAGACAAAAAAGTTAATGCTGTAGTTAATTACAGCTAACACAAGGCATCACTCACACATTCAGTTGTACTAAGCATGCAATTTAACCTCCTGTAAAATCAAATATAATCACAATTTTAGACTCTGTTGTAGGTTTTAAGTATAAAAGGAATAGAACTGATTTTTCAACACCACAGATGAGAAAATATTCTAGATGCTTATACAAGAAGCAAGACTAAGTGAAACAGGAAAAGGAATGAACTTTTGTGGGTTTGTTTGTGTTGTCTTTGTTTTCAATGGGGATAACTAACTATTGGAACAGCTTATGTAGTATGAAATGATTGCTGTTTATATAGAACCTAATCTACAGCATGATTGAATACTTTCACCCACAATACAGATAACAAAATTTCCTGTTTTAGGGGGGAAACCGTTGAGAACAGATACACCCCTGTTGTCAAGGAAATCCCTCTAAAAAAGATCCACAACCACAAACACTGTCTCTATAACAGAAGTAACTGAATGGCCTGTGTTATGTAGTAGGTAAGAACTGGTTTATCACTACTCACCTTGCTGGTCTTAGTATTCAAAATACTTATGAAATATAAGAATGATTCTAAATACATACAGGTTACCACCAGTTATATTCTGTATTACCTGCCTCAGAAGATGCTTTGGACTTTTCCCCATTGTGCTGATCAAGTGTACTCAGACATCCAGAAGCTCTCCTCACATCCCACAATTTTACTTTACCATCAGCACTAAGAAAAACAGATTTGCGAACATTAGGGTACTTGAGTGCACCCTGGTTCAGAAACTGTCTTTCGTCAACCCATCTGGTACTCAACCTGGTCCAGCAACTATTCTGAACCCCTCATTATGTGGGCACATTCAAGTCAATAGAATTTCATTAAATTTTTTTTAAGACAGACTTCAAACATTCAATTACATGTATTAACAAGTATTAATAAGCATAGCTGTTAGACTATCAGCACCTAAGAGTGAATCTTCATCTGTAACACAATACACTTGCCTCCTTGTCTACAACCCAGCACCCTTGCATACATATACAGACAAGGAATAAATTTGCTACTTTGTCTGTTGATTAAACTGTAGCCAGAGACTCCAGCATTGTGTGTAATAGTTGCCTGAGAACTTGGGCTCTTGCTATCACAGATCTATTGTGTGACTGGTGCAGAAGTTGTCTACAAGCAAACAATTTTTCATCTGTTAATACAAACCAAACCAACCAACCAAAAAAACCAAAACCACAACACATTGTTAAAATATTTTCCAACTTTGTTGAGCCTTTAAGAAGCCTGGCTTTAGAAGCTAAAGGTTTGGAACTCTAGTATCAATTTATTCAAATTTCACTCTAAATGTATAAAAGAGCCATTCCTCTCTGCAATTCAAAAGAAAAAAACATGACAACTAAAAAAGTGAGAAGAGAAATGTCACACTATAATCAAAAGTAACTTACATGAAAGTTATAGGAAAGTCAAGAGGATTTTTCTACATTAAAAATGGCTGGACAGAAAATAAAAAAGGTCCACGAGTATCAACATACATTCCATATTCATTGTATTACTGCAGCTCGGGAAGTTACTGTCCATCAGCTAAGCTACCTGAGTTATGCTCTTTGGCATGACTGAGCATGAGTAAACACGATTTTAATTTGAGTGAAACATGTTTTACTTTGTTATAAAACAATGGCAATGGATACATTAATAAGCGGTAAGAAGTATCTCAATAATATTCTATCATTTTCCTATACCTGTAAATACAACTAGTGTTTCAAAATTCTGTACAAACTTTCTGTAAAATAAGCATCACTTGTACAGCTCTTCAGGTTTTGTTTTTCTACAGAAGAGCTACACAGCCACATAGCTAAAAGCCAGTGATGAAGATTAAGTCCAACAGTGCATTTGAATTCTAAAAACTGTTCAAAAAGAACATATAAAATTTTACTAACAAATATTTCAGTGCTTTTAATAGTTCAGCAACATCCCTACCTTCCTGTTGCCAAAATATATTCATGACGTGGGGACCAAGACACTGCCAGTACTGCTTGTCTGTGACCTAAAAATTATACGAAAAACCTTATATATATCATTTTATTTAAGTAACAAAAAGCAAATATTGAGTTCTATAGGACACACCAAGTCAGAACAATAATCCTAAGTAATGTGAATTTGAATTTTGTGAAACTATCATTTTAGGATAGCAGTTATTTCTTTCTTCTTCATGCATGAGTGAGATTGCAGTGAGTTGAAAGTGATGGAGTTTTACATGTGTATAACTTCTGATAATAAAGATGGTCTGAAAGGTCCTTTTCCAAGATACATATAATGTACATATACTTTAAAACTTGAAAAACTTTAAAAATGTTAAATAAATACATAAAAGAGGAAGTGTAAGGTGACCTAAATGGAAAGACTGTAATCTATGCAATATAATAATAGAGACACATTGTTCAAAAATAAACTAGATCATATAAATACATTTTTGCTAATGCAGTTTAGAGCTATGTGAGCCACCTTGTTACTGGTGCATTTTCTAGTAGGTGGTTTTCCATAATCTGAATTAATCCAAGGGTTGTGATAACCGGGATCACAGAAAAAAAATCTCCATGATATGGATACAACAGGATACACTTGGAAGGCTCAGGGCAGACACATTTATTTGGAGCCATTAATTAACTACTGCCGTACATTTAGCTCCATTTCAGCTATGAGAGTTAGCCTATGTGAAAACATTCATACTTATCCTTCCAGACCCTACTGATTGCTTCAAGTTCCATAAATAATTATTAGATTATGCTAAATGGAGGACACATTCTCCCTCCACTTATTCCCCAATATTCCACTTGAGGAATAGTACAAGGCTGTGGAGAAAGACACAGAGCTTGTGCCCGGAAAGCACTAACTCTTGTGTTAAAATTATAAAGCTGTGATGAAACCAAACTGAATCTCTAGAGAACTGTTTTTGTCATTGCACTCTCTGGTGCTCTCAGTTCTAGAAAGAGAACATGAGATGCCTATTGTGGCCAACTCAGTTTCATAAGGGCTTAATGGCTTAAGCTCTTCATAACATGCAATCACCTAGGCTGCTTCTAGACTTGAGCTGGCCAGTGAAGAAATAAAGCTGCATTTGCACATTGCTGTGTCTGACCTAATGTTTCTCTACAGCTTCTACATCAGATCTGGCTTTTACCCAGTTCGTTTGAAGCATGAAGATTTACTTCATAATTACCTTCATTTGAGCATGTGTATATATACTCACACTCCAAAAAGTACACCTTAGAAAAGAGACATCAAAGGTACATTCTCATTAAGTGCCAAAAGTAAGGGATTGTGGAATAATAAAACCCTATATTTAACCAAATTAGGAAAATGCAAAGGATTAGATATCATCTTTCTACAGAAAGTAGTATCTTGCCTATTCCACAGAAACCAGACACTTCTAAAGAAATCCATTTAAACACCTCTATAGGATATTTTGTTAAAATAGTTCTTCTTTCGTGTGTATGTGTTTTGGTGTGAGGTTCTTTATTTTCTGGCAGGGTGAGGAGGTTGTTTTCCTACTTCTTTGTATTTCTTTCACCCCCACATAACCCCCCAAACCAATGAATACACTTAAATACAAGAAGACACTTAAATACTAAATACATATAAAAATAGTAATCACTACTGATTAGATCATGAGAATGCCCAAACATCTGTAGTAACTGCTCATTGATCAGTATTTGTATTCTCTGATTCATTAGCACTAGAAAACCCTCAGAAAAACCTTTTGCCACTGTGTAACCTTCACAACTGGCTATAAATAAATTAGTCATGTTACTGACAAAGAATACATTGTATACAGTGTTTCTTTACAGGACTTGTTTTACTCAAAGTAGTTATTGTTTAATATTTATGTTTCAGACTAAAAAGTACCCTGCAGTATGTGAGAACTGGATCCAGACTTCAAGTCACAGAGCTGTACTTTGGGGCTTTTGGTACCAACTGTAACAAGAGAAACAAAGACAGCTAAAAAACTCCCAGTATTTGAGAGAACAACAACAAAAAAAAATCTTAGCAATGACAAAGAAATAGAAGAAAAATGCTAGCTGCATAACAGCTCATTCAGTCAGAGCAATGCATTTCATTAATAGATTTACATTTTTAGTCCAAATAAAATTATGATGTAACAAGTAAAATTTAGAAACTTCAGGCAAACAGGACAATATTTAGGAAAATTAAAAATATCTCCTCAAATATTTTGTTGCTAAACATAGTAAAAGTCTGTACATGTAAGCAATACACACACATCTATTTACAATATTTACTATATTTGGCTCTAATAACCTTCAAATACTAGTTTATGGAATGAAAGCTAATCTAATTATAGCTAAGAATTTTTATCAGTAAGGAGAGTTGACTGATGCGTAAATTCAGAAGAGCAAATATGATAGTCTCATTGGCATCATCCAGCTAATGGATAGTATTTTATTTTACCAATGAGCTTATGTCTTATGAAGACTCAATTTTTGCAAGACAGGGCAGGGAAAAAATCCCTACCAAATGTTACTTTCTTGTTACTATATACCCAAAATATATGATGTTTCCTTAAAAAAGATACATACCTGCTATTAAACAATGCTTTGTAGCAATTGGAGACATGTGATGGCTATAGACTGTTCCCTCAAAGTGAAATATATCTGCAGGCTGATAATAAAAACATTAAATTAATCCCAGTGCAAGTATGTTATCAGAATGTTAATGCTCATCATTTTTTTTTCAAGTAACAGCTATAAATAAGACTAATACAAATAGTACTATTTACATAGTAACAATTCTCCTAGTTAGAAACCAGATCATGCAAACATTGCACAGTAAGTCTGTTTCCAACACTAACACCAGAGCTCAGAGATGACCCAAAAGAAAGATCAAAAAAAATTGACTAATGAGAAGCATGAATGGAAAACATTACAACTACAAAAAATTAATAAAGGTAGCAGTAGGAACACAAGAAATCTATAATGAGGAGAAAGAGTCAACAGGAAGGAAGCATGTAAGACTAAGCAATTCACAAATATCACATACTATTTTCAATTCCTAAAAAAATTAAACCATTACCATATATAATTATTAGCTGGCTTATGAGTGTTTAAAATTAATGAAATATAATATTTACTTCAATAAACTTTAACATTTACTTTAAGAAGTACAATTTCTTGCAGGTAAACTGTTTTTATTGTCTCACTCTAAAACACTGTATATGAAAAATCCCTTAAAATTAGGCTTCTTGTATTTTCAAAAACACCATTTGGTGGCAGAACAGATCATTCAATAATCTTCATGTGCACATGTGTCTTTTAAGGGATGCTCACAGAACTATCTGGAAAGCGAATTGTTTATGAGAAGATTTGCAACAGCAAACATAGCTTCACATCTCACAAAAAAGAACCCAAACCAAAAAAAGGTAAAAATTGGTAAAGTAAAAAGTAAAAAATGGTAAAAAAAGAGGTAAAAATTTATTTTCTATTGTGTCCCTAGGCTGACAAACCTCTTGCATGAAACAGTCACGTAGTATTGGTGTAAATTCGTTAATACATTCACACAGGAGACAGGACAAACTGCAGTCATGAATTCACAGTTCAACAGGTGATGCAAGCAACATGAATTCCTACATAATTGGTTTACCTTAATAATGCTAGTTACATTGGTTATCATTTTCTTAATGGTTTCTCTCATTCTCCACCGATTTCTAGAAATGCTGCCTGTGCTGCTTACAAGAGCAGAATTCTGGACTTAACGCTCCTAAATGCCAAGACCACCAGTTCTTCAAAAGCAGTATTTAGGTGCTGTTTATTAAAAATAACTCACCCTGCTGTACACTACCATTACATTTAACAATCCCCAAGAACAAATTTAAGACTAGACTTTGGTGGGCAAGTTTACATAGCAAAAATTCAACTAGCTGTAATCCTAATCACTACAAAAGTAGAAAGGAACTCTTCCAAGCTCTCACTCAGGTCTTCAGAAAGGGACAGACACACACCAGGGTATATGTGAATGCCAGAACCACACCACCCTGCTGCTGCAGCCACAGTTCTAACAACTGGCTAGTTTCCATCCTTCTGGATGCCTGCTCCTATTCACCTCTGGGAAAGCTGCAGATGCCAAATGAATAACATCTACACAAAGAAGCTTGCAAACTATAGAAACCTTCTTACTTGTAGAGTGTTTGTATCCCATATTTTCAAGGTTTTATCAAATGAGCTGGATGTAAACATGCCAGTGTCATGAGGATACCACTGGACTGTCTCCACACTGAATCTATGTACATCAGGATGACTCCTAAAATCAAGGAAAATAATCCAATTGGTTAGTCTTGATAAGCATCTTGTAATTGCCTCAGTATTTTATGACACAGTGAAAACATAGTTAAAATTTTTTTAAGCTTACAAGAACTAATTTTTTGTTCACGTGATTTTCAATCAACCAATATTAATTTGAAGAGTCCTGATTTCAAGATCATTATCTTTTCAAAATATGGCATGTGTAGCATATCTCAAGGTAACACACTCAGTTTGAAGCACAAAAGGCATTAATGCTTTTGTTTAAGTCGCAGTGTTTACAGCTCTAATGTTAGATGTCATAACCTAATGCTACAAACCATTTATACTTGTGGAATCACCCTGTCTTAGAAATGGATCTACTGAAAAATACAATCACAAATACAGTTCACAAAAAGAACTATTATTACTGAATAATTACAGATAAACAGTTATTGGCAATTCATGTATGCTGAAGTCACCAGATAGCAGTAGACTAAGTTACTGAGTCATTTATATTTGCATTCAGACATGAAAGAGGAAGAATAATAGGAAACTTTCAGCTAAACTATAGATAGTTACAGAATACAATATAATTAATAGATTAGTAGAAAGAAGGGACAGCAGAGTTAATCTTGACAGCTCCAGGACACAGACTGAACTGATCAGGCTCTGAGTAATGTATGTCATTCCTATACCTGGTAGACCGCTAATATGTGAGCGGGATTCACATGGATCCAGCTTCAGGGCTCAAATGTATGCTTCCAGACCCAGAATTACCATGTTGTTGTGGGTTAACCCTAGGCAGCTACACAACTACCACAGCCATTTGCTCACTTTATCCCACTGCAGTGGGATGAGGGAAAGCATCCAAATGCAAAAGGTGAGAAAAGTTGTGGATTGAGATGAACACATTTTAAAAATAAACTTCTGCACACTCATCAAGTGTACTTCAGAGCCTATTTAGAAGCAGCTTCAAAGGGCTTCTACCAAGAGCTTATTCTTTGAGCAACTTTGAGACCAGAGTTGTGTTGTGCCCTGCAAACTGGGAAGACAGGCAAACGTTTGCAACACGTCAGCACTATATGCTTTAAAGATAGGAGTCAGATAGTCAGACGGAAAGTGTTTCTTACCACTAATTAGAAATTCATTTATGATGTCAGGAACTTTGCTTGAATAATATTCCAAATATCTGACGGTACATATAATCTGTAGCTATTTAGTTACGGTAAGTATTTAAAGAAACCTAGGAAGCTATATGAGTACTAGGAATAAATGAGACAAGAAATCCACTAAGGTTATTCAAGCAATAATAATCATAAGTCAATAATGTCTAACAGTGCCACACAAAACCTGATTGCACAACTGAGATTTATGTCTCCAATGATAAGAAATAAAAGATGCAGCTATTCAAATTAACACCTACTGAAGAAACAGACTACCAACTAACCATGCTCATAAAAAGAATCTTCAAGTATGGAATATTTCTACTGACCTAACTGAAGCCAGTGCTGGCATGATTTTAGCACAGATTTGACAGCTTTTATGTTGCGTCTTCTTAGCATGAATTTCTTCAGTTTGCTGCATCTATGTCAGAATTCATTCCAGTTTTTAGAGTTGGGGATGTATAATCATTACATGTTCTTAATTACAATTTAAAATAATTTTGTGCAAGAAGTCTCAGCCACAAACACCAAACACTGCTGACTTGCAGTAGATTCTGTCCTCACCCATTTGTTTTGAAGCATCTTCTATTAGCTTATTTTCTTCGTACTGTCCAAAATGCCATTAAGGACTTTCACTGTAACAAATCTGTTCTGCTCTTGTATATCTGACTCATCAAGCTCTTAGATTTCAAATAATTTGTAGACTGGGAAAAAATAAGGAGAAAATGTAACTACTAATCTTTACCACAGTAGGATATATCTTACACTCTCAAATGAAGTTCTAATCTACTAGATAACCCTACTACCCAAATACAAGGCAAAACAGCTTTCGCTAGAACACTTAGAGGCCATAATAGAAAAATTTATATTGTCTGCAGGGAAAGCCTGGCAAATCAAT